>JAYKKT010000052.1:7545000-8072500 GCA_036023115.1 Brasenia schreberi
AATGAGAGAATATCGTTTAAGATGATTTGGATATATAGAAAGAAGATCAAAAGAAGAACCTCTAAGAAGGTATGAAAAACTAAATTTAGAAAGTATTAAAAGAGCTAGATGACGACCACAAAAGTGTTGGAAAGAAACAATAAAGAATGATCTAGCTTATTGTGAGTTAACTCCTAACGTGGCACACAATAGGGATATGTGGAAACAAAGAATCCATGTAGCCGACCCTGTCTAGTATGGGAAAAGGCTTAGTAGTTGTTGTTGTTGTTGTTGTTGTGTATTTAGTGTGTGTATGAGAGAGAGAGATTGCAACGGTAATTTCTTGTACGAAGACCATCTCTTGTTAAACGTCTAGTATTGATTTCAAACGTGGACGTAGAAACGAATCCATATCGAACAAGAGGGCAGCTTGGTGTGTGGTTTTTTGGCCATCAACCCATGGTCTGCCAAATCAGACGAGCCACGAGCTAGGCTCATGAAACACCTGGTTGTCCATGGCCAAAGCCGTGGGAGCCATAAATGAACTGATATCAAATCCTTGTTCGTGGCTATCATCTCGACCGTAGATCATCAACGAAGTGAACGGTGAAGATGTCAACGAGCTGGAGGCACTGGGTGACACCGCTTCTCCAAAACGTGTGTTTTCGGTCCCGCGTTCGGATATTTTCCAGCTTCTCAAACTTCTTCAACTTGACATCCAGATATGTGCACCACCCTGGGTATCGAACTTGACATCTTCATCTTGAAAATTCGCTTCGTGTCCACACTCTATCCAAGAAAACAAAAGCTTCTTGCGCATAACAGGCCCTTTTAGTGTTGAGCTTTGCCTTTCGTCAAGTGTTAGGGTTATGATCTTACATCTGCGTTGCAATATATATATATATTAATGTGTGTATAGGAGAATTGGATGATGCTCACACTCACATCTGCGCACTCGTATACATTAGGTGATATGAGTATAATTTCAAAAGTTTTGAAGGATTTTGAAAAAGTACAATGAGTACTTTTATTATACTCATACTATGCAAAAGCAATATCAATGATTGAACTTTGATAAATATGTGTGAGTGTGGATAGGATCTCTCTCTCTCTCTCTCTCTCTCTATATATATATATATATATATATGTATATATATATGTATATATGTATATATATATATATATATGTATATATGTATATATATATGTATATATGTATATATATATATATGTATATATATATATGTATATATATATATGTATATATATATATATATATGTATGTATATATATATATATATATGTATATATATATATATATATATATATATGTATGTATATATATATATATATGTATGTATATATATATATATATATATATGTATGTATGTATGTATATATATATGTATGTATGTATATATATATATATATATGTATGTATATATATATGTATGTATGTATATATATATGTATGTATGTATATATGAAAACTAGATTATACTCAATGAATATCATGCTCAATAATTATAAAATAGTTTAAAGTGATGTAAATGCTTTGAGGCTTATCATTTTTATATTATGAGTACTCATTGAATACCAAATTCATCGAGTATAAACTAATTTTCATATATATATAAAAGAATGTAGAACATCAACGGATTTTCTCAACACTCTCTTTCATATAGAAGAGAGAGTGTGTGAGTAAGGTACCATCATGGAGCATCCTAGAGAGTAAACAAACTTGCATTTAGACATGACCGATTGCGGAAACGTGAAAGTTTAATCGATTCAAGTTTGAGTTTTAAACCGCCTGAAATGGATAAATAATATTATAAAATTTAAAGAAATTTTTTAAATACTGGAATGGGAATTTAGAACCGTCTGTTCTGATTTCGAGGAGCAAAAGTTATCCAAAGCTGTTTATTGGCACGTACATAACTCAAGCACGAAATTGACCAATCTTTTTCTCTAAAACTTCGAGCTTGACATGAGATTATACATTTGAACAGGTCAAACTCAGATCATTATGCAAGCTCGTGAACAAAAACAACTAAATCGAGCTCGATTCAGCTCGTGATTGAGCACAAATTTTAATTTGACCAACTAAATCTCTACCAATTTGCAAGATAAGAACGATTTAAATTTAGAAAAGGGAAACCCATTAATTCTACACTTCTCAGTAGCCAAAAGAAGAAGATAGGTACAAAGTCTATGCCTTTCATCTCTTTCTATATTCCCCTGCACCATTTCATACTCTTATCCTTGTCATTCGGGGCCTAAAGTGTGTATATATGGAGGTCCATTAAGCTGTGAGCAACTCGTGCTCAAGTCTGCTCGCTCATATATCAAGCTTAGCTCAAGCTTGACAAGACCAAGCGGAACTTGAATTATCGTCGAGCTGGTCTCGAGTAACCAGCTCAACTTGCACGCACCTCCAGTTTTGTGTAAGAAATATATATTGTTGTTGCTGTTTTTTAATTCTAAAGTGGACACATGATTTCATTTGGTATTCATATGGTTGGTGTCGAGGCTTCTTTCGCGCCATGGAGATGGGTAACACGAAGAACCTAAATCAAGAATTTGGTAAATCAGGTTTTGCCAGGCACATTAATTGGTTTCTTGAAACGCAGTGTATTAAGTTGTAGTTTTAAATTTAATTAACACCTCTTTTGGAGTTCAAGGTAATTGAAAGTATTCTACCAAAAATAAAAGCAATTGAAAGTGTTGAAGGGAAAAAAGAAAAGAAAAGAAATATATGAATGGAGGCACCATTCATAAGCTTCAGGCTTTCGTCTTACTATTATTAAGCGTGTTAAGTGTTAAGAGTTTCTAATCAACCAGGATATCCGCAGAAAATCATTGTCCTAAACGTATCCTGTTTTATATATGTATATAGGAAAACTGGCCCTCCCATATCAAACTCTACTAGACTATCTGCAGCAGATCGATTTGTCTGTCACTATTGATATGAGGAACGATGTTATTTAATGCACATGTATACATGACACAGGATGGATGTTGATCAACATGGTCTCATTGATCACATGAATGATAGTGATGATCTAGCAATGTTTAGTATAGGAGGTTGTCTAGCGGCTCTCTCTCTCTCTCTCTCTCTCTCTCTCTCTCTCTCTCTCTCTCTCTCTCTATATATATATATATATATATATATATATATATATATATATATATATATATATATATATATATATATACTTTCTCTCACAAGGGAAAAGCCGCTCAACCTGCCTCCTTGGATTCTCTTGAATCCAAAGCCACGAAAAATTGGAAATCAGTTATGAGAAAAAATTGTGTAAAACTTTTCAAAACTATTACAATTTAATCAAGAAACACAATCTATGAAATTCGTGAAGAGGTATGTCTTAATAATTACGCGAGAACTTCTATCCATATCAAAATGACCCCACACTCATCCAATAAAAACAACACTAGGGTTGTTTATGGAACCAGAACCGAATGAAACCGGCATTTTTAGTAAAAAAATGAAACCTGATGGTTCAGTTCACAGTCCCAGTTTTGGAACTGAATCATGAGAACCGAATCACTATATATATTTGAAGAAAATTTTTGTTAAGTTCTGAAAAATAGAAACTGGTTATGTTTTTAGACCTTGTTTCCTGATTTTTTTCAATAACTTATAAATCTCTAAAAATCAGAAAAATTTTATAGTGATCAAGAACATATATGGAGATTCCAAAAATATTTTTGTTCTATTTTTTGGTGCTATTATTTTTCAAAATTAAATCAGGGAAGTGTCTCTGCTCAAACAGTCAAGACTACTCTATAACAAAAATACAAAGTCTCACAAAAAGTTCTGTATCTCGGTGCTCAGAACTCCAATTTCTCTAAATTTGGTTTTATTGGAAAGATATAGGTGTTTGATTTTCAATGAACCAAACTTCACTCTATTTGGATAATTACACGCAAGGTTATGTGATTATTACCCAGACTCTGTTGCAAGAAATACATATTGACAAAAATGATTATAGATTTTCCTGATTTTACATACCTTTTATTATGGGGTTGCACAACCCTAAAATTCTTGCAAATTTTATCAGATGTGGGCTTGTGTGTGTGGAAGAGGTGTGCCAAATTGCATATGGATCGAAAGAGAGATGAAGAAATGAAAATTAAAATAACATACATATACAGAGATGCTCAAAACAATTTTTTAGTGTTTTTATAACATACGTGATGCAACTCACCCAAATTTAAATTGCATAAACAGAACAACCCAAAGTAAATTGTTGAAGGGAAATGAATGTAAATATGTAGATTAGCTTAAGCATAGAAGGGATTAAGAGATATAGAGGGTATATAGAATATAGAGAGGTAGAAGAGACATCAAAGCGAACAAGTAGAAGGCATATGCATAACCGAAATGAAATGGCAGCACTCCTACTTTATTAGGACATGGGAGAAGACTATCTCCATTAATACAATCCCTTCTCAAATTGAATAGGAAGAAAAAAGAATTAAAATCAAAAGGGAGAAGAATACTTACAATCACCGAGCCTCTAATGGATGCATGGTTTGAAGAAGGAACTCGTCCTCTTCTTCTTCTCCTCTCTCACTCTCTCTTTTCTCTCACTCTCTCTCTAATTGCAATAGCTCCCCTCTCTCCTAAGCTCTCCCTCTCTCTTCCCTCACGTTTTGGAAGGTCCCTCCAAGTGTTAGATGCTGGAAATGAGTCTCCCCAAGGTGCTTTTTTATAGGCTTTTTTAGTGGGTCTTGAATGAGACTTTGTAGAACCCAAGTCTTGACCCAACTCTTGGCTGGCAACATAGGCTCACGTGGGCCTTAGAGTGGTCCCTCTTGGGTCAAGGTGAATGGATTAAGCTAGCCAAGGTATGTGTGTCTAGCGAGTGGGTTCGATCAAAATCGACTAGCATGTGTTGAGTCAAATGGTGGGTTCGGTCAAGGTGGTTCGATCATGGTATGTATGTTCAAAGTTTATTTGGTTACGTAAGGCCAAAGTGGTTTGATCAAGATATGTTTTACCAATTAAATGGAGGATGGATTGACCATGGTGGGTTCAGTCGGCCACGTGCACTTAGGCATGGTTGGCCGGACTTGGTGCAAACTGTTGGCTCGATGATGCAGTCTTGGTTCTCTTACATTTGTTGAATTGTGGCTCACCTTTGTATGTCATGATCAACCCACCATTTGCTTGGTTCCATTTGAGCTTCAATTAACTCACATTTAAACTTGATATGAACCTCTTTTGTCCCACTTTAATCGTGATCTGTTTCATGCTCTTCTTAGCCATTCGAACTTGAGGCTTTGAATGAGCTCTAACCTTTATTTGAATCCACCTTGCATGCTTAAGCCAAGTCCCCTTCTTTATGGAGCTTCGCCTACATGAGTCCCATTGGTCCGATCAAGGTATGTGAGCTTAGCCTAAGTAGGTTTGGCAGTGGATTGATGCAGGCCTGACTCAATCATTGCCTTGATCCTCGCTGATTCTTCGGAGAGCTGATTCATCTTTATCCTTCTTTATGGTTTCAAATGTTTTCTTATTTAAAACCATTTCATTTTGAAATACATTTGAGTTTTGTCAAAATCTTCAAATGTTCTTTTCTTTGAGAAGAACTGAGTTCTATTCCAAGTGTTCGTTTGCATGGGCGACCTGCTTTCGCCCCGTGAGTTGGTCTTTACCTTTTCAACCACTTTAACCCTTTGTTGGGTGTAGGGTATCAAACACTTTAACCCTAGATGGGTGTAGGGTATCAAACTACTTTAATCCTGGATGGGTATAGGATGTCGGACCACTTCCCTTAATGGGTATAGGGTCTCGAAGTAGGTATCTTCTCAATCGGGTGAGTTTTTGAGGCCTGATTTGGATTTTATTTCAAAAGGTTTTTGATAAGTTTGCCAATTAGCAAACATGCGCGAGTTTGGTTTCTAGTGTCTCATTTTTAATTATTTATTTGAAGAAAACTGTTTGAAACCATCTTTTCTTTAGATGAAATCATTTGAACAGACAAAAATGCTGCCAATTTGAGCTTGAGGGCAAAGCAGTCATTTTTTTGGCTCTTTGTCAAAAGTTGATTTTTGTGAGAGGGGTGCCATTTACCATCACTTTGAGGCTGCAACAAAATTTTGATGCAGAAATAAATTTGTTTAAGGTGTCTTTATTTGAAAACGCTTAAAAAACCTAAAAAAAACTATTTTTTTCAAAAAAGGTGAAAATTGTAAAATATCAAATTATTTTGAGAAAATTTTTTGGTTGTTTGAGCTCCCACAAACGAAGGGAGCAACAACTCTAAGTTTACAACCCAAGCATAAACCTAGAAGTAACTAACAAGGAACAAATGGACAGGAGACCCGACGACTACCATCATAACAAAGGAACATTCTCTCTCTCTCTCTGGTGTTACTACACGATTGCTCGTGAATCATTCTTGGCCGCCCATAGTTAACCATCTGGCAGGCTCTAAGTGGCATGCAGATAAAATTACAGCTTGTGTCATCCAGCGCATGACATCAATCGCCCTTTTCCAAATACCATGTCATATGAAGCATACCGCAGGTCAAATGATAGAACAATCTCATTTACTATCACCCCCTAAAGTACTGCAGCATCGTAAATCTGCCTATCGTGTTGATGACTGGTGGCAAGTTTTCAAGCAGAAAATAGCGAGCATATATATTCCATTTCCAAAGAATGAACACCGACTATGTGAGCCATCAAGGATCGATAACTTCCCCATCTTTCGAAGAATTAAATATCAATCAGATTGTCTGTTCCGTGAGGGCCTCTGCATGGGCGATGCGATGAGCTGATCAGAAAAGCAGGAAGAATTGTGAAATTTCTTCCTGCTTAAGGAAAGGGAAGCACCGCCATTGACAGTTTTTTTGGTTCTGTCGGTCGTATGTATTTGGTTTGCATGAGGCGGTTTAGTGCGTATATTTATGAATGGGCTCCTGCTCAAAAAAATTCTCGTGGTGCGTTCTTACAGAAAGAAGGAGAAGAAGAATAGAAGAGAGGAAGCGATGGCAGTGGATTACGCGACGTTGTGCGTGTTGATTATGTTGATTGCAACTGCCGCTTGCCGATTGTGCTGCCTTCGCCTTTGCCGCCACCACCTTCGGTGATGCTGCTCATCCCTGTCGTCATTCTCCTTGGCCTCTTGGTTCTTGCTTTTGCATACTGAAGCCCGAGTCTCAATCTCTCTCTCTACACCATCAAATAAATTTCTTGATTGCAGATTGTAGTTGCTTGTGTGTGTGTGTTTGTGTTTGGTTTTGGCCACTTTGTGATCGTGTAATAAAAAAAACTTATAAAGATCCACAACAAGATTATTAAAATAGTCCACCTACTTCAAAACTGTTTACAAGTCCTCCATCTTCAAATGCTTGGATTTAAACATTAAGGCTCCGAATAGTCTCCATCTCGTCACTAACCAAGGGTTGAAAACAATAAGCATATTGGGATCCACCATGAAGAATGCAAAACCAAACAGGATCCAAATCCAAACCCACACTTGAATTCTATCCACTACCACATCTCACATTAACAGCACGTCAGACACCGCTTGACATGATATGTAGGTGACACGTGTCTCTAATTCCAATATGGTATATATATATACCACCTGAAAAAAAAGAATATCACATATATATATTCTAAATTTAAGGAACCATTAAAAGAAAAAATTAAAAGAAAACCATCGCATTCGATCTTTTCTAGTCGCATGATTGAGATGATAACAAAGACGTGTTCAGCAACTTAAATGCATTCAGTCCCGAGATTAAACTGGATCTGGATCCTCGCCTTAGATCCCTCTTGCTGAGCGCAATTAGTAGTAGAGAATAACTGAATTTTCTCACGCTCGTGGTGGAAATTGATGCTTCAAACACTTTTTTTTTTAATCTATGCATCCTTCAAATGCACCATTCTCTGTCTACGTTCACTGCAACGTTTCAAAATTGCCTCTATAAGTTGTACACTAAGTAGATCCTTTTCTTTGCACTCAATCTTCTGGGCGAGACTCCCTGACCCACTAAGTAGATCATCTATACAGCATCCACATTCCAACCCTTGATTCTAATGTGTGATGCATCAGAGTTCTACGGACCGCAAACACAAATTTTCTTTCTTCTTTTGCCCCTTTCAGGAATGAACAACTTTAGTTAGCTCTTTGAATTTGCAGTGAGTAAATGTGTGTGGCTTCCGGAACAGCTCTAGTTACATGATATAAAGAAGCCACACATACAGAACTCAGGCCATGAATACAGGAAGCAAAGTATGCTGCAGTTTGCCTTGGCAACCCACGACGGATTCAACAACGAAATGCCGGTTCAATTGCCTTGTGAAAATAAGCTTTTCCACAGGAGCAACCTTTTTTAATACAGCGCAAGCAGAGAAGTCCAAAACCAGTTAAGGAAAATAGGATGCATTGACGTTGAAAGTTGAAGTAGCCCAATGCCCGTGTTTAAAGAGCTCTGAATAGTTTGTCGGGTGAATACAGATTCTTTCACTGTAAATCTTTCACACCCGCATGGGTCGCGACCACAACTCGGCCCGAGCCGATGCCACGTGGCCGCTTCTCGCACGGGCGTGATGGTGAGCATTAAACAAATACAATACCAATTTAATTCAAACTCAAGAAATATCTAACTGAAATAAATATTCATATCGAAGTTCTAAACAACACGTCCAAAATGGTGCGGGACTCACCTAACAATAACCCCGAATAAAAGACTTTCTAAATTATTCAACACTTATCATACCATCTAAAATAAAAATGCTGCTCTATCAGACTCCTACTCTGCTCCGTGTGCCTTCGAAGTGCTAGCTTCAGGATGAGCTGTAAAACAATAGGGTGAGCTCCTATACATAGCTCAGTAGGGAGGTTAAACATCTTTAAACAGAAAACATACTAAAAGCATGCATAGTTTCACAATCATTTCATAACAAACATATTTACCTTGAAATCATGATCTCAAATTCGTACGCACACACTCACATACGCACACACATCATTAGTTTCGATAATTACAGCCCATACTGTGTCTGCCCCAAAGGCTACGGGAGTCGTCCGGCCATTCCTAACGTGACCTCGGTAACACCGTCCACGACGGTAACCACGCCGACTCTCACGGCAGAGTGCCCGGGAACACACCCTGTATTCGCCCCAAGCCGGATCGCCCGAGGGACCTGCAAGTCTCTAGAGACCCCACACAAACCACACAAGTACGGCTCGTATATTCACACATCATTACATTTCTAAAACCAATTACAGTTCATCACATTCACAAATCATATCCAGATCCACGAATATCCAAATCAAACTCATATCCACACAACATTTAAATACCATGTTCACACAACACATGCATATCAAAACATATTCTTTATCAAACAGTGTCATAAACATGTTCTATTTAAAAGGCATATCAAATAACCCATAATTACGAATAACATTTCACAAACTTCAATAAAACAATTATCAATCATGCACATTGAAATCTATCTAAAACAGTAAAATCACTTCTAGCATGGTTCTGTAAAAGAATGCATAACCCCCTACCTAAAGGAACGCTAAGAACCAGTCCCCAAGCTGCTGGGTCACTCTTATCACCACCAAATCTTTTAATTTTAATCTCTAAACAATTACAAATAATTGAAACATTAAAATTTATTCAACTATAAGTCTAACGAAACAAACTATATCCGAATCGAATCTTAAACCCCAATTTGGATCCGTTTAAGCTATCTGAGATCCAAATCGATACCCAATTTCATACCTAATCCGAATGAGTGACACAATAGGTAGTTTGTGTCACTGTATCAACACAGAACCTGTAACTACTGATACAGGTCTCATTCTTATCCCAGACACCCATTTCAAGACACGACCCAAACTAGACCCATTTCCGATATAGAACCTATTTTGACACAGAACTGGTTCTTAACACACGACACGAGGACACGACACGAACCAATGTCGATTCATGACAATTCAGACATGACACGACATGAAAATGAAGGACATGCCCAAAAGTTTTTTTTTTTTTTTTCGGCATCGATCTCACCGGTTTCCGGCGAAGCATAACCGTTTTCCGGCCAAATCAACGCCATTGCTTACCTACCCCACCAAAATATTTAGTTCTACCTCAAACTTCCAATCCAAGCTTTTCATCAAAAAATAAAAAGGAAAAATGAAAATCTGAAAAAAAATATTGAACTCACCGGATTCCGGCCGACTCCTCCTGTTTTTCGGCTAGTTCAAGGTTGCCCGAACTCCCTGGATAATATAGTATGAAGGGCCCCTTTTATAGGCCCTTCATACATGGCTGTTACTGCACAGCGTGTGCAGTAACGCTTAACGGGCGCTTAAGCGTTACAAAATCAGTGTGTTCGATTCGCCTCTAAGAATGCTAAACTACGTTTGCTTGTTCACATGCTGTTGGAACTGGTTTATTAGGCTCTTACCGCACTGAGTCCTGAATCAACACGCTGATATTCTCAAACCAAAAGGTTCTCAAGTTCTTCTCGATCAATCATTTTTGCAGTTCAGTAATTCAGATAAAAACATAAATGCGTAAACAACGAAAACCAGAAGCCGATCGAAATGCAAGGCAGAGGCCTATCACGAATTTAGTGGTAATGGACAGAGTAAGCAGGACTGTGATGCAAGGCAGAAACTGAGAAGAAAAGCAAAGACTTGCTCCTACACAACAGCAACCAACTCCAGCTTGCAGGCTAGTGCATAAGGAGGATTTCCTTCAGCTGTTTCAGTCGTTCAACGTTCTTGTTAGTAGTATAGATATGTTTCAACTCCACCCCCACTTCCAACCGGAATAATCATTTCCAAATGACATCTTAAACCGGAAATCATTCACTTCATCTGGATGCGTAATTCTTTTAGGCAAAAGTATTAAACATCTAAAGCAGAAGGCTAACCACTTCATATGCAAACCTCTAATTCCTTTCCAAATACAAAAACATCTAAAATGAAAATTCTGAAAAAGAGAAGTGCAGGTTACACGCTTTTTCAAGCCAGGAATATCTGATGTTCTTTCTCAAATTCAGCTCCTTCAATAATAGATTGCACTCAAAGTTGCTGCCCCCTCGTCATTTTTGACGGAACGATGTGTTAGAAAATTGAAACATGAACGACTACCCCTAGCTGTGTTAGGAACTAATTAGCAGAAACCAAAGAACGTATTTCTGTCTTCATTCTCTGCCTACCATGTAAAACGGAAGTTTCCTGTCACAAAATGCAAAGCAAACATCGCCACTGATTCGGAGCGAAACGCAGGAAATCAACGGAAATCTGAGGTTCCCGGCTGCTGGGTTGCAGACTCTATTGCCGTTTTCCGGCGAGATACAGCACGGTCAGACCTTCAAAGCTCTCGATCGGTTCGTAAGGTCCTGCACGACCAGAGCCCTAAGCTGAGGCCGCTTGACATCCAAGGGTTACCCGGAAAACTGAACGTGAATCAAATTAAAATATACAACCTTTACATTGTTGGAGCATATTTCCACCTGCCCCGCTCCCCGATTGCCGGCTCCTAGTCACCGATCGAAGCCCGAATTTCAAGAGCATATCAAAAAGTCCCCTTTTCTTTTTGTCACAAAGGGAGTTCACCTTCCCCCCTACCAGCAGCAATGGCGTCATCCGAGCCATTCCTCTGGGTGCACCAAGTCCCATTAAACAGTCAATATTGCAATCCAATTGGGAAGACGAATCGACTATGCTTGTTTTTAATTTATCCCAAATCGGCATTAACCATTTAACTGTAGGGTTATGGTGTGGATCCAAACCCACACTTAAGGCATCAGTTCATAAGTCTATGACTAATGATAGCTCAGACGAAATTGAACCTATTTTCCGGTTCATTTTACCAACATCATTTTTTTATAATTATCAAAGAAGCAAGCACTCAGGTTAAGAGTAGTCATATGAGCAGATTATGAGAACACCGTGACACATAAGAATCAATCTCTTTTATACATGAGATTTTGTTTACACTGGTTGCATCTGAAACCATATATATTAGTTCACCACCACTATATGATGCACAACTTTCAGAGGGAAAGCCAAAAATCATATTTCACCAACACGGAAGAGAACACGAGAACAACACTTCTTGAGGCCTAAACACGACGCATGGAAAGAAAAGCACACGAACCCTAATATTCTTTAGGAGCGCACAGCTATCACACTTTTGCAAGAGATGAGCCCATCGATTTGACCATCAGACACAATGTGAGGCCTTGGAAGATGAAGCCGCAGAAAAAATCGCTACCAACAACAGAATGAGTACTATCACAAGTCCCATCTGCACTCGCATGGTAACCTCCAACTTGGTGTTGATGGCACAGAGATACAACAGCAGCAAGCTCAGTATCGAACAAAGGAAGACCATCAAAAGTAAGGGGAGGAACAAAGCAAAAGCGGGTGGTGCAATACCCGGATGAGCGGCCAATTTGAACGGGTCGACCGACATGAGGGTGGTCAAAGAGATTAAAATCATGACGATCGTCCCGCTTCTCCACAGCTTGCTTCCTCATTTCTGCCATGAAGCTTTGCTCTACTTTGGTTTTTGAATAGGAAACCAGAGAGAAATGGAAGCTGGCTGCCCCTGTTTTTGAGATAAGACGCACTTAAATAGACTCGAAGCGCGCCCCACCACCATTTGGTCTGTACATCCTTTCCTTTTCGACAGCTACACACCTGCCTTAGAATGTCTTTCTCCTCCCCCACCGAGACGTGGGACTCATTCCGAATAAGAAGACTACTGGATTTGGAGATTGGAAAAGCAGCGACTATCGGAGTGGGCTTGGTTCTCTAGCGGCACCTGTTAGCTGGTGGTGTATGATGACAATGGTACGAAAAGGTGTCAGTAAACATGATATTGGTACCGCTAGACATCAAACCCAACAAATAGGCTGGTCATTATGAACAGGTCGTGAAACAGATTTCAAATGCAATACAGATTGTATCGAACAAAACACCGCAAGCTAGAAATCGAAAGTAGACAGTTCCAGGCAATGGCCGGGTGAAACGAAATAAACTTTTTTCCGGCACTCGAAGCCGACGTCCACAATGAAGAGAATGATCCAGCAGATCAAAACGCTTAGGTGCTTTCTTTTGATGAAGCAAGCAGGCCTAAACGAAGTGGGGTTGGTCACAAGAACTCTTTAGTTGGGCTGGTGACGAATCCTGTAGAGTGGGGTGAATAGCCCACGGGCGGAGTATGTACTATCGCTCATTGATTCTACTGTTGAAGATAGTTCTATTATTATTTTGAATTTCGAGTGGGTTGAATGCTTTGATGGTTCTATTTGCAGCAGAGTGATCTTGTTGAGTTGTGAATCAATTGACACACCTTCGTTCGAAGAGGTTTCTTAAGGTAACAAAATTTACTAGGAGCAGAAAGAGAGATTATTCATGTATTTGATTTTTGAAACTCCCTTTCTACTTATTCTTGCATTCTTTTCCTTTCTCGGCTGTGCTGCCCAGTGATATGGCTCCATGTTATATTACTTTTTTGATTAATTACTTAAAAACAAAATTGTTGAATTTAGTTTAAATATTTTGTTAGGCAAAAACTGGAAACCGTCTATGTAATAAGAAAGGGGACCCTCATTTCTTATTGCATATCCATTATGCATGAGGTCTTATAGCCATCCATAACCTACTTATCATCTCTAAATTAAGATACAATGACTTTCTCTCACTATTTAGTGACTTTTTCAACTTTATCATTTTTCTAGTTGTATTCTAGTACAATTTCTATGAGTTATTCTTGTTATGTAGTTTTCATAACCATATACTTTTCTTCTATAACAATTCATATCCGTATTTTCATGTAATTGAAAACTCTAAACATGTCTTGACCCTCATAACATGTTTAGCAAACAAGTCTTCACATATACCTTTTGTTAAGGAACATGTTGTCATATCCCCTGTGGAAAGGTAAGTGATAAGTATTTCATTCTTTCGTATCATATCATATACATAACGATACTTTACCATTATATGCTTGCTTCTTGAGCTATCAACTCCACTCTTTATAAGAGTTATAGCTGTAATGTTATCAAAATAAATAACAATTGACTCGTTAGCTATATCTAACTTCAAATTATGAATGGAGTGACTTATCCAAATGGCACTCATTGTAGTCTTACTACAAACAACATACACAACCTCTTGTATATGCAATGCTATACAATCATGTTTCTTAGATAACCAAGAAGTATCATCACCTCCAAAAAAACATGATTAAAAGTTGATTTGTTGTCATCTTTGTATTTGACAAAGTTTGCATTTGAGTATCCGGTAATTTCTAATTCATTTGTCTGATAGTATAATTTTTAAATCCCTTATTCATTTTAAAAATCTCAAAATCATCTTTATAGCAACTCAATATTGCCAACTAGAATTGCTTTGATATCTACTTACAAAACCAACAACAAAGATAATATCAATTTTCGTACATAACATAACATACATCAAATTACCAATTGCTTGAGCCAAAAACATTTGGTTTTTCTTTTCCTTCACTAGGACAATCAACTTTACTAAGTTTAACCTTTTTTACTATATGTGTGCAAATAACACTATAGTCACTTATTCTAAGCTTTTTGAGGATATAATCAATATATTTCTCTGACTTAAATAAACCGTCTAAATATTTTATCACGGATAATTTTTATACCCAAGATATAGAATGCATCTCACATATCTTTCATTTTGAAGTTGAAATTTAGACATGACTTAGTCTTGATAATCATATCATTATCATTACCGGTCAACAAGATGCTATCTACATGTAATGATAGGATAACAAAGCATCTCCCGCTATTCCAAATATAGACAAAATAATCTAATTGATTAGTTATAAACCCAAGTTCTACAATGACAATTTGAAAAGTTAAATACCATTGGAGATGTGATTGCTTTAGGACAGACATATACCATGTCCTTGTGACCTTTAATTACATAGCCTTTTGGTTGTTTCATGTAAATAGTTTTATGAAGATTACCATTTAGAAAATAATTTTTACATCTAACTAATGTAAATGAAAATTATAAAGCCAACAATTGTTAAAATTATCTTTATAAATGCAAATTTTGTAACAGAGAAATATGTATCAAGATAACCAATTCCCTCTTTTTGCAAAAAACTTTATAACCAACCTCATTTAAATTTTTTTGATTAATCTATCAATTATATATATAATATATATATATATATATATATATAATACCCATTTACAACCAAATGCTTTTCTTCTCTTTGGTAAAATTGTTAACTCTCAGACTTTCTCAATGGATTCAATTTTTTTATCAATTATTTTTATCCAATCTAATGATTCAGATGGGCTTATAGCTTTTTGATAATTTAGGTTATCAGTCAACTCATCCAAATCTATTAAATAATGTCTCCTCTACTAAATAAGTATGATAATCCTTTAGTATGACAGATGAACCCGTAGTCTCTTATGACCACTTAATGTTTTAATTTGTAAGAGAAATTCATTTTGTTCAATTTTTATGGATTTAGATGATGATTCATCAATATTTAAAAAATCACAATCAATACTATTATTACCTATAAGAATGTTATTCTTAGTATCTTCTAAGAACTCAACATCCCTAGTCTTTATCAACTCAAGGTCCTCATGATAGAATCGATACCCTTTTGGTTTTATTGAGTATTTGATAAAGATACACCTCAAAGATCTACTGTCTAGTTTATTCCTAGACTAGTCTAAGATCTTAACATAAGCTACGGAACTCCGCTACGGAACTCCACCTCCGTAGGTAACTAAGGTATGGTTTTTTGCCAAATCATAACTCTGTGTTGTATTGCCTCTTTGATTAATTACTCAAAAATAAGACTATTTATTTTATTTAAACATTTTATTTGGCAAAAACTGAGAAATGATCTATGCAATAAGGAAGGGGCTCCTTATTCCTTGTTGCATATCCGTTATGCATGAGATCTTATGGCCAGCCATAATTCGAGGAGTCATCATGCTCCACCTTGGTTCAATAGAGATCTGACATTGATAAATAATACTGAGGGTTTGAACTTGAATGGCTATCCTCCAAGGAGGAGACTTTCCTGTTTTATAGCCAAGATTTTTGGGTGACGATTCAGCTTAATTGAAATACTTTATATAAAACACAACCATCATATGCTTATGTGTAGACATGGCTGGTTTCAAATGGACTCAGTGGTTTCAACAAGAACCAGTTCAGACTAGAACCAAGCCCAAAACTGGGGACCATCTAGTTCAGTTTTGGTATCACCTTTCATGAAACCAAAACTGACTTAAATTGGAACCGACAGTTTCAAACCATTGGTTTCGGTATTATTTAAATGTTTTAAAACTTATTATTGGTTTCGAGAATTGTCGAACTCAGACTATAACCGATGGTTTTGAAACCTAACCAGAACAGTCTCCAGCCAAGTTCGGTTAGAGTTTCCAGTTTTTCGGTAACCAGAACCGGTCAATGTATGTTCCACGGTGTGGTTGATTGGACGGTTTGCCTGGTAGGCAATATGTCTCCTGTCTCCTGCTAGAATAGTGATTAAACTTTCTTTTTGCTATTCATTATATATATAGAGAGAGAATTGTATATGCTCAATTTTGCTTAAATTACTCTAATACCTAAATCGTTTGATCCACTCAGAGATTTGAATCTATAAAGGTTATCATTGTGCCTTAAATGCGAGTATATAAATTATAATGGTATAATACTAAATTTTTATTCAAATCTTCATTATTGGTCATGTGGATCGGATAATGAAGATGTTTAAGAAGATTTAAGTATGGATGAACATTGAATATGCACCACTTTTTTTCTAAAAAAAATATATACATATGTACATACATACATATATATTCTGTATATACATACATATACATATATACATGCATGTATACATATATAAGATGTTTGAGAAGATTTAAGTATAGATAAAGAATAAGCACGTATGACTATCTCTCTGCACATATATATACGTTTTCTAAATTTATCGTTTCTGGTGTCCTGTTTCCGTTTTCATTTCCCTGCAACAAAGCTGAATGGGGATATCCAAAGAAAGATGTAGCCATCGCAATACAGGAGATGCAGCAGCAAGGGTGCGTTCATACTTGAATCTACCGGCCCTGCATATATTTCCAAATGCACTAAGTGGATTATGTACCTAATTCGGCCGTGACTACCTTTCTGAGCACTTCAACTACCTCATTTGAAAGCTGCCAGGTCGCAAGCACACAAATGTTCCTCTAATCAAACCTGTTGTTCAGTCTACATTTGCAGCTTTTATAAGCACAAAAACAGATAGATACATATTATACACACACGTCCCTCTCTCTCTCTCTCTCTCTCTCTCTCTCTCTCCCTCTATATATATATATATATATATATATATATATATATATATATATAGAGAGAGAGAGAGAGAGAGATGGGAATTGCTACACCCAATGATGTTAGATTCTTCTAGACAATTCATGCCATTTGTGCAATCACATGAACGACATAGATGAAGCTGCCTATCAACATCGACATGAAGTTTGATGTCATTTAAATGTAACTCGAGATGGGTGCCTCATCATCACCACTATGTGATTGCAATGATGGTGGTGATGATCAAACATGCCTAGTACAAAGGTATATATATATATATATATATATTAGTGTATATGTGTGTGCGTTCAGCATCTTAATTTACTACTATACTAAGATTTTGTTGTCTGTTAAGAGGGTTTAATAATCAAAAGTCTAATAATTATAAGATTGAACCTGTAGATCAACGGGAAAACGAACAAAAAGCACAAGGAGTTGCAGCTCTCCTGGGTAAAGGTTCAACTCAACAGAAACTTAAGTTCGATACTTGGGGTGTGAACATTTTGCACGGGTCCGGCTAACCACAAAATGCCCATTAATAAAAGTATAAAATGTCATTACTAAGTGTTTTTTGGGGTCTCAAGTGCATCTATATGGTTAATTGCCATGAAAACCACCTTGGGCATCGTTTCTTCACAAGATGGAAACAAGAAAGCAATATCAATATTGAACTTGATTCAAGCAAATGCCTTGGCGGCCCCAACCGTTCATGAGATGAATTAAACATGACCAGTTCGAACCAGAATGAGACCATTTGTGGAACCGACGGTAACCAGAATCTTTTGAACCGGTCCCAAAACCTTAATGTCTAAGATGAATAAAGTATCATTTTGTATCCATCTTATTTTTAAATATGAAATTGGAAAAGAAAGTCCATGTCAAGTGGAAGCATGTGTCTAAGACCTGTGGTACAGCTAGAGTTTCTATCATTCAGAGCCCTTGGTAAATCCCTTAGATGTCGCTCACCTAAAATATTGATTTAATGGAGACTAATTTATACATGAAACAAATCGGGCACGGGCCCATTGCTTAACTAGAAGGCAAATGTGCACAATAATGCACATTTTGTTGTTGGGGAGTCGCCAATGATGGCTCCCTTACCACACTGACTCTTTAAAAAGTATGGAGAGATGAATTCATGAGACAATAAGTATGGACCATCAGTTTGAGCAACCAATTGGAACCTTTCACGTTCAAACGCTGAACGGGCTCGTTTTCTACGTATAAGACATTGAATATTTCAAGCAAACAAACTGTTAAGTTCAATATTTGACATCGATCATGAAACCCTAGATTCTGCCATGTGTGTGTGTGTGTGTGTGTGTAAGTTCAATATAAGCCCGAACAGCTTATTATGCTTGTTTAGCAAGTTCATGAATGAACGCTACTAAATTGAGCTGGATTAAGCTCATGAATGAGCTCAGATTTTAGTTTGACCAATTAAATCTCTACCAATTTGCAAGATAACAATAATTTAATTTTGGAAAAAGGAGACCCATCAATTCTACACTTATCGGTAGCCAAAAGGCCAAAATAGGGGACTAAAGCATTATATATATATATGGAGAAACTCTGAAAGGGACGAAAAGGAAAGAGGGAATGGTGCCCACAACCAATCTATGGGAAAAAACTTTCTTGATTTCATATGTAATACTTATATTTATTTGATTCAATTTCATATCACATCTAAGTTTGTGCAATTTCAAATTTATATAATATATACTATAACTTTTATATTTTTATAATAACATACCCCATACCTTAGACTTTTGGAAATGAGGAGATAGCAGAGAAAGGATAAACCTTCAAACAAAATTGAAGAAGAGACTATTTACAATACCTATTATTTTATAAGGTCATGGAATCTTGGAGGCACGATTTTGCAATTGCAAAAGGAAGAAATACGTATAATAATCGAGTCCTGAGATGAGATAATTCAAAGGAGGGGGAAGGATTTAAGAATGAATATAAAAGTTTGAGCTGTCTATGAACTCAGACTCGAACGGGCTGTACTTGCACAGCTCATGTTTGAGCTCTCTATGAACTCCAAATTAAGCTTAGATCATCATTATTGGGCTTGAGCACTCATAAGAATATTACGGAAAAAGCCAACGACAACATGTAATTGGGCTACAAATTTTGGTAGTGAACTTTCCTCATATATATATATTAGAAAACTGGATCCAATCCAAGTCTCACAAACATACATACTCTTGATCGTTCACTATTTTTCAGTGGTGTAAGTGTAATTTGAAAATTTTAAAGAGTTCAAAAAATAATAAAAATAATATTATTATACTCATATTCTAAAAAAATAACGAAGAAACATAAATGATATTGTTAGTGATAAAGAGAATCCTCTCTTTCTATGTCATCTAGATCAACTTAGTGATCAACATTGATACTAGGTTTGGGGCCATTTAATATACATGACTATTAAATTTAGTTAAAGATGAGGGCTTTCATCATCACCGTTCATCAGACAGTGGTAACGAGCATGAGAGTCTCTCTAACCACTTAGAATCTCACATATTATATATAAAATTAGTAAGCCCCATTGCTTTTGGGGCAATAGGGACCACCATTTTTGACGGAATGATGTGTTATAAAATTGAAACATGACGGAACATGCAGGAATTCCTAAACACATTTGACTGAACGACTACTCTGAACCGGGTTAGGAACTTGATAGAAACAAAAGAATGTCTCTTCATTCTCTGCTTACCATGTAAAACGGCAGTTTTCTCTCAGAAAATGCAAAGCAAACATCGGCACGGATCCGCCGGAAAACTCCGGAAATCTGAGGTTCCCGGCTGCTGGGTTGCTATCAGCGTTTTCCCGCGAGATACAACACGGGCAGGCCTTCAAAGCCCCCGATCGGTTCGTAAGGTCCCGCACGACCAGAGCCCTATGCTGAGGCAGCCTGAAATCCAAGGTTGCCGGGAAAATGGAACGTGAGGCAAGTTAAAAACATATTACCTTACGTTGTCGGAGCCGATTTCCACCTACTTCTCACCCTGATTGATGTCGCTTAGGCTCCCTCCCAGGGAATCCATAGGAGCAAAGGCGTCAACTGAGCTATCCCTTTTCTTTTGTCACAAAGGGAGGACGAAGCCCCCCACACAGACACAGACGTTTTCACCCACCCGGGAGTCAACAGGAGCAAAGGGGTCAAACGACCTATTCCTTTTCTTTTGTCACAAAGGGAGGCCGAAGCCCCCACAAAGACGGAGACGTTTTCATTCCCCCGGGAGTCGACAGGAGCAAAGTCGTCGGCCGACAAAGGGAAGCCGAAGCACCCCACACAGACAGCGACATTTTCACCCCCCCAAGAGTCGAACTTCCCACCAGCAGCAAAGGCTTCATCCGAGCTATCGCGTTGGGTGCGCCAAGTCCCCATTAAACAGCCAATATTGCATTCTGATTGGGAAGAGGAATCGACTGCGCTTCGTTTTAATTTATCCCGATAGGCCATTAACCGTTTTACTGCAAGGTTATTTAATTTGGCTCGGGTTGGGTTTGAGTCCAAACCCAGACTTAAGGTATCCTTTTACAAGTCTCTGTCTGTGATTAATGATAGCTCTTTCGAAATTGAACCTACTCGACTCGTATTAAGGCTGACCACGAGTTCAATGCCCGGTGAGTGCATACCCCGGCTTCCGGCTTGTTGTAGCCAAGAAAAAAAGGTTATCAACAGACATGTTTTAGCATTGATAGTTCGAATTGGAGGGATTTACGCGCCACATGTTTCTAGGATTGAATGAGATTTTCTATATTCCCTGGAAGAAGCGCATCAATGCGAAGAGACGAGCAAACCAAGATGAGCAGACTATCAGAACACCGTGACACAAAATCATATTCCACCAACAACGGGAAGAGAACACAAGAACAGTTCTTGAGGACTAAACCCGAGGCACTGAAAGGAAAACACACGAACCCCAATATGTTTTAGAAGAAGCAAACAGCTATCATGCTTTTGCAAGAGATGAGCCCATGGATTTTACCATCAGACACTCTGTGAGGCTTTGGAAGATGAATCCGCAGAAAAGATAGCTACCAACAACAGAATGAGTGCTATCACAAGACCCTTCTGCACTCGCATGGTAGCCTCCAGCTTGGTGTTCGGAGCACAGAGATACAACAGCAGCAAGCTCAGTATCAAACAAAGGAACATCCTCATAAGTAAGGCGAGGAACAAACCAAAGGCGGGTGGTGCAGCACCCGGATTAGCGGCCAATTTGGTTGGGTCGACGGAGATGAGGGCGGTCAAGGAGATTAAAATAATGATGATCATCCGCTTCTCCGCAGCTTTGTTGCTCATTTCTGCCATGGAGCTTTGCTCTAGTTTTAGTTTTTGATTCAGGGAACAAGAGAGATGTAAGAAGAAACGAAGCTGACTGCCTTGTTTTGAGTAGAAGCGCTTAAATAAAAGTCAGAAACGCAGACCGATCCAATTGGCGTGCACACTCACCTTTAGGAAGGTTCCCTAAGGAGGATTTTGGAAAGTGACAAACTGACTGGAAAGTGACGACTCGGAAACGCAGACCCGACCCATTTGTTGTTGCAAAAATGAAAATGTTGAGATAGATACATGGTTACACAAAGAAGAACCTTATATAATATGAGATGAGAAAAAATGATGAGAGGAAAAAGTCATTTAAGATTATTTGAAAACATAGAAAGACTATCAAAAGAAGTTACGGTAAAAAAATCATTTAAAATTATTTGGAAAAGTAGAAAAACTATCAAAGAAGTTACGATAAAAAAGTGTGAAAAAACTAGGCTTAGGTTGAGTGACCCATGATCTAACTTTATGAAAAGAAAGAATCATCATGAAGAATAAAAATGAGCTTAGAAAATAGTTCATGTTGAAACTCACTTTGAAATCCGAATGAAAATGAATTTAGAAATAAATAAATAAACTCACTTTAAAACGAAATCCTAATTTACGTAGGAACAAAATGGCCTGCTTTTCTTCCTCCTCTTGTCGGTCAAGTTCTCATGGCACCAACCATGAAGCATCTGCTAACATTTTCTAAGCATCTGTTAGCATTTTATGTTCCTTCTTAGTGAGTCAAGTTCTTTGCTTTCGGGTGATTCTGAAAAGCTGGATTACACGGTGAATGAAGGGAAATTTTGTGCCAAGTAGGGTCTCAGATGGAGCCCCACCGGACCGACTGCCATCCCTATCATTATGGTGCTCTCACAACTTAAGTTAGGAAGCCCTAGGGTTTTTAATCTTCAGCCACTCAATAAAGAGGAGAGACCAAAGAAAGAAGACGAAAAAAAGTACAGTACGATTTTGCCATTATTTGCTTAAAGGTCTAGTTTTTTTTAGATGCCAGTTCTTTTATCAAGATTGATATCCACACATAGAGATGTCAAAAATGAGTCAGGCCTTCGAAAAAGGGAGGAAAAATCTAGACTCATATTAGAAGCAGAGACAAATTTCTCCACCCATCTAAAGCTGAAACTGGCTGGGCCAAGTTGGCCGATGGGTCGACCAGCCTGTCGGATATTAGATCGTCTATAAAACCCGATCAGTATCTACTTAAAATATAAATTTAATTATAATAAAAATTATATCTACACATATATAATAAAAAACTTTATATATGTATGTATACATATACATTCATATATACATATATAATAAAAAATTATATATAGTATATATAAATATGTATATGTATGTGCAATAAAAAAACTATATATAGTGAAATTAATTATTTATTTATTTATCAGGGCCAGACCGAGCCATATTGACATTTCTACATGCGCACCCCCTTTACTATAGAATTTTTTTACTTTTCTCGAAATACTTCTGATAATTTTCAATAATTAAAAAAATATTCCTCAACCAAAATACATTATGTTCTCTCTCCTCTTGCACGAGTCTCTTGACCCTTTTTCTTTGGCCGTATTTGGTTCATTCTTCTCTCTCCCACTAAAAAGGCACTACACTGCTTGAACACGTTTCTCTTGTCGAGGGAGACAACGAGGTGCGTTTGAGATGTGTACGAAAAGACCAATGATATACTTATTTTTAATCTCTATTATTAATCATGACGATTAAAAAATAGAGATGTGGCTAGTCAATCTAATGGTTTGCATAGGTCCTCTAATCTAACAACCATTTGCCATCCTCCATCACCTTCTAATCTCAATTATTTAAATCAGATTAAAACTGTCATCATTAATACTAAAATCATCTTTAAAAACTTAAATATTTATATATAAAGTGGTTCTTATTTTTTTAGGTGGCTTTTGGTTTTGTTCAATAAATGAACTAAACCGAACTGAAAAAACCCAATAACCGACTGAAATCCAAACCGAATTATGTATCCGAAGCAAAAAAATCAGATTGGTTAATTCAGTTTACAATGGTAATTTTGTTTTCACGGACCTAAGCCAATTTCTCTGAATTTCATTGCCAATTATGTTCAAAACTAACCAAGAACACCAAAATAGTAAATGCAAAGTTCATTTAATCAGTAATCAAAACAGATTTATATGAGGAGATTGACGCGAAGCCAAAAGATCTCTGCATAAGGAGGAGCCAGACAGAGTCGACTAGGTGGATAAAGAGTTCCCTTTGTGGTGTCATCCTCTGCATCTGCTCTTCTGTGTCGAAAGGCCTGGTGGATCTTCTTAACTAGCACATGTTTTGAGGCAAGTTGACATGGGACATCTTGCTCTTTGTACAAAGGGCAAGATCTCTCTCTCTCTCACGTCTTGCTCTTTGTACCGAGGGAAAGATCTCTCTCTCTCCGAACGCGTAGAGGTCTCTCTCACACACTCTCTCTCTCCGAACGCGTAGAGGTCTCTCTCTCTCTCTCTCGATACAACAAGCACCGCAGGCACTTGGGAGGATGGAGCAAGCAAGTCGGGTCCAGGTCTGATCCAAATTGAACCGACCCCTCTCAAACACTAAGGCCTCACTATAGCTTAAACTAGATATAGCCGGTTCGGAACTTGGACTAGAACACTGCCCGTGAAACCGTCGATAACAAGAAATGATCGAATTGGTCCTGAGCTGAGGACCCAAAATCAGCGGTAGGAAGCTTCCCACGGACACAAAATCAGCGTGGCAAGTTTGAGTCACAGATGCTGTGACCTTGTGTTTCAGAAAAAGCTTTGTATTTCAAAACAAGCTTCAACGTGAGTTTCCAATAGTTGGAAAATTTAGCTGCTCGTTGATCTGACACTTGCTTAGAGATGCACAGGAACATTGCTCTACTCCTTTGTTTATAATGACCTCGAGTTGTATTTGGTTTAATGCCTCACAAGAATTGTGGTTGCTTGGCATCTATGACCATCAATTTTGCGTTTTTGTGGAGATTAAGAACACTACCATGTGTGATGTAAACTTTATGCTATAGTACTCTTCCCTTTTTTGAAAGATTAAAATAAAGAAATATTCCAATTATTATGTCGTGAAGATGTAATGCCTCAGAGAAGTATCTGCCCATGGAATGTGAGCGTGCATTGTTGGTATCCTGTGATGTTATGGTGTGTGATCCGACCATCTGCATTACCGAGCACCTCTTTGTACTTCTTGAGGATGCAATGGTCTTTCTTTTGAACTCATCAACAAGTCGATTCACATTAAAATGTTGCCACAAGGACGTGTAATTCAATATTTTTGGTCTATTCCACTTTATAACTTGTGTAATTCAATATTTTTGGTATATTCCACTTTATATTAGATTTCTTTTATTTGGACTAGCAAACGTGGTTTGGGGGGCAGACCATAACCATTTTATGAACTTTACAAATGGCTTAACTCAAAAATCTGAAGAAAGAAAATCCGGTTGTTTATTGATCCAGTACCAACCACAAGCATGAACACCTAACTGCAGCAGTAGCCACTGATGATATTAAGTTATTGAGATGTCCATCCACACATGAATCATTTAAATGCCTTCAGAAGGTTCACAATACAGCAGTCCATGAAATCTGTTTGTCCTCTTCCATATGTGATTGGTGAAGTCGTCTTGACAATAACGTGTCTAGAGATTTTGGGTGATGATAAATGATGATATTAGTTCTTACATTCTAAAGTAGCTCCGCCATCAATGTCGCTCTCAATCTGAAGCTGCGTCTCAAAACCTATTCGTTTCTGTGAGAGACCCATTTATTAATTTGAGATGGTTATCCAGTTCTCCAGCAAAAATGAAAGTAGTTACTGATGGGCAGTTTTTTCCAATTATTGGTTGGTGATCTTCTAGAGTTTTTTTGATGGTCAGATCTTTTCATAACAAAAAATATTTTCTCCATCTTATTTGAAATTTGCTATTGTTATGCTTTTCTTGGAGACCTCTCGTTTACAAAGGGGATGCAGTTGAATATCTCCTAAATCTTCTTCACTACAAGCTGGGACACGAACATCTGTTCTTGCTGATCTGCTTGTCTCAAAAATGCATCAAAGGACATGTCCAGGGAGCATCTTCTCATAGTCATGAGAATGCATCCTAGTGCGTATGCTTTGTTTCATATGCTTGTTCTCATTATGCTTCATTGCTTTGTGGAAATGTATAACTAGATGTTCGTTTTCAGTCTAGTCATGCAGATTGTGTGCTTAGGTCTTTGCATTCAATCTAAAGGAAACTGCAGCTTTTACATGATAAGGGGAAATGCTAAAAGGAGATCACTCTTTCTTTATTTATTTTGTACACGGTTATCAATAATCCTCATTATGGTGCAATTGAAACTCATGTATCTTTTGATCTTGTTTTATTTTTCTAACAAGCTGCTTCTGTCAGAAATGATGTAGGAGCTACAAGTTATCAGTGCGTATCATTTACTTTTGAAAGGGATGGAAAATTATAGCTTGTGAAATTGTGTATTTTGCACAGGTCTTTTCCTTTTTTTTATCTAATTGGAAACAAAATTACTGGTGTCTCTTGAATCAACAAATTTCGCTTAACGATATGAGCGAAAAGGTGAATTTTCTCCCTAGCTTAATGACATGGAAACGATTCCGTAGTTTTTTGTGTGGCCTCCGCTTTAGGTGTTTGGGGTTTTTCAAACAGAGGAATTACACTGTACACATAAATGAAGTCAATGTTGTCCATATCATGACGGTGAAAGTTATGATCGTTCCAGTTGGAAATGAGGGTTGAGCGTAAACATATCAATGCGACTTTCAAGAATGTTGAACATCTTAAACAGCTAAAAGTACTCCTTCCATATCTTTTATTTGTTGAATCTGTTAAGCTGCACCCAGTTGCATTTGTCGTCAGCATGTACATGAAATTAATAGTACTCTGTTTTGAATAATTTAGGTGTATATTTTAAATTCCCCCTAGTTTCTTCTTGGCATCCAAGTCGCTTATCTTTTCCGTTTCTTTGCAGCATGTGTCAATCCCTTGCAATTCATTCAATCAGTTGGTGAAGGTTGGATAATTTCATTTTCTGCTGCAGTGGATAAGTATTTCCGTTTTCCTTTGAACTAGAGAACTGCCCAAAGTGATCGGTCAAGAAGTTAGAAGAGAATATTAAACTAATCTCGGATGGTTTACTTCTTGCAGAGGGCTGTTCTGCATTGAAGAGCTGCGGAAAATCATGCATGTGCACCGTAGTTTAGCACTAAGAAGCAAATTTAATCCACAACGAGTTACTGTTGAAGAATTTGCAATATAAGTATTCAAGAGGTCCTGTAGTTGAGGTTCTGTCAAACAATAATTGTGAATATCAATGCATCTTATTGTGGCTATTGTGCTTCACTGATAGCTGGAACTTAATTTGGTGTGCCTTCTTTGGATTCCAATCAGACTTGTATGCTCAAACTTAACATTCAGTGTGATGGTGTAAGCAGAAGGTCAAGAAAAAGCCCTGCAGAGGGTTGAAGTTTTGAAGGTTCTGCTTTTTCCTCCGCTCATTCTTCTTTTCTCCTTCTTCCCTCTATTTTGTGCATTTTGATTTGTTTCAAATTTTGTGTTCCCTACGAGAGAGTAAATATTGATGCATAGAAACAAACTGTCACATCTTCTGGGAGTGTAGATTCCAACAATTTGATAAAGAAACTGGTCAGGTCAGTCAAAGATGAGTTTGTTAAGGTATCAAAGAACCAGCAAGAACCCCTCTGAGTATGTGAAGGAGCAATATGCTTTCGGAGGGAGAAGCACGGAGAATGGAGCTTGACTAGAAGCAAAATAACATCCAAGGCAGTAACAAATGGTGCTATTAATGGCTGAAGCAATCGGGGAAAGGAGGATAGTCGTGAAGGAAACAATGGAATGACAAAACGTTGAGAACCGAAGTAGCAGGTTCAAGAATGTTATTTGTGTTCAGAAGAATCAAACCGTGCCGGTGGTGCTGCAAATAACAAGATGAATGTCAAACTCCTCTTTTTAGTAGTATTGGAGATCATCGAGGATTGACGAGGGCTAGGATGTCACGAAGCGTGTAATGAAGTCGATGCTTCAATGTATCAGCGGAAGATCAGTGAGTATTACCTTAAAATGTCAATCACAAAGCTTTAAAAAAACGGCTATCAAGCATATGCAATAAAAACACAATAAAGAGAAAATTGATATTATTTAGTCACAAAAGTCATACAAGAATATATACATTGAGAGTATATTTATACATGAGAGAATGAAAGCAAAATGAAGTGAGTGTGAGAGGAAGGGGCTCCAATGGCTCGTAGCCGTTGTGGCTGACCCCTTTGGGGTTGGCCCTTATATACGAGGGTTGAATAGCCAGGGCCAAAATGCCTTGTTTAGATTTACAAATTTACATAATTTAAAATTAAAAAATTATATAAAAAACAAAAAATACACATTACACATTATTTTAACACTCTCCCTCGAATTGACATGACTATGATTGAAAGTTTGCTAATAAAAAAATGAAATTATAGAGTGGGTAGCAACTTGGTGAAGCCATTTGCAAGCTAATATTCATATTTGACAAACTGTAGTGTCAAATTGTCGTGTAGATGCTCTTCATGAATATAATGATAGTCCATCTCGATATGTTTGGTCCGCTCATGAAATGTATGGTTGTTGGCTACATATATTACTTTTGTTATCACAATACATGATTAAATAGGCTTTCAATGTCACTACTAAGTCCTAAAGTAGTTGTCTTACCAAAGTTAATTAAGTGGTTGTATTAGTCATTACTCGACACTCAACTTCAGTGGAGGAAAGAGACACCTTATGTTATTTTCTGCATTTTCATGATACAAGAGAGTTGTCAAGAAAAATGATATTAGTCTGTAGTAGAGTGCTTGTCATTTACATCAGCACTCCAATCAACATCATTATATGCAATTAACTTAAATAATAAAGAAGATATAGAAATACTCCCTTTTGTTGAGATTTGTCAAATATATTGAATAATTCTTATAATGATACTCATAAAGACAAAGGTAGGAGAATGTTGAAACTGACTTATAGTATGTACATGTGCAATATTTGAACATGTTATAGTGAGATAAGTGAGTATCTCAACCATTCAAAAATGCATTCTTGATATCTAATTTATATATTCTAATCCTAAATATCACAAACAACTATAAGGGTTCTGACAATTATCATTTGGATCATAGGAATAAAGGTATTTTCACAAATTTCATATTTTTGTGAATAACCTTTAACAACTAATCTAGCTTTATAACGATCTAAAGGACCATCGCCATTAGTTTTAATTTTATAAACCCACCTACAACCTATCGTCTTTTTATTTTGTGGTCTATACACAACATCCCAAGTTTTAGCTCCATATAAGGTATATCCTTCTTTATTCATAATATGAATCCAAATATTGTGATGATTGTGCTTTTTTAAAAGTTTTTTGTTTATTTATAGTTTAAATATTGGTTATTAAGGCAAGATGTCTTCGTAAAAAGCTATCATAAGAAACAAATTATTCAAGAGGTGTATAATCTCAGCTAGTCCTTCAAGGTATAGATGGGATAATATTCGGAGTTCTTTTAGTGTAGTATTGATCAAAGTGTGTAACAGAATGTCTTGAGATCATATATTCATTAAGCTCATTTTCAACATGTATGACATCATCTCCTAGGATATCATTCAAAAAGGTATATAAGAAATCATAAATAGAATGAACATTATTCATGCTCTTAAATAATATTAATTTTTAAATAATTTGACATCTCTCGATACATAGAGTTTGTTATTTTTATAATCATAATATCTATATCCCTCTTCATTTATCGCATATCCTAAAAAACATTAATTTTCCCTTTTAAAAGATATATCCATGTATATCTAGTAAAATCATTTATGAAAATAATATAAAAGGAAATCCTTCCTTTAGATAAAATAGGTGTCAGTCCTCATACATATGAATGGATAATTTCAAAGGGTTTTGTAGTAATGTGTGTTTTGTTTGAAAAAGTAAATATTATATTTTGCTAAGTATGCAATCAATAATATTTATTCAAAGAGGCCATTGATACTTTTGAATGTTAAGATGTCCTAATCATTTATATCATATGATAACATCACTAGACAAAATATTAACACATTATAGGCTATGTAAGTACTTCATAATCTAAAGTCCACTCTCCCTATGGTCACAACCAATCACCTTTTTCGAGAGGTGATCTTGTACAATACATCCTATGGATGAAAAAGTTATAATATAATTTTTATCTGAGATTTGAAATATACAAAGCAAGTTTAAATTTAATTTTAAAATAACATTAATTTTCAAAACTTCAAATTTTTTTATTTTGGAAGGCATTAATTTTATCAATATTTAATTGTATTTCATCCACAGTATAAATACATGATAAAGGTTTTTTAATACATGATTTTAAAATTTTTTCATTATGAGTCATATGGAATGAAGCTTGTACCTTGAACTTCATTGGTTGAGGAAGAACAAACCACACTTATTGTTGTTTTGTCTTTTATTTGAGCTTTAAGTTTCTTCACTTTTTCATTAAGTCTAATAATATAGGATGAAACTTGTTCTTCTCTTAATACCACCTTATTTTTCAATTTAGGACAATTTGGCCTTATGTGATCCGCCTCTCTAAAATGGTAGTAAATAATATTTTTTCTTGCTTCACTTGGTGGTAAATAATCTCTTTTCTTACTTTACTGGATCCTTTACTTTTGAAATGAGGACAGTAAACCTTCATATTTGTTCAATTTTTTATGTAGTTAAGAAGATGTCTTTTTGAAGTTTAGCTTTATTCATTCTTGTTTTCGCCATTTTAAGATTGGTAAAGACTTTTTCTTTGATACGAAAAAGTTTTTGATGGATAAGGGATGATCTTACCCTTTCAAATTCTTTATAAAGACTTCTTAGAAATCGATATACAAAATCCTCAATATCGTCACATTGTCTTTTACTAAGATATTGTGTACATTTCTTTTGATAGTCATATAATTGATTCTAAACATTAGAATACAACAACAACAACAACAACATTAGAATATTTACAAAAAAACCTTTATCTCTTCTCTTTGTCTAAGTGAGACCAATATATCTCTTAATATCATTTTATGAGCAACATCACTTTAAACATGTGATTTTTTAAAGTATTTTCATACTTCTCTAGTGATAAAATCGGTCAAAGTGTCCCTAATATACTCATTTATATTGATCATGAATACCCATAGGATTGTTTTATGACCTCCTTCATATTCCTCTTTTTGGTCAAGTGTGTTATTAATAGAGAGTACTACTTTAAAACTACTTAGACAACCCCATAATTTTTTAAAATATAGATAGTTTTTATGGATTGGACCTATGTCTTCTAGTTTGAGTGTACTAAACAAAAGTTAAATTATCCTTTATCATCCATATTTTAAAGAGAGAAAGAAACTAAAGAATTAAACTTACAATAAAACCAAAGATACGATCGACACACTTCTCGATGCGATGAAGAATGCTTTTACGATCGCAAATGATTCTAATACCGTGAATCGATATAACATAAGATCGATTAAAATCACTTCAAAATATCAATCACAAAGTCTTCGAAAAGGTTATAAAACATATGTAACAAAGACACAATAAAGAGAAAATTGATATTATTTAGTCATAAGAGAGGAGTGTGAGAGGAATGCGGGTTGGTCTAGCCGTTGTGGCTGGCCCCCTTGGGGCTGCCTCTTATGTTCCAAGGTTGAATGGCCCTATCCCTTGTATTAGGACCAAGCTTTACAAATTTACACAATTTAAAATAATAAAATTACATAAAAAATAAAAAATACACATTATTTTAACACATTGTAGGTCTTGGTATCTGCGCTAAACCAGCATGTCAAGTGTAAAACAAAGAACACAAAGGGATATTCTATGACACTTATAGCAAAAGAAGAATGAGAAATTGTCTTAAGTTCTTTATTTATAATGACTAGAACTTCATCCATTTCCTCACAGGAGACATGACCATCGAGAAAACTCAATGAGATGTGAATAGTAAGGCCCACTTTGTGGAGTACTGAGCTACTAAAAAGAGCATTGAGCCACCATAGAGAAGTTCAATTCACCCTTGTGAATAGTGAAGCTCTTTGATACCTAATTGTTGGTGGCAAATTCGATTCACGGCTCGTGCGTCGATTCACCAACCTAATGTTTGCACCCTTTCAAGAGCTTCAGCTACAACCTTTAAATGCACAAAAGCAATGTATATGATCATTGCATTATCTTGCAAAATCTCCTCACACAAAGAAGTTGTCAAGCCTACTAAGGTTAGAGTAAGAAGAAAGCATGAATCTTTTTTTTCAGCTACACAAACACAATGCACTGGTTAGCGGAATAAATATCTTCTCATAGAATGAGATTAAGAATATATCATGACCTCTTCAAGCATATGTACTTAATAACAATATTCCTTGTAAAATCCCCTCATATAGAATGATATTTGAATGACTCAAATAAAGATATGAAACCACATTAACAAAAGCATGGAAACTAAGAATATATCATGAACTCTTCAAGCATATGTATTGAAAAGATTCTGTAAACACAACATGATCTCAAAAACTGCATCCCATCAGTTTGAGATTCATGTTCATGCTGAATTTTTTCATTATCCATTATATGATCTTAAGACACTTGCTAGCAATATTCACTGCCCATTATATGTATAGTAATGACACAATCATTTTGTTTATTTTCAAATGTCTAATATGTCTGTTACTAGTAGTACATCGTCTATTTCTATCACTAGTAAATTTACATTTGAAAAACCCAAGAAGGTTGTTCACTTTGGGCATATGTATCCTTGTTACAAGATAAAAAAACATGAGGTGGAAATGCAAGTTGATGGTGTAACTATTGTATTTTAACTTATAAAGGTTCATATTTTAAAGTGAAGTGTCACTTATTAAAGGAAAGAGGAAATGACTGTTGTTTGTTTAGGTATATCAGATTAATTTCTTTTAGAGATGAGACAAATTGAAAGAGAAGATCATAAAAAAGTTAGACAATTTCAAGTTCCCTTACCTACTGGAACTATAAGCTTGAATTCGCCTATATTTGAATCGTTTGATGAAAGTAAAAAAAAAAGAGTAGGTGAAAGCCAATTAATAAAAGCATTTAACAATCAAGCAAGGGATTACTTGACATATGAAATAACAAGATTATTTTACTCTGTAGTTTTGCCTTTTAATATAGCTAGAACCAAAAAATAGAGTAAGCATAGTTACAAATGGATGGATTGATATACAAAGAAGACTTTTGATTAACTTTATAGTTATTTCATACCCAAACTCTATGTTTTTAAGGTCTATTAATTACTCTAGTGAGGTGAAAGATAAGAACTTTATTATAGATGAAATTATGAAAGTTATTAATGCGATTGAATTTCAAAATATTGTATAAGTTATAATAGATAATGCACTTATTTATAGAGCAACTGGGATGATTATTGAATCAATTTATCATAATATTTTTTTGACACCATGTGTAGTGCATACATTAAATGTTGCTTTGAAAAATATTTGTCAACTTACGAACTCTATAAGTAATGAAGTTCCTTATAACGAGTGTTATTGGATAACAGATGTTGCTGATGATGTCATTGCTATTAAAAACTTTATCATGAATCATTCTATGAGGTTAGCAATGTATAAGCAGTTTGTGCATCTAAAGTTACTTGTTGTTGCTTAAACAAGATTTATTTCGATGATTATTATGTTAAAAAGGATTAGAACTATCAAACATGATTTTCAAAGAATGATTATCAGTGATCAGTGGTCTCATTATAGAGATTGTGATGTTTCAAAGGTTGCAGTTGTGAAAAATATGATCTTGAATGGCATTTGGTGGGATAAGATTAATTATATTTTAAACTTTACAAAGTTTATTTATGATATGCTTCGACTATGTGATAGTGATAAGTGAGTCCTTCATTTGGTTTATGAGAAATGAGACTCTATGATTGAGCAAGTAAAGGCAGCTATTTATCAACATGAAGACAAAGAGTTGAATGAATGTTCCACCTTCTACAAAGTAGTCAGTTGTTCATTGATAGATAGACCAAAAGTTACACATCACTTCATTGTTTGATGCATTCTCTAAATCTAAGGTAAACTCTTTTAAGTTTTATGATTTAAATAACTTTACTTTTGTTTGATTATTATATTGATGCTTGATATTTGTATTTTCTATTTTGTAGGTATTATACATGGTAATGGATTGAAAAAGTTCCTAATAGAATTCTCCCACACAAATATAATGAAATTTGTGAAGAAAGGAATAAATGACTTCGAAGGTTCTTTCAAGATCCAAAAGAAATGTTAGAAGTTACAAAAGAATTTGTGAAATTCTTAAACAATGAAGAACTTAGAAAATTTGATTGTTTGGAAAATAAATAGAGTTTATCTCCAAAAGAATAGTGGGTTATTCTTGGATTATCAATTCTTAAGCTTCAAACGACCGCTTTAAAGCTTCTTACACAACCATGCTTGTCTTTATATTGTGAAAAAAATTGGAGTGCATATTCCTTCATCTATTCTTATAGAAGAAATAAGTTGAAGCCTCAAAGAAGTGAAGATTTGGTTTTTGTTCATATCAACCTTCGTGTTCTTTTAAAAAACAGTAAGGATTACATGAAAGGTGAGACAAAAATGTGGGATGTTGGTAGAGATGATTGGGATTCATTTGAGGAAGCAGGAATTCTTAAAGTTGCATCATTGTCTCTTGATAAAACAAATATGAAAGTAGTCCTTTTTACAGAAGATAGTGAAGGAAATTCTGAGATCGAGACTATTAGAGTTTGAAACTTAATGTATTTAGATTCAAATATATTGTGTTTAGAATATAAATTTTGATATGCATTGCAACTTTTTGTGCTGATATGAATATGTAATATTTTGTTGGAATGATATTGTTTCATTGTATGCAAGTTTGTATTTGGTGAACTATGTAATACAAGTTTGTGTTTTGTGAATTATATAATACGAGTTTGTTGTGAGCTTATGTAACATGTAGGAAGACTGCACTGCGAAGTATGTATTTAATACGAGTTTAAAACAGGTGCATATCATAATCACCTTCACTTGTTTATACCTTTTTCATTGATTTTGAGCTAACTTCATGAAAATCATTCACATATTAAGATGATGTGTGAGACATGCATAGCTTTGAATCTAGTTCATTTGATGTTATGATTGACAAAGGTCTATTTCTTGATTACTTTTTTTTGCATATGTTGGTCTTGTTTATATATTGTTGTGACTTCATTATTTTGATTTATATTATTCTTGAAATGATGCTTCTTGAGGGACTCATGATTCTCTTATGGTAACCACTGCAACGATGGGGATTGCCTTTTATACTATATAGATTGGATCTCAAAATATTGTACATAAAATCGACAACTTCTAGTATGTGTTTGATGTTTAATTGTCCTTACTTTGAAGAAGAGTATAAATGACATTCTCATAGTTAGAATAAAATTATTCTCAAATACTAGAATGCTCTTTAAAATATTGAATGCTCTATATAATTGTGTGTATATATATATATATTTATATATTTATATAAAAAAATTATTATTATGTTTTTTAATAATGTCGTACCCGTACCTTAGTTTTTTTAAAACTGCATACCCCATACCCGTATCTATACCGGGTACAGGTACCGTACCCGTATCCATGCAACATAGGTAGGACTGCGGTTCTTGCCCTTTATATTGAGAGCAAGAAAGCCCATATCAACTTTGGCCTCAATAAGTCAGCTGATCGAGAGGATGAAGCGAGGAACATCGTCAGAATTAGAGTAACAAGCAGAGCTAATCTCGGTGGAGAACATCACTTCGTTGGAAAAGTTGCTATCCCCAGAATCACTAGCTTCTGTGTTGCTCTGTCCCTCATTGTTTGGTCATAGTTGTTATGAAAAGCATGTCACTAGCTGTGCGCTTCTACAATGAGGTTGCAAAAAGTGAAAAGTGGAAATGGTTAATTTTGACCTTCCCCTTTTCCTTTTTCAAGTTGGCAGAATGGGCTTTAACAAGCCCGAGGTTTTCTCATCTCGAGAGGCAACGGAAATGCTCCTCTATGATCTTTACCAAGTCATTTGGGAGAGGTTTGTCCCCAACAGAACGAGGCCATGAATGAGTAGTGTGAGATTTTCCGAAACTGCCGAATTCACAGAAGGGTGCTATAGATAGGCACTACACATCATATCTGAACAAATACTCAAGAAGGTTGGTGATCCTTCAAGCTGAACAAGAAGCGATGAGTGAGCAGGTCCATGGTTTAAACAATCACATTATTTACACACCGAAATAAGGTGTTACAATGTCCATGTAGTAGACCCTAAGGGTTGTGTCTATTCTCCATGAAGCAAGCCAACTATGAGGCTGTTGGTATTTGTCTTAGTGTTCACCTAAGTGACAACAACCACAACTGTCCTGCAAGGAAAAATAAAGGTCTGGTTCATATTGAAGTTCAAAGAAAATCCATAGCACAAAAAATAGTGTGAGAAAGGTTTAAAGGGCGCCTACCTTCATGTTCAACTGAATGGCATTCTCACTTGCCGTGAATGTGATGAAAAGAGGTGTCTTGTTCGTTGAACTGTCTCTTAAGGGCATGTGAAAAGAGGTGTCTTGTTCGTTAAACTGTCTCTTAAGGGCATGTTTGGTTCCTAGTTCTAGAACCATTGGTATTAGAACTGTATACCTAAACCTATATGGGAATGTAACCGTGGTTTTATGAAAGCATAATTCTGTGTTTGATTTTCGTATGAAACTGAGAATTGGGATCGAGAGTTTTGCCCATACGCTCGTTTTGCTGAAGTTCAGCTTAAACCATAATAGGAGAACAACGGGAAAAAATAGCTGTAACAAATATGAAAAGAAGAAGAAGATGAAAATGAAAGAGAAGAAGGTGAGAAAGAGAAGAATAAGAAAACAACTTAGGTCGACTGATAAAGCATCATTCTGTAACTTGCTTGGATCGTTCGGCAGCAAGAAAAACGAGGAAGGAAGGAAGGCGATTAGGGGAAAGAGGGGCATCGATGGTTTTATCTGACAGAGAGCAGAACGACATAGGATAATCGAGGAGGAGAGAGAGAGAGAGAGAGAGAGATCAAAAGTTTCTTCTTACATAGGGAAGAACTGTAAGCTTAAAGGGCATTGACTAGAGAGGGATTGAGAAAAGAATTATACCTTGAGTCGAAATCCTGGCCAACTCCTGATAATGGGACATACTTTTGGTTAAAAATCAGTTTCATGAAACTACGATTCCATCTTCATCCACAGTTCCGTGTTGGCATGAACATGGGCATGGCACCAGAGTACTTAAAATTAGAGTTCCGGTCCACCTCGAACCTTATGTGGAGCACACCCTAAGGTGTATATATGACGACATTGAGTGAGAGAGTAAAGTGCAGTTTCAGGAAAACCTTACCCTCCCTTTCAGCCATCTGCTTCCTATCGGTATTCTCTGGAAAAACAGTCTATTTTCTTTTGACGCAGAAGATGAGAGGACACTTATCATTTCAATTCGTGGTCGATCAGTGGGGCTTGATTACGTTTGTGCAAGACAAGTGAAGGGGAACTTGGTTCTACATCCTGCAGGAATTTTGCTACAATTTGCTTGAAATCGAACACAGTAGAGGCAAATTAGCCTAAAAGAAAGCGTTTGTGCGATTCTTACCAAGTGCGTTCTACTTCTGCCGATCTTGGTGATATATTTAGTCATCTAATCAGATTTGATATTTTCAGTTGCCAAGGCAGGAAAAGAATATCGTTCATCACCAAATTTCTTGCTCGTTCAATTCTGCAACTCCTGCATGAGAATTTCCACGAGTCTGAGCTTTTATTTACACCGTAAATTATTATTGCCATGTTAAAAGAACTCTTGATTTGAATGGCAGATCAGTCTTTAAAAAGAAATGAGATTGGGCATGGACAACTCTTGGTGTCCACCAAAATAATACAAACAAATCGGCCTGTTCTTAGTCGGCTTAGTTTGACATGAACACGAAATAACACGATACAAGTTGAATTGGTGGAAAATGATAAGGTCGTCATGATATACATTGAGGCAGTCGTCAATTCATTAGTGCATGTTGATGCATGGAGTCCACATAAGTGTTTTTATGTGTGAGCACTTGGTTGACATTTTGAAGACCCAAGTTGAATCTACACTCAACTCGAGAGCAATCATTGTGATAACCTTCATATTTTAAACACACGCACACATCTATCAATTACAATAATTGCAACATGTATTGTGTCTAAGCCAAGTCGCAAGAGTAGTCTAACCCTCCTTTCACACAATCTTGGTTACCTATCCATAATAATCAAATTGCACTAACTCTCACGATAAAGTGTTTGGGAACACGCTCTATATTCATCCCAAGTCCGAATACTCAAACACCTTATAAGTTTCTAGAAAACCCAAACAAACCATATAAGTATGGCTCGTGTATTTACATACATTATGTTTCAAAACCAATTGCATCTTATCATATTCACAAGTTCATATCTAGATCCATATTCACACCATTTTCTAATAACATTTTTATACCAACACATACTGAATAACCTACAATTTTAAATATCTTTTAAAAACCATCAATAAAATATTTAACAATCATGTACATTTAAATCCATCCAAAATAAGAAAAATCATTTTTAGCATTGTTCTATTAAAGAATGTTAACTTCTTACCTAAAGGAGTATCAAGGTCCAATTCTCAAACTATTGGATTGCTTTTATCACCACTAAATCCTTCAATTTTAATTTCTAAAAATTATAAATAATAATAATATCAATTTTTTTAACTATAGGTCTAACACAACAAAGAGGATTCCGGACGACCTTAAAATAACTTAAAAACCTAATCTAGATCCAAATAAGTTGTCTTGTCTTCAAACTATCACCTACATCAATTTTTTATCCAAACTAGACACACAATAGACATTTTGTATTCTTGGGTCGACACAAGACCTGACCTTAACATGGAACTATTCAAATAGGTTCTATGTACTATTATGTTTCTAATCCAGAACCTGTTTTGAACCCAGACATAATCTAACATATTTATAACACCAAATAAATCCCAAAACTCGACACAGTACCTCTACGACATGATAACACTTAGTGATTCAAGCATGATATAACATATCAGATTTAATGATTAAGATACGACACAGTGTATGAGATATGATATGATATGCAGGGGGACATGTTTTCCTCTAAATTGGGACAACCATAGATTCTAGCAACGATTTTATCAGTTTCTGTCACGGACCTGAATTCGTGGCGCGCACGCCAGCGCGCACCCATCATCCGGAAGGCTTCACCCTATTGATATGTATGTTTAGTCCTTGTATATATGTCTTTGTAAGGGTCGGGTATGTCTATAAGCCCGAGCCGAGTCAAGTGAACCTAGGTCTAGTCGGTTTGGGTTCGAGTCAAGACTAGGTCGGTTTGGTCCTAGGTGAGGTCCGATCTAAGTGGGTAAGGTTGACCCAGGTCCTAGGTGGTTAGGGCAGGTCATGTCTTGGGTCAGTTAGGTCTTGGTTTAGTTAGGATCGACTAGGACAGGTGGTGGTTCACCGTGGGTTAGTTAGTGCATGCTAGGGTAGGTCATAACCGGTTGGGACAGGTGTTAGGCATAGAGGGTCGCTAGGGCCAGGTCACCCGCACCTCACGGGCGAGAGCAGTTACAAGCTAGGAGTTGGAGTAACCGTCCCTTGGAGGGAACGGTTACCCCAACAGGCCGGGCCCCTCCTCTTATGTGCTGACTCTTCCATCTTGCTGAGAGAGAGAGTGGAGTGAAGTCTTGGTGGATCGTCTTGCAGGTTCAGCTGGGTGCCACGACCAGCATTGTGTAAAGCAGCTTCAGTCGGGCGCTAGAGAACTACCGCAGCGAACCTCCCCAGAAGCCTTCCTCCCGTGCCAGCAGGGTGCCTCTTCCTAGTGCCAGCCTTCCATGCCACATCTCCTTACGCCAATCGATTGTAGTTCATCCCTTTACGCCAACCGAAGGGTACCCAACCCCCTGATGCCAACTGAGCACCTTCCAGCAAGGTGTGCGCAGGTTCAATAGAGAACCGCAGCAACCAGCGCCATGCCCTACAGCCGAGAAGCTTGAGTCGGGTAGCCGCGCGCCATAGCAGTGCAGAACCCTATCTTGCCACAGTAGCCAGGCGCGGTCCACGTGCCACCCTGTCAAGTAACGCCAGGCGCTAGCTGAGTGCCACCAGCCGTTCACCTTCAAGTGCAGCCCGTCTGCAGCAACGATTGGAGTTAGGGAACATGTGCGTGCATAAATCTCCCCTCGTTCCTAGTTAGGCAAGGGCTTCCCATGTGAGGTTCCAGCAGGAACCTTAGCTAACAAAAGGAAAACCCCGATTGTAGTGAAGTGTGTGAATTTGGAGTGTGCAACCAAGTTTTAACCAAGTTTGTGATTTCAACATAAAGCGTGTTTTGTCTAAGGCATTGGAATAGGAGGAGCGAGTCATGTCTCCTTGTGTGTTCGACATTTGAGTAAGCAAACCAGGTAGGGGTGCTTACACAAGAACGCATTTTTAGCAAGAGCAAAACGGTGAAGAAAAAGGGTTGATAGAATCCGGTGGGATTCTAGCCATCACAAGTACCGAAGGTTTAGAAATTTTAACTTCAAAAATTCGTACTGTGACAGTTTGGTATCAGAGTCGTAGGCTCGATTCCATGCTTTTTTGACAAAAAAAACAAATCGAGACACTTATTTGGAACAACACCGAAAAATCTGTCAGCCGATTTTTGCATATTTTAGAACTCAGTTGTGGACAGGGTAGGATGTTTGGAACAGAACGGAAACTGTTCCAAGGAGTTGTATTTCTATCATACTTTGATAGAAAGTATTTGGTTTGAAAAATAGACATCGGCAAGTTGTCGGCAAACTCAGCCGAAGTGGGTCAGAAAACCAGATTTGCAAAATCTGTGTTTTCACAGAAATCTAAGGATTTGAATCTGTTTTGGTGAAATCTAAAACTAACAAGTTGTTTGTTTAGTGGCAGTAACGTCCAACAGGTTCAGGTGGACTTACCAGCAGAAGGGTAGCCTGAAAAGTTGGTGGAAACCGCCGAAAAATAGTGATTTGTCAAGTTGCAGAAAAACCGTATAGAAACTGAAAATATGGATTTTAACGTTTTGTTGAAACACATTTGACAGGGTAAACGATATCGGTTTCATCCACAATCTGGTGTACATGTTCTTTATAGTTCGATCTACAGTTCTGTAATCTTGGATTTTATTTTTGATGTCTGTACAAGTTTCTGGAAGAGTCTAAAGTCGGGTCAGAATCCATCTGTGCAGTCTGCAGAGATTTTTTTTCTGCTAAGTCTGTATTTGGTTCGGTTGGGAAAGTTGCTCTATTGTGTCTACATTGTAATTTAAAGTTTGTAATATAAATATACCGAAGACTAGGAGGACAGCTGGGGAAGAGGCCAGTCCTTCCCAACGAACAAAAGAGGATGACATTATGACTATCGTGTTGTAGAGATTGGAGGCGTTACAGGCCAGCCAAGACTCGATGAGAGCAGTTCAAGATTCGATGAGAGCAACTCAAGACTCCATGAAGCTAGTCGGAATCAATTAGCCGTACAGGTTGCTAGAATTCAAAAGCAACCTGACACTAAAGCAGAAGCACTACTTCAGACTCCAATTCTGCTAGTAGGTTTGCGTGAAACGGCAAACACTCTTAACTTTGACTCTTCGAAAGTAAAAATCCCCGAACCAACACCCTTTAGCGGTGTTAGAGATAGGAAAGTCTTAGAAAACCTCCTATGGGATTTACAGCGATACTTGGACGTATCCTAGGTAGCCGAAAACTGCAGAGTGCTAGTAGCTACCGTCTTTCTAAGAGACGATGCAAGGTTGTGGTAGCGTACGTTGGAGGACGCAGCCACCAATGGTGGTGCCCCACATCCCACGACTTGGGAAGGTTTTCGCAATGAACTTAGGAAGCAGATCACTCCTACGAACTGTGGCCATAGAGCTAGAGAGCTTCTATCCAAACTCAGATGCATGAGTACTCTGCATGAGTATGTGCAAAAATTTAGCTCAATACTTCTAGAAGTGAAGGGAATGGCCAAAGAAGATAAGTTATTCTACTTCAAGCAAGGCTTACAGCCCTGGGCCCAAATCAAACTTAGGCGCCGAAATCCCTCTACCGTCATTAAGGCAATCGCAGCAATAGAGACCTTTGTGGATCTAAGGTCTAGTAAGACTGATGAAAATTCCAAGAAAATTAAAAGAAATCGAGTTCGGATAAAGGTAAATCTAAGAAGTGGAACAAAGAGAAAAAAAGAATAAAGGATCATTTGGAAATTCAAAGAAATGATCAAATAGAAACAAAGGCAAAAACATGCCTACAAAAGATTCGAAGAATCGGGATATATGTTTTATTTGTGGAGGTCCACATTTGATGAGGTTTTACCCTAAAAAGGCAAAAATAGTCACGATGATCGCTAAGAAAGCAGTAGAGGACGCTGGTGCTAGCACCAACGCCCAAACAGCATCGTTTCAGCTCTTAGGTGCAGCATGTGTGAGGGATGAGCCGCACCATAGTCTGATCTTTATGGAGACACAAGTAGGCACAACAGTAGTGTGCACCTTAGCAGACATCGGCACATCCCACTCGATCATTTTCACATCTCTAGCCAAACATTGGGGTTTACGGCTAGAGCAGTCCGAGCAGTGGTTGAAGACGGTTAACACTAGTGCTTCTAGAGTGGTTGGATTAGCTGGAGCTTGCCGCCTCAAAGTTGGATGTTGGAGCGGTAGTTTGGATTTCATCGTCAGAGCTACGGACGATTTTGGAGTAGTCCTCGACTGCGACTTCTTTCGGGCAGCGCGCATGATGGTTACCCATACTTCGAAGAAGTGGATCCTACCCAACCTAGATTCGTACCTCAATGCGACTCAAGTAAGGCTCCTGATCTTCTAACATGCGGATCAATTTACTTGTCCGTAATGCAGCTTAAGACAGGCCTTCGTAAAGGTCACCCCACGTTATTAGATGTCTTAAGAGAAGATGAGATGGACTCCAGAGACTTTAGGATTCCACATGAGATTGAGCAGGTCTTGCTCAACTTCCAGGACATGATGCTGACAGATCTCCCAAAGATTTTACCACCTAAGCGGTGCACAGGCTATGAGATCATGCTAGAATCGGGGGTGAAAGCGCCAGCTTGTGCCGCATATAGGATGAGTCTTCCAGAGTTGGAAGAGCTCTAGAAACAGTTGGGGAGCTCCTGGAAGTAGGGATGATACAACCTTCCAAGTCACCCTTCGGATCGCCAGTACTATTTCAGAAGAAATCTGATAGTTTTCTACGGATGTGTGTAGACTATCGAGCATTGAACAAGGTAACGGTGAAGGACCGCTACTTAATCCCATCAGTAGCCGACCTTTTTGATCAACTTGGTGGAGCCATGTGATTCACGAAATTGGACCTACGATCTGGTTACTGGCATGTGAGAATTGCACCTGGGGATGAGGCCAAGACGGCCATGGTGACTCGATACGGAGCATATGAGTTCATGCTGATGCCTTTCAGGCTCACAAATAATCCAACAACATTTTGTCGGTTGATGAATGAGGTATTGATAGGGTACATCAATGAGTTTGTGGTTGTATATCTCGATAACATAGTGATCTACAGTCGAACCCCTGATGAGCATGTTCGACACCTCACATTAGTCTTTGACAGACTCAGGTCACACTCTCTTTATGTCAAGAGAGAAAAATATGAGTTTGCTAGGAACACCATCACCTTTCTTGAGCATATCATTGGTGGAGGAAAGATTCGCATGGACCCCAAGAAAGTTCGTGCCATTGAGGGGTGGGAAACTCATAGAGATGTTTCTGAGTTACAGAGTTTTCTAGGGTTAGCGAACTATTATAAAAAGTTCATTAGAGACTTTTCGAAGATAGCAATGCCCTTAACTGAGCTACTGAAGAAGGGAAGAACTTGGGATTGGACACCCAAGTGTGTAGAGTCATTCGAGGCCCTCAAAGCCTTGATCTGTCAAGAACCAATACTACATCTTCCAGATTTCAACAGACCCTTCGAGGTACATACAGAAGCGAGTGACTGAGCACTTGGAGGTGTTCTTACCCAAGACGAACACCAGATAGCTTTCGAGAGAAGAAAGTTTAAGGATGTAGAGACTCGGTACCCCGCACATGAGTGGTTCATTGCTTACAAATCTGGACAGTATATCTCCTAGGATCCCATTTTTTTGTATTCACAGATAATGTGGCAAACACTTTCTTTAGAACCCAAAAGAAGCTAAACATGCGACAAGAATGTTGGCTGGAAACTCTTGAAGAGTATGATTTTCACTAGATCTACATGACAGGCAAAGAGAATGTTGTGGCCGACGCCTTGAGCCGAATGAGGGTTGAGACATTGAATGCCATTACTCGTGTAAGAGGGGATTTGATTGATCAGGTAAGACAGGTAAAGGACTAGGATACTTCGTATACACACATAGTTTCTCAAGTTCAATTAGGTGTAACCGACATATATGACATCAGAGATGGCTTGGTTTGGACCAAGGACAGACAATTATTCATTCTTGGAACTTGAGATTTGAGAAAGACTTTGATGCGTGATGTTCACGATGTGGAGTATGCCGAACATCCGAGCATTGAGCGTACAGTAGCTTTGTTAGCTCGCGGGTACTACAGGCCCTACATGGTACGCGATGTAGCTGACTACATCCGGGTGTGTCCTACATGCCAGCAAGACAAGGTAGAGCGATGTCAACCAACTAGTTTGCTCCAGCCTCTTCCTATCCTAGAGAGACCATGGAAATCTGTTTTCATGGACTTTATATCAAGGTTGCCTACAGTAGACAACTTTGAGTTGATTTTAGTGATTGTTGATCGTTTCTCGAAGTACGACATCTTCATACTCGCACCGTGTGAGTGCAGTGCAAAAGAGACCGCCAGTCTATTTTTCATAAATATGGTTAAACATTTCGGCGTCCCGAAAGAGATTGTGAGTGATTGTGATGTTCGCTTCACTAGTCGGTTCTGAATTTAGCTATTTCGATTGATGGAAACACGTTTCTTATTCTCATCAGCTCAACACCCACAAACCAACGAACAGACGGAACGACTTAACGCGATGCTTGAGGAGTACTTGCATCATTACGTGTCCGCCAACCAAAAGAATTGGGTGTCACTTTTGGAAATAGTGTAGTACAACTACAACTCACATAGAAACTCATCTATCTAAAAGACTCCATTCGAACTTACTTTGAGTTGGCAACCGCTTGGACCCCTAGAGCTTATACAAGGGAATGGGACTAGTCATTGTACCGCAGCCTTACGTGAGGTACGTGACAGGCGAAAGCTTCGTTCGAGAGAGCTGGGACCCGTATGATCAAGAAGGCCAATAGGCATCGAAGAGTAGTTGAGTTCGATGTTGGAGACCCTGTGTGGCTTTGGATACTGGACTATATCCGAAAGCAAGTATACAAAGGCAGTCACATGGCCTTGAAGCTGAAGTACGACCGACCTTTCAAAGTGATACAGAGATATTCGAAAGCAGGTATACAAAGGTAGTCACATGAGCTTGAAGCCAAAGTACGACGAATCTTTCAAAGTGATACATAGAGTAGGTGTTGTTGCCTATCGACTGAAGCTACCTAATTGTCTGAAAATTTATTCGATCATTCATGTGTTACAATTGGAAAAGTACTTTGAAGACCTAGAGAGGTTGGATCGTCGACCACCGCCGTTGGTCAAACAAGACATACCAGCTGTCGAGGCCATCATCGCCCACAGAGTCCAGGGTGCCGGACCTCAGAGATAGACGCAATATCTCGCCAGGTGGATAGGCAAGAATGCAGACGATGATTCATGGGTGCCATGCGCACAACTGTGGCTGTATGAACAGATGTTGAGAGACTACCACACGACCTCGGGGATGAGTCCAGATTTTGTTGGGGAGAGTTGTCATGGACCTGAATTTGTGACACGCGCACCTGCACGCACCCATCATCCGGAAGGCTTCATCCTATTGATATGTACATTTAGTCCTTGTATATATGTCTTTGTAAGGGTTGGGTATGTCTATAAGCCCGAGCCGAGTCAAGTGAACCTAGGTCTAGTCGGTTTGGGTTCGAGTCAAGACTAGGTCGGTTTGGTCCTAGGTGAGGTCCAATCCAAGTAGGTCAGGTTGACCTAGGTCCTAGGTGGTTAGGGTAGGTCATGTCTTGGGTCAATTAGATCTTGGCTTAGTTAGGATCAGCTAGGATAGGTGGTGGTTCACCGTGGGTTAGTTAGTGCATGCTAGGGTAGGTCATAACCGGTTGGCACAGGTGTTAGGCATAGAGGGTCGCTAGGGCCAGGTCACCCGCACCTCACGGGTGGGAGCAGTTACAAGCTAGGAGTTGGAGTAACCATCCCTTGGAGGGAACGGTTACCCCAACTGGCCGGGCCCCTCCTCTTATGTGTCGGCTCTTCCATCTTGCTGAGAGAGAGAGTGGAGTGAAGTCTTGGTGGATCATCTTGCAGGTTCAGCCAGGTGTTGCGACCAGTGTTGTGCAGAGCAGGTTCAGTTGGGTGCTAGAGAACTACCACAGCAAACCTCCCCAGGAGCCTTCCTCCCGCGCGAGCAGGGCGCCTCTTCCTAGCGCCAGTCGTCCGTGCCTCATCTCCTTACGCCAGTCGATTGTAGTTCATCCCTTGATGCCAACCGAAGGGTACCCAACCCCTTGACGCCAACCGAGCACCTTCCAGAAAGGTGTGCAGCAGGTTCAACAGAGCACCGCAGCAACCAACGCCATGCCCTGCAGTCGGGTAGCCGCGCGCCGCAGCAGTGCAGAACCTCGTACTGCCACGATAGCAAGGCGCAGTCCATGCGCCACCCTGTCAAGTGCCGCCAGGTGCTAGTTGAGTGCCACCAGCTGTTCACCTTCAAGTGCAACCCGTCTGCAGCAACGACTGGAGTTAGGGAGCATGTGTGTGCATAAACCTCCCCTCGTTGCTAGTTAGGCAAGGGCTTCCTATGTGTGGTTCCAGCCGTAACCTTAGCTAACAAAAGAAAAACCCCGATTGTAGTGAAGTGTGTGAATTTGGTGTGTGCAGCCGAGTTTTAACCAAGTTTGTGATTTCAACATAAAGCGTGTTTTGTATAAGGCATTGGAATCGGAGGAGCGAGTCTTGTCTCCTTGTGTGTTCGGCATTTGAGTAAGCAAACCAGGTAGGGGTGCTTACACAAGAACGCATTTTTAGCAGGAGCAAAACGGTGAAGAAAATGGCTGATAGAATCCAGTGGGATTCTAGCATCACAAGTACCGAAGGTTTGAAAATTTTAACTTCAAAAATTTGTACTGTGACAGTTTCCAGTATCGACGAGGGCTAGCAATAGTCCCCAACCATCCATTTGCCTCCTCTTCCCGTCAAATCCAAGAACGGTCACCAGTGATGGTATTTTACCAAAAAAATAGAGAAAAATGTCTAACGAGAAAATCCAACAATTCTACAAGAGTCAAACAAAAAGAAATTTATCCAACTCAAATTTGTTGCTTAATGGTGTTGATTTTCCTTTAAAAACCAAGCAAAACCCTAATGAGTCCTCCTCCAAGAAAATCCGACAACACATGCAGTTTTTCAACCAAATCGTTATTAACAACAACCACCCACCCACCCTTCAAACATCTTTAATACCTCAAATGCTTACAACCCAAAATTGAATCGATGATGAAGAATCATGTTTTTCTATCGAAAATTAAAAGAAACAAAAATATAAAAATGAAAGCTTTTACCAGATTCCGATGGTCCATCATCGTCTCAACGGCTCACCCAAGTCCCCTTGGCATTGTCAACCATAGCAATCCTTTAAAGGGTTTTAATTGGAGGTAATCTACCTTAACAATGACAGTTGCTATTTGTGGTAGCGTGCCACCATATTCGAGCAATGTCGAAAACAAACGTTGTTGTTCTTCCTACTCCGGTTCGGTCTCAATCCAGTTGAGCCCAAATCCATATCACCCCAAACTCTTATAGGCATGGTTATGAGGGGGTTACTTGTTTATCTAGTGAATCTTGATGCATGGAGTCCAAATGAGTTTTTCTGTATGTGGGCATTTGGTGGATATTTTGAAGGTCGGAAGCCTGTAGTCAGAGGTAGAGCTCGACTCGGTTGAGGGGAGGGTAACTTCGCTTGTTGGGATCTCAAAGACGGGGTCCCTTTTTGCTAAGAGAGAGCTATTATAGCACTAGTTATGATTGTTCCACATACACGCAGAAGATGATGGGATATCAGAGTTGAGCTCTTGGTGAAGCTTTGAGTAATTTTGTTTAAATTTTTTGTTTTGATTATATAATAAATGGTCATGTGTGACCAATATTATGGTCTTTAGAGAGTATAATATCTTATTTGAATTCAATTTGATATCATTTGGGCTAAGTTTTAAATCATTTAGAGTGTCATTTGGTTTGAATTTGAAATGACCCATTTGAATTCATTTTCTTCTGGTAGAATTTTATTATTTAAGCTTTCCTTGAGCTATTGTAGGGAAAGAGTTCAACCATTGAATAGAGATTCTATTATCTTAGAGAGTAAGATCAAATTCTTCTTTGTCATTTTCTTACTTTTATTCAGAACATATGTGTAGTGTGAGAGAAGGGAAGCCAGTTGTAGGTGATTCTGGCTACATGGAGTGTCAGGCCATAGTTTGTTTAGAGTAAGAGAAGTTGTTTCATTTAAGTTTATTTTGTTATATATTGAGAAAGAGAGGCTGACACAATTAGATACAATTGTTATTATGGTCTATTAGGAAAATAAAGGTTGTTTCATCAAAATTTATTATATAAATTGTCACTTAATGTTATTATGTAAATTGTCACTTAATGATCCACTAACACTTCTAAGGCTTGGATAAGACATAGCTGGTTCGAAACCAGTCCGACAGTTTGAACCAGAATCGAAACTGTCTCAAAACTACTGATAACTAGAACCCATCAAACTGGCCCCAAAATCGTAACCGAATCCGAGAATACCCTGGTTTTATTACCGTTCATTGCGAGTCTTTTTTATTTTTAAAAAAAAAACTGCGTTTTACTAGTTTCGAGATTTTGAACTCGAAACCAAAATGCCTATAACGCAGTTGGCTTTCGATGTTAGGTTCTAAGTAACACGGAAACTTCCAGGAAGCCTCTTTGATAGCAACCTTAAAGTCCCCTTGCCTATACCTGTAAGGGACAGCACCGGATTCATCACAAACCTCTCTCTCTCTCTCTCTCTGTGACAGTGATTGCGGTCTGGACTAGTTACGAGGTACTGATACTATCTTCGCGTCGCTTTTTTAGCACAATTGCCTGCTTTTCTTGTTGTTGCCAAGTTTTCGCTGCCTTCGTCTCCATCAACGTCGCCGGCCGGCTGCCACTGTCGTTCCAGGCGTTTCCACCGGCCTATTTTTCGTTGCCACCGGCATCGTGGACCTCTCTAACTTGATTACCTTCGTGTTGTATCGTCGTCCTTGTCGTGGTTGTCCTTCCCCTTGCAGTTCCATCGTAGACTCACTCGGGTGAAACTGATACTTCGCGTGCCAGTTCCATGAATGACGGCGAACCTAGAAGAAGTATCGAGAAAATTCGAGACCTACGAAATCCTGATTTCCGAGTCGTATTGAACTCTCATTTACCTCTTAGATCAGAGCCAAGACTGATTGGTACCATTTCGGCTCGCACAATTAACCCAAAACCTTTCAAGATCATGGAACTTTGTTTCTTAGGAGATGGAGGTCTTGACTTAAAAGTTGCGGGAGTTCGGTGAAATTCCATGTAAACGCGTTATAGGATTTAACAGTTCTCAATAATTTCCCCTCAAAGAGAACTCCAAGGATAGCACAAACGAGTTCCATCTTTGCGCATTTTGGCATCAAGATTTTCCAAGCATTTGAGCAAACTAAATTTGGTTTCCTTGTCTATCTTGTATCCTTTTTGAACTTACACCGATTAACACTTTGTGATATAGAATCGAGGTGAAATGGACGTGCCTTCCCCATCTGCTGCTGAACCGAACAACGTGCAAAAAATGAGGGACAAAGACATGCGGCATCTGGCGATCAATGCAATCTTGATTTCTTCTACCGCGTTCATATTTTTAAATCCAGATGAATTAATTAATGATATGGACACTGTGCCGTACGTCTGTCTTCTCTCTTTGACCTTGTTGGTGACAGCCTTCTTCTGCCAAGGCCTGGGTTTCCTACTGTTCTATCTCTGCAGTAAGGAAAACAAGACGGCGTTAATGTTACGGATGCAAAAGGCTCTTGGGATGGCACTTGCTTCATTGGTAACGATTGGTCTGTGCGGTTTTGTCTTGCAAGCACTTTCTGAACTGTTTGAACTAGATGATGTTTCGAAGCCTGATATGAATGTTGTTGCTCTTACAGATGGGTAAGAATTTTATGATCCTACTGGAAGGACATGGAGTTTTAGGTGTATAGTTTTTAGTTTTAGCTGTTTAGGTGCCTTTATTACATTTGTGGATGTAATAAGATTGTTTGTCCTTCCATGTGATCACTAGTGTGCCAGTTCCAACATGGGCCTTTTTTCCTAGGTGCAGAAAATGTAGTGGCATCATAATAAGAATGACTGTTTTTGGTGAGAGGTGTTTCTAGCTAAACTTGAGCTCCTTCCCCATCTTCTTTCTCTGTTTTTATGATTGCAATGAGATTGTTCAAGAAACCATCGAAAAGTGAGATGTTGGCATTGTTCCAAAAGCATATGGAATGTATACCCTCAAAATTTGAACTATTGATGCCTAAAACTCAGTTCTACCGTATGGTTTTCAAATTCACGAGATGATAGCATCACAAAGGATGATTTTTATAAGTGTTATAAACATGTGCTTAGCCTTGATCTCTTTTCCCTTCTTTGTGCACTCTTTTCTTCATCTTGAAGCGAACATGGAAAGTTTGGACCAACTCATGGGAGGATGCCCAAAAGTTTCTCCTTTTGGGCCTTCATTATATCAAACACTTCCCAAATTCGGAGTGGGAGAATGTTTACCTGACACTTGCTTAGAAATACACATTAACATTGTTTCACTCCCTTGTGATATCTTCAGTCTAGAACGATATGGAAATATTCTGTGTTTGTTGTTGACATGCAAGAATCGAGGCTGGTTGGCGTGATGGAAACTACATTCTATAGAACTTTTTCCTTTTGTGGAAGGTCAAAATAATGGACTTCTCCAATTATTACGTTCTGAAGATTAAAGACCTCTTCTTTCTTCAACAGTGAAGATTGTAAAGTCTGAATACAATGAAAACGCTTATGGTTTCGTGTGCACTGCAGTAGTACCAACCACAACCATGAGGACCTAACTGCACTAGTAGCCACTGAATAATATTAAATTATTGAGCTGTCCATCCATGAAATATATATTTTCTAGTTTTTTAATATATATATATGATAGAAAGAAGTAAACCACTCGATTTTGATTCGAAAATGAGAACCATCCAATTCGGTTATTCTATCTTTTTAAAAAGATGCATCAGTTCAGGCTCGATTCTCCTCTTCTCACGTTTTCTGAAGTTGCATCATGAGTTTCTTTCTTTTCTGTCTTTCCTCATGTTTTGAGAAGCTGTATCATTGATCCTCTCCTTTTTTGTCATCAAGAAGTTCCTCTCTTTCGCTGTCATTATGAGTTTCACTTCTTTCCTCTTCCTCTACCACAGTCATCTTTCCTCAGTTTTCATCTTAGAGTTTTTCTATTAGATATAATAATATTATATTTTAAAATTTTATTTATTGGGACGGGATTATTTCAAATTCATAATCTTGAACCAGTTACGATTCAACGCTTTGAGAAAATAAAAAATTGAACATCTTTAAAAAAGAGTGCAAGAAAAAAAAAGAAAAAGAAAGAACACGGGCGTTCACATGGTTCAGAGAGAGATAGTTCTTACCCATTCAAGGATTTTCTTTTAAATACTTAAATAGTCGTTTTGTAAACTTTTGAAATGTATAATGAAGAGGAAGGAATCATGTCATATCAAAGAAAGAGATGATAATAAAGGTAAAAAAAGACAGGAGAGGGAGAGACGGCTGAGATCAAGATGTAAAAAGAGGAGGTGAGGGAGACCGATGTTACAGAGATATCGAAAAGCTGTGACTAATATGACAAATCTTGATGACGACAGTTTGATGTAACTCCATCAGTGTTACCTGGAATTGTCATACGCGTGTTGTCTTTACGAGTAAAGTTGTAACTCCTGTCCCATCCACCTCCATAACGGCGCATCCAAGTTCACACCTTAGTGCCATTTTTCTTTCTTTTTTTATTATGAGTCTCTCTTTCTTTCATCTTCCTTCATCACAGTCATTTTAAAATCCATCAAGGATCAAATCAATCTTGCAAGTTCTTCTTGTGAGTAACAAATTTATATAGCAAACAACTTATGAGACAAATATCAATGAACCTCCGTAAACTTCAAAGACAGAATGAAATCGATAATAGAAAAAATCTATCATGAACATTGAAGAATTATATAACCTACTTGAATTAACTAATTTATGATTTGCAAGGTAATGTGGCTGGAAAACGAAAGAACGACGATATAGCAGAACATTTGTCATATTCCAATCCTGATTTCTTACGTTTCCAACGTAGCATAATGCATACATTATGAAAAAATATTATGGTGTAAACTGTAAAACGAAAAACTAACCTAAATAAAAGGAACTAGAAGATGTACAACACATACAAACAACCAATCAAAGACGGCATTGATAGATGCAGACAGAGAGGGTTGTCAAGAAGGGGAAAGTTGGAAGAGATAGTGAGCCTATTCCATAAGAAAGAGGGTCTTCAGGTCATTGGCGATCTGAAGGAGAAAGAGGGAGTGGGTTATCCATCGTCGACAACGACTTGATGGAGAAGGGGAGAGGGAGTAACGTGTGATATGATGGTGTGTGAACTCGGTAGAGGGGAGAGTCTAGGGTTCATTGCTCCATGAAATATCTATATAGATAGTTTAGTTTCGCTTTTCATGGTTTGATTTCAATATTGGAATCGAGAATCGAAGTGCCATTTTTGTTTTTTAATAGAACGGAACTAAACTGTCAGTTTGATTTGGTTCTAATGGTTTGATCCGGTTTCGACGGTTTGCTGAACACCCCTAGCTGCCAACTCCAGGATCAGAGACTGAAGGACGGCGTTCTAATGTGGCTTGTGTGATTTGGCTTGAATTCTTTTCTTTTCTTTTTGTATGGTTTGGCTTATGATTTAGGGTGAGTTGGTTTGAGTTTACACACAGATGTCACTATGTGCTGGGCTGTCCCAACATTTGTGGGCCCGAAGCAATGGTACACTTGATTCGAATTTTCACGGCTGATCTTATAAATTTGATTATAAAAATATTTTAACAAGATTATACATCAAAAATACACTATGCATTTAAGATTCCTTATATATACATGAACCCGGTCAAATTGAACTGGGGACCGGGACCAACTAGTTCTGTTTTAGTTCCATCTTCTATAGAACCGAATTCAGGCTTGAACCCGAAGAGCAGGTTCCTTTTTTATTTCAATTTCCTAATACTTTCTTGGTTTCAGACAGTTTAGTACTCAAACCAAAACTGAAACCAATTCAATTCCAATTCCAGAGAACCGGAACCAGTCACCTCTATGTCTGTATGTGTGTGCAAATCTTTGTTAAAAAACAATTGGTAAAAGAAATTAACATGAGAGCGGTGATTCATATGAGATTCAAACGGAAGACCTCTTGTTTAGTTAGTAAGAGCTCTAACCAACTTAGCATCGGAGTGGTGATTCATATTCGGCCATTTTTTACTAACAAAATGTTCATACATATTTAGGGTCTGTAGCGAATCTACATAAAAGGGTAGAGAGGCAGTCGCTCCGCGTGAAATTTTGACATTTCACTCTAAAAACTACATTGACCGCCTGTCTTAAGTGGCAAAACCACACGTTCTACGTGATTCTCTTTCTCTTTCACACACACACACACACACACACACACACACATATATATATATATATATAGAGAGAGAGAGAGAGAGAGACGGTGGGGCAATGCTGCATCTAGAAACCGAGTTTTCCGGTTTTTCAAGAATCGAAATCTAATCGAGATCGAATAGGCTTCAATTTCGGTTCAAAACTACTCGATCACTGCGTGAGTTTAGGGAGTAACTCGAATGGGTGAATTGCGTATGGAATAATCTGTTGCAGCCTTCAAGATGAACTCTCTTCTATTCTCTTAGCTTCAATGAGTAGATAGAAGTAAGCATCATCTCACTACGGGGAATACGAATTGGAGCTCCAAGGCAATAACAGCATGGCTTATTTGGAATTGGCATACCAAGGAGCCTTTTCAACCTGGATTCCAACGGCCGACCTAGCTACATTCGGTGGTTGCTTGATGGCAAAAGCTCTGTATAACAATTGTTATCACCAAAAATTCAAAAGCGATCCGAGGAGTCGATTCTATTCTAGAATTAAACCTCCTCAAATTAAGATGGGAGTTATGACCCACTACCGGAAGAGTTAGAGAACAGTCTGCATCCCACCATCAACTAAAGAGGTGACTGCCGTCTTGAGTCCATCGATCATCATATATCAGGTTGTTTGTTTGTTTTTTGTTTCTTTTATTTTTTAGTTGTAATCTTTAATAGTAGTTATAGATCGTGTCTTTAATCAATAGAGTCCTCCTTTTTTCGTTTCTTTTTCCTTGTAAATTTAGTCTTTCTAAGTTCAATCACATTCACACCCATTAATTTACCTGAAAAGCCAATCCCAAGTTTTAAGATTCATCACAAAGAACTGATTTTCCTAATTCTTAAACATTTGAAAATCCCATCATATTCCAATATGAAGAACCACTTAAGTCCAGAATTCATATAACTGACATACAAGGGAAGCCACCTTAGTTAGTTAGTATATCTTCATGAGGAAATGTCATAAGTTATCCTATTCTTACCATAATCAATCGTTTTTTATCCTTCAGAAATCAAGAGTTAAAAATGAAAATGTGATCTGTTATAAAATAATTGTAAAAACAAACACACTTTTAGCATTCATTTTGTGTAAAGATGTTTAACTTTACTACTTAGCTTTGGGTTGGAATTCACCCTATCATTTTAGGGTTCGTCTTGAAGCTAGCATTTCGAAGGCACACGGAGCAGAGTAGCACTTGACCGAGCTACACATTTTGAGATTGTATGATTTAGGTGAGTGGTAGATTATCTAAATAAATATTTTATCATTCGGAGTTGTGTTCAGTGGGCCCTACACCATTTGCCTAGATTATTTAGGCCTATAGGTATTGATATATTTAAGTTATTATTTTATTCAAGTTAGAATTTGGTCATACTTGTCGTTGATTACCGCTCACGATCACAATCACATGAGAAGCAACCACATGACATTGGTTTGGATCGGGTCATGATCATGACTCATGTGGGTGTGTCACCCTCTCTCCCTTTTCCTTTTTTATTCTTATGGTCGACCAACCATTAGATTTTATAATATAGTATATAAAAAAAGATGAAATTACCCCAAAAACAAATTCAAAGAAAACAAGGCTAACTCAATACATAGCCCATAAACATTAACACAAACTCGATTTTAATACTCCCCCTCAAGTTGGGATAAAGATACTTTGAGTCCCTAACTTGCGAAGAAGTTTTTCAATTCTTCATTTCCCTAAGGCTTTGGTTAAGAAATCAACATACTTTTTTTCTAATCGAACATATATCATCTGAATGATTTCAGACTTTACTGTATCTCTTATGAAGTGATATTCTATTTCAATATATTTCATTCTCTCATGATATGATGATGATCATGAGTTATATAAAATAATATATCATCCACATAAAGAAGATAGACAACAAGCACCATTTTCTATTTTTCGAGTAAAAAAAGCAGTAATCATGAGTACCGGAAGATAACCCCAATTGATTGATAAGTGTGAAGAAATTTAGCAAACCAGCCCGAGGTGCTTGTTTCGAGCACCATAAAGAGCCTTACGAAGATGACAAACCTTGTTGGCCGGACAAGTGTATCCCAGTGAGAGGACGCATATAAACCTCTTCTTCTAACTCACCATTAAGGAATGCATTTTTAACATCCATTTGTATAAGTGGCCATTGTTGAGTGGCGCAATGGCAAGAAGAGTTCGAATGCAGGTGATGCGTGCAACAAAGGCAAAAGTTTCTTCATAATCAATACCATACTCCCGAGTGAATCCTTTACTTGCCATGGCACGAGCTTTGTACTCGCTCAACCAGAACCATCGAAAAGAGTCTTGATTTTATAAACCCACTTGCATCCTACAAAAGGCTTACTTAAGGAGGATCAACAAGGTCCCAAGTGTGAGTATTCTTCAATGCCTCGTAATTCCTCCCGCATAGCTTCTGCTTGCTAATGATGGCTCTGGGCTTCCTTAGGTAGACTTCCTATAGAATTTGTGGTTCATGAAGGTGAAGCATAGTAGAAAAACAATGGTAATCACGAAGATAGATAGGTGGAGTTCTTATCCGATGAGGACGCTCAATGGTGGGAGGTATAGGATCAACGGTCGGAACAACATCATCTAAACAGAGGGAACATCTAAGAGACTCGGGAGCTCACTAGAGGTTCGCATCTATGTCACTAGGGAAGTAGTCAACATCGGGGTTAGTAAAGAAGTAGAAGTGGGCGAAATTGACGTAAACTTGGATAATGAAGAGAACATTATATGTTCCCTAAGACAACATGATGGGAGATACAGATATCTGCCGAGATATCGGATCCCAACAATGGTAACCTTTGTGGTTTGTGTCATAACCAAGAAAACAACAAAAACGGATGCGAAGCTCCAAGTTTAGTATATTCATGTGAGGTTGGAGGAAGACAAAACAAGCACAACTAAACACCTTAAGTGAGTTATAATCCGGTGTAGTGTGGATAAAGATGCTCAAAAGGAGAGACATTACCAATGACGGAGGGAAGGGAGACGATTAATAACATGGACATCGGCAAGAAGTGTGCCTTCACCTCTGTGCACGTTCAGACAAGAGAGTCGTGAGAGAAGCATGGCACCTGACTTGAGTCAAGAATGTGACGGTGCTTTCTCTCACGAAGGCGACCATTCGTTGAGAGGTATATGGACATGAGAACTCGTACAAGGTACCCCGTGCACCAAGAAAAGATAAGAGTTTAGAATCACGGTATTCCATGGCATTATCTCAGAAAAATTTAATGGCTTTTGTAGAATCAGGTTTGAATCATATTGCAAAGTTAATGTAAACTTCCCGAGGAAGTTCATGATTGTTTTTCATCAAATATATCCAAGTAAAGTGAGAATAATCATTAATAAATAACACAAAATATCGAGAACCTCCCATACTAGGTATGGCAAGCCCGGAGACAAATATCGTAATGCACAAGATCAAATGGTGCAAGTATCGAAATAGAAGATCAAACTTTTATGAAAAGATAAAGTTGGTTGTTTACGCTTTGATAAGCGGACAATCAAGAGTCTCATTAGTAACAGATCCTAAAAGACCTTGAGACACAAGAGGACACAACTTTCCAAGAGAACTATGAGCAAGACATTGATGCCAAATCTAAATGCAAAGAGGTGGTGGAAGCGGCGCAAATGTTGGACACTGGGGAACATGCAATTCGAGTGAGCTCAAATAGCCTTCCAATCTTACATCCAAATTCCCTATGAGTTGTCCCATCTCGGTGGGTCCACGCACACGACAACCAGTGGAAAGAAAAAGTAAGTTCATAACTAAGATCACATAATTAACTAACCGAGATAATGTTAAAATTTAGTTTAGGAATGAGATAGGTGTCGTAAACTTAGATTGGATTGGGAGATAGAACCTTATGACTTACATGCATAAGAGATCCATTAGCACAGGTGGATAGAACAAGTAGTGTCATTTTTAGATAAGGATGAAAAAAATGAGATGTAAGAGGTCATGTATGGTACAACAGATGGACCCAAAGTAGGTCGCTTAGTTACAATGTATGTAATCTAAATACCATGTAGGATTACCTCGGTGTGGTGGAAAGGGCTGCACAGAGTATTACCATTACCGGAAGAAGAAAGAAGTTGTTTAAGAACACTCAAGATCACTTGCTTGGCGGAGAAGGCAGACCGAGAAGATTCAGGAGATTCATTAGTGTGAGTAGTGGTGGTAAATACAACAGCCCAGAAGAACTAGGACGAGGTTGATTCATGTCTCCGGTCTGGGTGGGGAGGACGAAATGGGACAATTCGGGAATTAAATGTCCTGGTTTCTTGCAATCAACCTAATAATTTGAAGCAATATGACCCCCTTTGCTTGCAATTGTGACATTCAATACAAGGCCGATGTAGGAATGCCCCGACTTGCGGCTGACGGCAAAATTTGGTTGTTTTATCTCGGGAACGACAAAGGAAAGTAATATCGCCTTGGGGACGAACAAGACCCAAATCTAGTTTCTTTAGACTTAAGACGTGGAAGGCATCCGTCAAGTGTGCGCAAAGGATTCGATGTAGTAAGGATGCATCAAGGATGTTCATAATTACGTTAGTATTTTACCGAAGTGTGCGCGAAGGATTCTGATGTAGTAAGATGCTGACAGTTCATAATTATCAAGAAGAGCCATTAAAAACCGGATAAGACGAGTACGATTCCGAATGAGTCTCATACGTTTTTAAATCAGTGGCATCTTTCGAGGAGAAGGCTCACATGAGGTCACCATCCCAAATAACTTCCATCGTGCTAAAAAACTCATAAACAAAGCCGACCAATTTGTTGTTTCAAAGTATTAAGTTCCTTCAATAGTTCAATACCGGTGTGATAAATCTGTAGATAGAGGTGTAGTGTTGCTTTAAATGATCCATACCTTTGGGCATTCTCATAATGCCCAAATCGTGTAGATGAATACCAGGAGTAGATGTATCAGTGAAACCAGGTAATAATCTAATGGTTCTTGCTATCCCATTCCTCTAATTTATCAAAGATAGGCTTCGTGGAGTATCAAGATAGCACTTTTGGTGGGGCTCTTTATATCACTTGTCACATATCTCCAGAGTCTACGGCACTTTTCAAAAAACCGCGTATTAGCCGACCCAATGGGAATAATTTGAGCTCATTAAGAACAACTGAATAAAAGTGAGAGACATCCGATTTTTCCATTATAGCACAATAAACTAAAAAAAAACAACACTATCTAGGAGCGTAATTTACAAAACCCGAGTGCAAAAAATGAAAAGATCTCACCGAAATACTTAAGGAAGTGGTCGACAATGGACCTTGGGCACCAACCAAAAAATATCAAAAAATTCACCAAGTAGATGAAGAATTGGAAATTAGGGTTTCAACCTCCCTTTTGGTAACCAAGAGCCCCTCTCTCCCTTTTTCTTTCTTATTCTTGTGGTTGAATGATCACGGTCTTATAATACATAATATAAAGGAAAAAGATGAAATTGCCCTTAATAAGTAACTCCTAATTTAAAGTATCTTTAAAAACAAATTCAAAGAAAACAAAGCTAATTCAATATATAGCCCATAAAAACTAACACAAACTCTATTCTAACACAAAGCACCCTAGGTTAAAAAGAAATATATCTTGAGATTTTATGAATTCATCTCTCTTTGACACACATTTATATAATAAAAATTATCTAAAAAACATGGGAAGAGATTATATATATACATATATAATACATATAAATATATATTAGAAGTTTAGTAGCTTGTGATATAATAGTAACATTATATGTTGACATATTCAAATAAATTTCAAACATCTAATTGGAAATATAGAGGTTTAACAAAAGCAACATTTTGCTTTTAAATTCAAATTTTAATCATACAATTTTCAAATTAGTTTCAGATTTGTTTAGATATACATGTATATAATCTTGCTAACATATATTATGTAATCTATATTTATTTATTTATTTGTGTAGTGTGAGGTACTTGTTTTTCATAATCTAAGTCAATGAAATTAAGTTAATCCCCACATTCAATCCGCACCCCGGTTGAGCCAAATATTACCTGTCCCATTCTCGGTAGAGATTACAATTTGGATCTGCCTCGTTAATACTTTCTTCGAGCCACGCATAGTGAGGCAGGAGTTCAAGGAGATGCCAGGTATAGGTGAGTGTCGGTTTACGGTATAAACATATATTTATATAAATAAAGACTTATATATATAAGTCTTTATTTATATAAATATATGTTTATAATATATTTATTTTATATAAATATAACTATATATACATAATAAATTTTAGTTTAATAATTTAAGATATCATAAATAAGATTTTATGTTTATGAAAAATATATATTAAATATTTTTCTTAAAAAAAATTATAAATTGAAGTTGGACCGGGTGGGTGCGGTTTGATCCCGCAAGACAGGACAAGGCAAGGCGTAGAACGAAAATTCTAGAGCGGGTATTCACCCCATCCCGTTGCCATCCCTAATTCTAGGGTGACAATATTCGACCAGACTCTACCGCTCAACCCTAAGTCAACACGAAAAAAAAAAATCCTTGACCAGGTGAGGAGTTAGAAACCCCGTGCCATGACCCTACAAGATCGTGTGAGGTCCAGGTTCACTTAGACTGGACCCAAAAATGTATACTAATATGCAATAAATGTTTATATTTATAAAATGTATATATTACATTATCTATACATATATAGAACTACATTTATATTTGTATGACATACTTTATACATATAAAACTTCTTTAGATGGGTTATAGACCCAATCCCAATCGTGTCTGGGTCTTCAGAATGGATCTGAACAGTAACTTGGGTTTCAGAGTCTACCTATTTCTCATCCGCACCCAAAGCGACTGACCAAACCTGACCCGCCCTATTCAAATCGAGCTGGATCAGGAGCTCACAGTTCGGACTAACATTTCCAACACTATTGAGCTACCTCACAATCACAGACCCATAAATAGACGTGTCTGGTTCTTTCAAAGCCTTTAACCATAACCGCAACGACTCAAAACCGGTTTTGAAAACCTGTGGTTTCGGGATGGTTTCAGTTTAAATCCGAAACAGCTTAAACTAATTGATAAAATTTTAAATTTGAAAATGTAATATTATATATACAAATAAAAAAAGCCTCATGAAGAACAATCAAGATGCCTCTGTCATCATAAGATTGGTTGAGAAATAACTTATATGAGGCTGCTAGGGGAAAATGGGTTGGGTGATAAACCCACTTTGTCCCGCTCCAAAATATATATAATATATAGATATTAGTAATTTATATCAAATATATGCTTATTATAAAAAATAAATTTTATATTTATAAATATATAAAATTTATTTAATAATATAAAACATCATAAAGAACATTTATAATTTATATTATATATTAAATATATTTGTATTACAAATTATTTTATTAAGTGAAATGAAAATGGAACCGAATTGATCCAATTAAGTGTGGAACAGGTGCGGGTCTGATTCCTCAAAACCCGCAATACGGGACGGGATGAGGCGTAGAGGGTAGGTTGTTATGCGGGTTGAGTGAAAACCCGCCCCATACCATACCTACTACCCACGAACATTCCGAGTGGGTCACCGGGTCAATATCCAAAAGGTTCAAACCCACCATCATCAACGGTTCTTTCAACTTCCAGCACACAGAACTCCTAGTAAGATGCCACGTGGTTTAATGTACACGTGCATACTTCTCATTCGAAGCCTGAATCTCAGTGGGCACCCCGCCAAGGACCCTATAAATGCAATGACGTGTCTCCCTTCGGAGACGCTTTCGCTTTTCGTTTGTTTCCGAGAGCGTCCGAAAGGAGGGAGAAGAACCATTGGGAACTCTCATCAAGAGTTACTCTCCATCACTGAATCTGGATACATTGCAGGCCGAGCGCGTGTCGGACCACCCTTCTCTCCGGTCGTCGCCTAATTTAGCTTCGGCAGATCGACGGTTCTAGGATTTTGTTAGCGTCTTGGACTTTCGATGCCTTTGGAGATTTTTTGGAAGTGCGATTTGAAACTTTGATTTCGGAGTTGAATTATTAGGTCAAAATCCGAGATCGCGAGGAATTGCAGTGCTGAATCTAGTGGTTTCGCATAAGTAAGGTCACTCGTGTCGCCTTTTGCAGCATTAGGGTTTCCACTGACGTCTAGTACTTTATCGTTATTCTATCTTGACGACTCTATTTTATGCAAGTTTTTTGCAAATTATAAGGTTTTGTGGATCTTGAAGCACTGTAGGTTTAGGGTTTTGTAAAAGTGAAAGCTGATATCTGATAGGTGTATAAGATCACGATGCCGGAGAGGAGCATTTTGCAAATTGTATTCGCGATTGTTTTAGTTGTTCTGTTAGATTGTTTTCTTCCATCAGAGACTGCAGTTTCGAGTATAGATCTTGGTTCTGAATGGATGAAGGTCTCGGTTGTGAATTTGAAACCTGGTCAACCACCGATCACGGTAGCCATCAATGAGATGTCAAAGCGAAAGTCCCCACCCCTTGTGGCCTTTGTAGGCGGAGACCGACTCCTCGGAGAAGAGGCATTTGGGGTCGCTGCGAGGTTTCCAGAGAAAGTATTCGCACGAACTCGTGACATGCTTGGGAAGCCATTTGCCTATGTCAAGGGCTTGATGGATTCTTCCTATCTTCCTTATGATTTGGTGGAGGATTCTAGAGGTAGTGTAGGGGTTAAGGTTGAAGATGGAGTTGAATATTCTGCGGAAGAATTGGTGGCGATGACATTGAGTTATGGGAAGAATTTGGCTGGGTTCCATGCGAAGACAAAAATCAAGGATTTTGTGATCTCTGTGCCACCATATTTTGGGCAAAGCGAGAGGAAGCAGTTGATTCAAGCTGCGCACCTTTCAGGAATTAACGTGTTGGGTTTGATCAATGAGCATTCAGGTGCTGCGTTGCAATATGGCATAGACAAGGATTTTTCAAATGAGACACGTCATGTCCTCTTTTATCACATGGGCGCTAGCAGTACTTATGCTGCTCTCGTATACTTCTCGTCTTACTCAACGAAGGAGCTTGGAAAGACAATACCCATCAACCAATTTCAAGTAAGTGACTTTTCATGGTCGTTTTCTTTGACAAGCTATTTGTTACTTCTGTCTTGAAAATACGCGATATATTCATTTTGTGGATGCGGACTGGCGTGAGAGATTATACTCCAAAGAAGAGATTATAGGCGTCTATGTTTGACGATAGAAAAATGATTTTTTTTTTTTTTTGAGCTTGGACTATAGAAATGTAGTACATCTGATCCCAGGAAAATTTCAAGAAAGTCCCACTAGGTTGTCCATTTTTTGTGCATACTGAAACTTGTCACTTTTTTTTACCTCTTTGGTTATTGTCCGTTCCTCCATTTTATGTGTCTTTGATTGCTGTGAGCTCTCCTTTTTAATTATCAAAGCCTGCAGGTTAAGGATGTAAGATGGACTGCAGAGCTCGGTGGTCAAACCATGGAATCACGTTTGGTAGATCATTTTGCCGATGAGTTCAATGTTCAGGTTGGAATCGGGGTTGATGTAAGAAAGTTTCCTAAGGCGATGGCTAAATTAAAGAAGCAAGTTAAGCGCACCAAAGAAATCTTAAGTGCGAATACGGTAGCACCTATATCAGTAGAATCTCTTTATGATGATCGTGATTTTAGGTGGGTGCCTTCCTTTTTGTACAACTTATCATCAAATGGCAAAGTAGTATGGTATTTATCGGCCTCATATTTGTGTAAAAGTAAGTCACTGTCGCTCGTACAAATTTTCTTGGATTCGTAGCTCAGACGAACAACCTTCCAAGGGGTTGAAACAACCCAAAACTCAAACCCTTGTGCCTCGGGTCTACATTGTGCATCACTGAGTGCAGACGTGTCACCCATGGGAATCAAACCCTGACTGCCTGTCTAGCAGCCAGGACCCTTTCTATCACCTTTCTGTTAAAAGTGTATGTTTCTGCTGTTTGATTGCTTTAGCTTTCACACAGACATATATATGTATACATAGGAAAAGCTTCAAACAAAAATTGCTACATTTCTTGCACCATATTTGTCTTCTTCTACTGGCATCAGCGAGCATGACCATACTGAAATATTCAAATGACTGAATTAATTTATATGTCATGGATAAGATGACGTGCTCCGGTATATTACATTCTACTCAATCACAAATACTAAAGAGGCCTCTTTGCTCATTCAATGCAGGAGTACTATTACTCGTGAGAAGTTTGAAGAACTATGTGGAGATTTGTGGGAGCAATCTCTGATCCCTGTAAAAGAAGTTCTGAAACATTCAGGTCTCAAAGTTGATGATTTATATGCAGTAGAGCTGATAGGTGGGGCAACACGAGTGCCAAAGTTACAGGTATGTGTTCTTTTCACTTTTCCACTTAATACATAGTACTTTTTCTTGTTCATTCTAGGAGCCCATTATAGGCTTGACAGTCTGAACTTGAGTAAGAACAGACTATTAAAATTTGAAACAATTTCAAGGAAAAGTCTTAACGTTTTATTTTTGAGATTGGTTACAAGTTAAAAACTAAAATGTTGATGCCTACCTCGTTTGAGCAAACGTAAATCGCAATGCAGCATCAATTCCTTAACAGATCTTTGAACTTTTGAAGATGCTCATGCTTCTTTTATACCTCCACCTCTTGGATATAAGTATTTCCTTGTTTTACACAGATTTTTGCTATCTTGAAAAGTAGTGCTTATTGCACAATGATTGTTCTGACATTTTTACATGTTTGGAACATGTAATAAGTGGTTGAGCACCTATACATGTTTTACAAATCCATGATATTGCTGATATTCTTTCTTGAAGAAGGCTCTTTATTTCATGAAAATATTGTGAACATGATTGACAGATGTGACAGATAGCAGAATGGTGTCCCTGACATAGAATCGTAGATGGGTATAGATGTGATATTTACACACTTGATCGGCATGAGAGTTTCATAAAACCAATATAGGTCTAAGTTCCTATCCACCTGAAAAAATAAGATGTGGATATGCGACTTTCCACAGAATTGTATACGTATCTGCCAGCAACCATCTTTGAGCTAACCTAGCCTACTCTGTCCCTCATATTACCATACAAATTATTCAATCAATCTGCTGGTTTGGAATCGTTGAAGCAAAAGATAGGGTGTAACTAGTACAGTTAGTGTGGAGCCTCCTGTGATGCATGGACTAGGAACCAAAAACCACTTCTCTTAAGATCTCTTTGGGCAAGAGTATCTTTAGTTCAAATTGTTGAACAAAATAAAACAGATGTTACCTATGTTATTAATAGCATGCTATAGCGAATTAGCGGCCTTAATGGTTTAGTGGCAGTCTTTCGAGACCGTTAATAGCGGCGCTAGGGCTGTTATAGTGGACCGCTAATAGCATACATCCATTTGATCGGGTCATTAATGGATATAGATCGACATGACCCAATTCGTAAAAACCTAATAAATGATGATTCTCCTCCCCCCTCTCATGTGTTTGATTCTCGTCTCCCTAGCACCCTCTCTCGTACATTCGGTTCTCATCTCCCTGGTGTTGCCGCTGCCACCACCACCCACCTGCTGCCACCACCGCCCATCATCACTCAAGGTAACTTCCCTTCTCTTTACCTTTCTCTATCTCTACCCCTCCATTTATCTTTACCTCATTCTCTACCCACTCATGTGCTCTGCCCCTCCTTCTCTAGCCCTCCATTTCTCTTTATCTCTCTCTCTGCCCCCTCCCCTACTCTGCATCTTTCTCTTGCTTTACGTCTCTTTGTCTATGCCCTTCCTTCTCTACCCCTCCCTTTCTTTTTACCTCTCTCAGCATCTCTCTTTGGCTTTGCGTCTCTTGTCTTTGCCCCTCCTTCTCTACTCCTCCCTTTCTCTTTACCTCTGTCTACCCCCTCCCATGCTCTGCTTCTTTGTGTCGTTGCCCCTCCTTCTCTACTAATCCCTTTCTCTTTACCTCTCTCTCTCTGCCTCCCTCCCCTGCCCTGCATCTCTCTAGCTCTGTGTCTCTCTATCTTTGTCCCTCTTTCTCTACCCCCTCCCTTTCTCTTTCTCTCTTTGCCCCCTCTCTTGCTCTGCGTCTCTCTCTCACACAACGACTACTCATGCATACAAGGAAAGTTTGATATACCTTGTTTAGAGAATTTTGGTGGACAAAGTTATATATCAAATAACCTCTCTTAGTAGTGTGAAGTGAGGTAGATAAGGTTCCTGCATCCATTTTTATAAAATGTTAGTTTGTTTTGACATTTTTCTTGCTAGTTAAATATTTATTATGATTTTTTATAGTGAGTATATAATCATCCGCAAGTGCAGCCGCTTGTTGTTCAAGTGGCAGTGGTGGTTGTGGCATCGACATTAGTAGTACAATTGGTCTTCAATTTTTTAATCCATCAGACAACTATAGACCCCAGCTTCTAAGAATCCGAGATAGAATTGGGGGTTGACAAAATTTGAGACGGATAATGTTACTATTTTGCATGTTATATGGCCATGTTTTTACTAGTGGAATAACAATTATGTTTCTTTTAATTCCTTTGCTTAATGCTTTGAATAACTTTATTACATTTATGTTTTTGTTTTCTAATTTAAGATTAACAATTCAATATGCATGTGCCACATGAAATTTATTGTTTGTTTCCAGTAGAATTTGTTTATTTAGTTTGATTCATATTTATTAAAGAAGTGGGTTTTAAAAGTTAGAGAATTCATTATGTATATATATATATAATTTTTTAATCTTAAATAAAAGTGTACCGCTATATCCCGCTATCGCTATATCAGGGTCAATCGCTAACATAGGATGTAACTAAGGTTATGGACACAAGCTCATCGGTGTTACTTGGTTGGGCATTTCTATGAAGTCCTGTTCATTTCATATGTTGCAATGAAATAGGATATACATGCCAAATGAAGTATCACTCTCTATGGCACAGACTTGCACTATATTATATAATTGTTATTCTACAAACTTTTTGTTTTCATTAATGCTAACAGACAGTAGAGTTGCATAAGGTGGTATGAGGCGTTAAATGAGGAAATTCATTTTTTTTCCATGACAAGGATATGAGTTGTATGTTGTGATTGTGTGGATATTATTTAGATTGACACTGGTAGATTAGGACCTATGTTTTCTATCTACTGCTTTCTTCACAGTCAATCTATTTTCAGGCTTTCTCATGGAGGTTGGTTAGCACTTTTCTTGATTTCGTGTCATTGCTGAAACATGTCCAATAGTTGCTCTGGTATTAGATTATATTATTGAACTTCTTTGTCTTTATTCTCATCATAAGGACTTGCTTTGCAGTTATATGTTTTCCCAAGCTTCCTCTGGCTAGTTCCTCCAATTCATGCATATACCATCTTTACTATAATATTTTTTTCCTTCAATTCACACAAACTTCGCTCATGTAAGGGATCACCCTTGCATGGCCGATCCTAAGCCTGGATAAAGGAGGAGAGTTGCATTAGGTTTTCGACACCCAATGGAAAATTTTGTTAGATTTTTATATCGTGGATTATATAAATTATGAGCATTGTGTTGGGGTGTCCTCTCTTAGCAATGCATTGCAGAGCTCGAATGCCGTGAAAAGTAAGTAATATCCTTTATATTTTCACCCAAATATAGTGAATCAATTGTAGAGAGGGTCACTATATCATAGACGGGTATGAGTGAAGAAATTAGTCCCGCTACATTGTCACTTCAATGTAGCAAACAAATTGCATACAAGGTCTCCACATTTTCAGTATGGAGGAATACAGGGGTAAGGAAGCTAGTCCTAGATAATAATATTCGTATTGGTTCTTGGAATATTGGAACATTGTTCGGTAAGCTAATGGAGATGGTAGATACTATGATTCGGAGAAAGATTAATATCCTATGTTTATAAGAGATAAAGTGGGTTGGAGAAAAAGCAAAGGAGATTAAGGATATAGGTTTTAAATTATAGTCCTTAGGAAAGGAAAAGGCTCGAAGCGGAGTTGGTATTATCATAAATAAAGATTTAAGGGATAGTGTAGTAGACATACAATGATATGGTGACTGAATCATGATGTTAAAATTTATGGTAGGAGGAGAGGTTTTGAATATAGTTTGTGCTTATGCACCCCAAGTAGGACTAGAAGATGGTATAAAGACGGTATTTTAGGAAGAGTTAGATAAGGTGGTTCAAAGAATTCTACAAAGGGAGATGATTTGTTTAAGAGGAGACTTAAATAAACATATCGGTAAAGAGGCACTAGGATATCAAGGTATTGATAGAAACTTTGGTTTTGGTGATATAGACGAGGAAGGCAGGGAGATTTTAAATTTTGTTATAGTATTTGATCTCTTTATAGTCAATACAATCTTCAAAAAATGAGATGAACATTTAATTACTTATAAGAATGGCTTATCATAAAAACAAATTGATTCTTTTGTTTGTAGGAAAAAAGATAGATCATGTTGTAAAGATTGAAAGATAATTTCAGGAGAAAGTTTAACCACCCAACATCAAGTTTTAGTTATGGATTTAGAGGTGAAAAAATGTACAAAGAAGAAAAAAGTGCATCGAGCTATTCAGACTAAATGGTGAAACCTCAAAAGCAAGAAAGAAGATATATTTAAACAGAAAGTCCTTAAAGGAGATGCTTGAAATTATGTTGGTACACCTCGTGATATGTGGAACAATATGACTATACATATTAGGAAAGTGACGAAAGATGTGTTAGGTGAATCTAAGGGAGGTGTACTGGCACAAAAAGAAGCTTGGTGATGGAGTGAAGTGGTGCAAAATAAAATCAAGGCAAAGAGTGCATCTTACAAATTACATTATGCCAAGAAAACTAGTGAAACTTTAAAAGCTTATAAGAAAACAAAGAAATAAGCGAAAAAGGCCGTCGGTGAAGCAAAAACTAAAATTTGAGAGGATGTATATAAAAAAACTTAGCTCAAAAGAGGGTGAAATAGATATTTTTAATATAGATAGGGCTAGAGATAAGAAAACTAAGGATCTTAATTTTATTAGATGCATTAAAGACGAGGATGATAAAATTCTAGTGGCAAATGATATAAAAAAATAGATGGAAAAACTATTTTTATAAGTTTTTTAATGAAAATAAAGATGTTAGTATTAGCTTAGGAGAGTTAGCCAAATCAGAAAGTATATAAACCATAATTTCTATCTGCATATTCAAAAGAATGAAGTCAAAGAGGCTCTTAAACATATGAAAGGTGGTAAATTGGTAGGACAAGATAATATTCCATAGAAGTTTGAAAAATCCTAGGAGAGACAAGAATCACTTGGCCCACAAAACTATTTAATGAAATATGGAGAAACCAAAAGATGTTCGAGCAATGGAGAGTGAGTACACTTATACCCACATATAAGAACAAGAGAGACATTCATAATTTTGCAAATTATCGGGTTATAAGTTAATGAGCCATACTATAAAATTATAGGAAAGAATTATCGAACGTAGGTTAAGACAAGTATTGAGTACAACACAGAAACAATTTGGATTCATGACAGACAGATCTACTATAAAAGTGATTCACCTTTTCAGACGTCTTATGAAATATTTTAGAGCAAAAAAGAAAGACGTTCATATGATATTTATTGATCTAGAAAAATCTTACTATAGGATACCAAGGAAGGTTCTTTGGAGAACCTTAGAAAAAAGAGGTATCTTATTAATATAGATAAACCTTACAAGAGACATGTACGATGGTGCAAAAACATGTGTGAGGACTCGTGAAGGAATAACAAACTTCTTTGAAGTTAATATTGGATTATATCAAAGATTAACTTTAAGTCCATAGTTATTCATAATGGTGATTAATGAGTTAACAAAACATATTCAAGATGAAGTACCTTGGTGTATGTTATTTGCATATAACATTGTGTTAGTGGAGGAGTCTAAAGAAAAAGTTAATAGAAAATTGAAACTATGGAGAGAAACATTAGAAAGTAAAGGCTTCTGACTTAGTAAAAGAAAGACAAAATATATGGAATATAAGTTTGATCATTTGGTTACTTTAATGGATATAGAAATTAAAATTGGCACACATTGCATCCCCCAAAAGGAAAGTTTTAAATACCTTGGGTCAATTTGAAGAATTGATGGAGATGTTACACATAGAATTAATGCAGGTAGTTAAAATAGAGAGTTGCATCAGGTATTTTTTGTGATAAGAAGATACCATTAAAGGTAAATATTATAGAGAAGCGATTAGACCTTTCATGTTTTATGGTTTTGAGTGTTGGGCAATTAATCATCAACATGTACAAAAGATGTTTATGACAGAAATGAAGATGTTGAGATGGATGAGTGGGCATACAAAGAAAGACCGTATACATAATGAGATTATTAAAAACAAATTGGGAGTGGCACCAATGGAGGATAAAATGAGAGAATATCTTTTAAGATAGTTTGAACATATAGAAAGAAGATCAAAAGAAGTGCTTGTAAGAAAGTATGAAAAACTAGATTTTAAAAGTATTAAAAGAGGTAGAGGACGACCACAAAAGTGTTGGAAAGAAACAATAAAGAATGATCTGGCTTATGTTGAGTTAACTTCTAACATGGCACATGATAGGATTCTGTGGAAACAAAGAATCCATGTAGCCGACCCCTACTAGTATGGGAAAATGCTTAGTTGTTGTTGTTGTATGAGATATTGATGAATAGTTTACACGGTTGATAAATATGTAGACTATAGTATAAGGGTTACAAAAGATTCAGCAAAATGCCTAGGTGATGCCAATGGTTAAATGAACTTTAGAAGGCACAATTTTCCTTTCCTCTGAGAATGAAATTACGTGCCCGGCCCATATGGTAGGCACAAAGGAAAAGCAAAGAGAAGTGCTATAGTAACAGGTATATGAATCAAGTGCAATAGGCAAGGGATTTTATATTTTGGTGAGAGGATTTATAACTGAATAGCTCCAATTTGTTAACCTGTAATTTGGCAGCATTTTTAGAGTTTGGTACGGAGAATTCAATCATGATGACAGCCTTGACAGGAGAGACTTTGTCGTGACATTTGTAAATTGTAGGTTGGAACTTAGACGTGTGACTTGTTCAACATGTGCACTCTCATATTGTGGCATGTCTGTTTATATCAACGTGTTTTGGAAACGGTTCCTTGTGTATAAGTTGTCACTCCCTGGATACCATTATAAGCAAAAGATCTGGAGAGTTGGAAAGATAGGCAAAGACTCCTGGAAGTTGTTTGTTTGATTAGCACTTATGTGAAGTGCGGTAGGCTTGTACAGAAGTTTGCTTTTGACCATAAAGTGACTAAAAGATGTGTAGAGTACAACTCAATACTTGAAAATTGAGACAGAAGCAATTCTGAAATCTGATTCCTGTGACCAAGAATACATACTATTTCGATGGCTAGGATCTAGCGAATCATTCCTCCTACAGGTTACTCACTTACTATCTTCGCAAACCTCAAACTTTGTGAATATCTTTGGTTTTCCTGATTCTGATTTCTTCTTACGTATTATGCTGGTAGTACTTGATAGTTCTCAACAAAATATTGTTATTCTCCTCCTGCATTCTTAACAAACGATTATATGCTTACTGAGATTTTCACCAGATGTTTATTTTGCTTGTTTTGTTCATTGTTTCTTTTCCAATCAGAGCAACTACAATGTATTTGTGAGCCAGAAATCCATGATGCTTGTTTTAGTCATTTTCCTTAAAGCCTCCTTCACATTTTTGGCTTATAAGCTTGAACTCATAGCATGATGTCATTACAGGCAGTGCTCCAGGAGTTCCTGGGACGAAAAGATCTGGACAAACACCTTGATGCAGATGAAGCTGTAGTACTTGGGGGAGCATTACATGCTGCCAATATAAGTGATGGTATAAGGCTGAACCGCAAGCTAGGGATAATTGATGGTTCTACTTATGGTTTAATGATTGAATACCTCGGTGTGGATCTTTTGGCTGAGAAGGCTGGTAAAGAATTGCTTGTCCCACGAATGAGGAAGCTTCCTAGTAAGGTGAGATGTCTGGCAGTGCCTGTTCTCATTGATTGCATTTATATGTTTGCAAGGTATTCGTTGATGTGAACAGAGTTTGCATCTGTCTTATGCAGATCTTTAGGTCTGTTACTCATAGCAAGGATTTTGAAGTTTTACTTAGTTACGACACTTCAGAGGCATTGCCTCCAGGAATTGCGTCCAGTGAACTTTTTCGATATGAAGTCTCTGGTTTGACAGCAGCAAGTGAGAAGTATGTACATGGACGTTCATTACTTCACCAGTTTTTTCCTTTGTTTATCAAGTTCCGGTAGCTACTCTACAGTCTGTGTAACTGGTTGTAACTTTTTTGCTTCACTTGCAGGTACGCTTCTCGGAATCTCTCATCTCCTGTTAAGGCAACTTTGCACTTCTCACTTAGCAGAAGTGGGGTGCTCTCCTTTGATCGGGCTGAGGCTGTTATTGAAATCTCTGAATGGGTAGATGTTCCCGTGAAGAATGTGACCTTAGAGAACTCAACTGTGGTAGCTTCGGATATATCTAATGAGACTAACAGTGGCGGAGCTTCAGATGACAACAAAGCAAGCCTGCCGGATGACATTGTGAACCTCAATAGCTCCATCTCTAGTGAAGATGAGAAGAATATGACTGAAGTTGTGATGGAGAAAAAGTTGAAAAAACGAACTTTCAGGGTTCCATTGAAGGTGTGGTGTGTTGTGTGTTGTCGATTCTCTTTTTTGGCTTATACTTTGTAATTGTATATGGCTAGTTCAGAATCGCAATTCCAACTTTATAGTTGTCCTTTTTTCCTGTTATATCCTTAGTTTTCTTGGTCATGTGCAGGTAGTAGATAAGACAAGTGGTCCTGCAATGCCTCTGTCAAAAGAATTTCTTGCTGATGCCCGATTGAGGCTGCAGAGTTTGGATAATAAGGACACAGAAAGGAGAAGAACAGCAGAGCTGAAAAACAACCTGGAAGAATACATTTATGCTACCAGGGAAAAAGTATGTATATTTTGGTCCTCTCTTCCTTTTCCTTTTTTCTCCATCTTTTCCATTGTTTCATTGCAAAGCACCAACATGGTGCATCTGATATATCAAGAGTAGAGACTAAAACTAGAAATTCTACCAAGTCCAACACATTCTCCAAACGACAACCACTGTTCCAAAAGGATAACTGATTAAACCAATTTCCCGAGAGGGATGGCATGTGGCATGCCTACGGTTTAATTATTTAGTGCTTGCTTCCTTTCAGTTATTTAAAACATGAGGCTTTTGATAAAGTTCTCACGTGCTAACTTTTTTGTTAAAGGCCTCAGAGCAAATAATTTCACAATCTTTTATGGGTCTTTTTTTCTGGTGCATCTAAGATTCTATCATGCCATCTTATTTTTCCGGAATTAACCTTATTCGATGTTCTTTTTAACTTTTGTGTTGTTGTCACGCCAGCTAGAATCTTCTGGAGACATCGAAAAGATTTTGACTGAAGAGGAGCAGTCGTCTTTCTTGGAGAAACTTAGTGAAGTATTTCTCTGCCTTAGGTGGAAACTTACTTGCAACTTCAACAACTGTAGCTTCAATGTTGTTCTCTTGCTATTGTAGGTGCAAGAATGGCTGTATACTGATGGAGAGGATGCCCCTGCTACACAATTTAAAGAACGCTTGGACTTACTCAAATCAATTGGTGACACAATATTTTTTAGGTGTGCGGTGTGCTTACTCACTATTCATTAGGTCTTAGTAGAATTGCTTCTCACTGATTAACTTGTGGGTTGAACTCGTTCGCAGATTAAGTGAGCTAAGAGCACGACCTGCTGCTTCTCAACTTGCTGAGAAATATTTTGATGATATCCAGAAGGTATTAATGTAGCTCTCTTGAATTGACGCTACTAAATTTAACATCTTAATTAGATGGTATCATGTATCAGTGGACAGGTTTTAACTACTTTCATAGTGACTCTTAAGTTGTCTGGATTCAATTGAATCTAAATATCGAGCATCCTTTTTATTCTGCAGATAGTAAATGACTGGGAGAAAGAGAAGTCTTGGATACCAAGATCTAGAATTGACGAGGTAATATGCTTCCAAAATTTGACTCGGTGTATGTTAGTGTTAATATGGTGCGCCCTAACTAAAAACATCCTTCAGGTTTTGAGTGAGGCTGAAAAGACAAAGAAATGGCTAAAACAAAAGGAAGATGAACAAAAAAAGTATGGTTTCGTTCCTTTCTGACAAATTATCTTTCTGATTTTAGTTTTATGGAAATACCATACCGCCTGAAGAAAAACATGTCCTCAATTCTTTGTTCGTACTTTGTCAGATGTACTATGAACTGTAAAGTGCCTCTTTGTGCATTTTGTTCTGGTTATTGGGGGTTTCTTATTAGTTATGTATTTGAAAGTTCTGCTTAGCTGTTTTACTTTTAATCATGTCTTCGTAGCTCTTTCCCATGTGCAAGCAACCTGAATTATTGAGCTTGTTACTTATGAGGTCATGGGTTTTAATTCAACAATAGCGACAGGAAGCTTTAACAAATCACTGTTGGTCAAATTACACTTTTTTTGGTCAAATCTTAATCATTTGGGGTTTTTGGCCTCAGAATTCCTGGATTCTCTGAGCCAGCCTTCACATCAGAAGAAGTGTTTGAAAAGATAGCGAAGCTCCAAGAAAAGGTAATGTTACTATGTGGATATCATAACTTCCCGTTGTCTCTCAAAATGGAGCACAGCACACTGGCTAAGGCTTGTAGCTCTGACACAAAGTCATGAGTTCAATACCATGACTGTATTCTTGACAAGTTTTGACATGCTATCTAACGTGGTCGATGTATTCGTCTGGTATAGGTCGCAAGTGTGAACAGAATACCCAAACCAAAGCCAAAAATAGAGAAGCCCAACACGAATGTCACAGAAGAGGATAAATCTGAAGATTCAAACGCCTCAGGCTCAAAATCTGCAGAGGAACCTTCTGAAGAAAGCAACCAATCTTCCCAAGAACCCGATGTCTCAACCGGCAACAATCAAATCGAGGAGGATGACAGAGGTCCGGAAGCAAAACCTGAGACAGAGCTCCATGATGATTTGTGATCAAGCCCACAGACTTTCCTGCCAAAGTCTTCGCCGAGGCAAATGAGGTCTAAGATCACACTCCTACAGTTTTGATATATGCTGGGATTTCCCATTTTAGGCCGTTTTGTGGGGGCCGAGGTTTTCGAGGGGATCCTGTGCCCTCCCTATATTTCATCTTGTTACCAATTTCAAGAGCTGAAGTTACGCATCAATCTCCCTCTTCACTTGATTTTTTTTCCACCAAAACTGTAGTTAGTTGATAAATGAAACGGCAATTTCTTTAACATGTTTATACGCTTCTGGTTGTTATTTTGTTACTTGAATCAGCTGCAGAGATATGAATGAAGGATATATGTGTGTTAACTAGCCTTTTTCTTTTCTTTTTTTTCTGGTAACAAAGGGAGGCCGAAGCCCAATAAGCGCACACACGCATGTAAACCCGGTCATGCCTACTTAAAGATATCTGTCCTTAATCTGTTTCGGTTTCAGTTTGTGTTTGAATTTCACATTCTTAGCAGATTCAGCCCGTTAGGGTTATCGATTGGATGCTATACGTAAAAAGCCTAATCAGGGGCAGACTGTGTTCGACCTGAGTTCAGGTTCAGAATCGAAATTGCACACATACACACACGCACAGAGCGCATCTAACTTAGCATCCTGGAGCTACACCACTTATGGGAAGAAACCGGACCTCATCACTAATGGGAAAAAGGAAAAGTGGGAGACTATTCATGACACCTTCTGTTCATCTGATATTCTATCAAAGTGGGGAAAAGAAAGGTGCTTCTAGTCCAGATAAAGTGCAGTTATGATAGTCACAACCTTGATATACAGTAGGGCCTGAAATTGCGCGAACCTAGGTTTCCTTTGTTCTTGCCTTAAAAAAAGAATTCAAGTCTTTTGCTTTAAAAATATTGGCATCTTTTGAAGTTATTTTTCTTTTCATCTTTCTTCAAGGTAAGCCTTAATAAACCTTGACCGAGACATGCTTGCCTTGCCTTATTTGCACCACTACCTAAAGCTTCGAGTATGTCCATATCTAATTGGTAACGAACTTGGGTGCTTTCAATTCAGCACCTTTCTTATATTTCCCTAGTGCAATGGCTGAGTGCAATGGCTGTTCTACATTGAGCTGAGGTGAGGTGTTCACCCCACTCGAAATTTTTAAAATCAACTTAAAGTATATAGCCCATGGAGAGATTCATGAGCTATGTCCTCTACCCGAAACCATTCAAGGAGCTATCCATACCCGAAACCATTCACTGCACTAGCGCAACCTGTTTGGCCTCATCTAAGAACATCATTCACTCCCCATATTTGATGCTGAGTCAGAAGTTCATCTCCACTCGAAAAATGAAAAATCAAGACAGTCTCACAACCTCGTGTTTGAATCGCACCTTCCTTCCACGAAGCGGGCTTCAAGCTCCCTTTGTCTTTGATTGCTTTATTATACATTTGAAAGAAATTTGTTAGATAATAATATAATCTTCGAGGTATAATCTCTCGGAGATCACCTAGTTTTCCTTAGACTAACTTGCCAATAGACTCCCTATCTTTTGTCTGATGTGTTCAACTCTCTAGTCTTGCACCTGTCCGGCAACTAAGCCGGCTGAAGCTGCTTATGTAGTTCAGGTTTCTCAATATGTAATAAATGACCTGGATTCTAGCGAGAAGTAATTACGGCCTCGTGCCGATCCAAGGTTCCACTTTCGTATAATCGGATTAATGCAAATCCATGATTCTGTACATATCTTTTAACCGTCTCAAGGTTTTGGATTGTATCCAAGGAATTCTGGATACCATACCTAGTGGAGCATATGATATCACATTCGACACATGAGAAAATCAGAGGCCGATTTACTTTCTCAACAGATCGCATTAAGAAGAGTTGATACTTGTAAGGCGACAAGAAAGACTAATATAAGAGGCTCAGCGATTGTACCTAGTACAGATGAGCATTTCTTCATCATCGTGTTAATTGACAGGAGATTTAAGGATTTTGAGACTTGGGTACAATCATTTTTCAAGATGGAACTCCACCCAGAGTTCCTTGTCTTCTCCCACTAGAACGCACCACTAAATTTGCAACTCACAAGGCAAAGCGAACAACATTTGAATACCTTCAGTGATGAATGCAGAACATCATCCTTCCTCTTCAAGCGTGTATAAAGAAGCCACTGGCGCAAGCTTTCTTTCTGAACAATCATTGCAGAAGTCACACACACACAGAAATGATACAAGCGTTTCCTTTCTCCTATACTTTTATTTGATTAGACACAAAAAAATAAATGCATGCCTACCGTGGTCATCTCCAATACACTAAAAAATTCGTCACGTATCTGTGACACCTAGAAATTAGCTCTCTTGCTGTACAACTTCCAGCCACATCAAGAACAAATGACGCCAACGATGAATGGTACCAAATGATACAACAACAACTAAGCCTTTTCCCATACTAAACGGGGTCGGCTACATGGATTCTTTGTTTTCACATATCCCTATCGTGTGCCATGTTAGCAGTTAACTCACAATAAACTAGATCATTCTTTATTGTTTCTTTCCAACACTTTTGTGGCCGTCCTCTACCTCTTTTAATACTTTCCAAATTTAGTTTTTCATACCTTCTTTTGATATTCTTTCTATATGTCCAAACCATCTTAAACGATATTCTCTCATTTTATCCTCTATTTGTGCCACTCCTAATTTGTTTCTAATAACCTCATTATGTATATGATCTTTTCTTGTATGACCACTCATCCATCTCAACATCTTCATTTCTGTCATGACATCTTTTGTACATGTTGATGATTAACTGCCCAACACTCATAACCATAAAACATGGGAGGCTTAATTGCTCCTCTATAATATTTACCTTTTAACTTTAATGGTATCTTCTTAGAACAAAGAATACCTGATGCTCCTCTCCATTTTAACCCACCAGCATTAATTCTATGCATAACATCTCCATCAATTCTTCCATCACTCTGAAAAATTGAGCCTAGGTATTAAAAACTTTTCTTTTGGGGATGCAATGTATGCCAATTTTAATTTTTATGTCCTCTGAAGTAACCAAATGATCAAACTTACATTCCATATATTTTGTCTTTGTTCTACTAAGTCGGAGGCCTTTGCATTCTAATGTTTCTCTCCATAGTTTCAATTTTCTATTAACTTTTTCCTTAGACTCCTCCACTAATACAATGTCATCTCCAAATAACATACACCAAGGTACTTTATCTTGAATGTTTAGTTAACTCATCAATCACCATTATAAATAAGTATGGACGTAAAGTTCATCCTTGATGTAACCCAATATTAACTTCAAAAAAGTTTGTCATTCCTTCATGAGTCCTCACACATATTTTTGCACCATCATACATGTCTCTTATAAGGTTAATATATGTCAATGGGATACCTCTTTTTTCCAAAGTTCTCGAAAGAACCTCTCTCGGTACTCTATCATAAGCTTTTTCGATATCAATAAATATCATGTGAAGGTCTTTCTTTTTTGCTCTAAAATGTTTCATAAGACGTCTCAAAAGGTGAATCGCTTCAACAGTAGATCTATCTGGCATGAAACCAAATTGGTTCTCTGTTGTACTTTATACTTGTCTTAACCTACGTTCGATAATTCTTTCCCACAATTTCAGAGTATGGCTCATTAACTTGATACCTCGATAATTCGTACAATTTTGAATCTCCCTTGTTCTTATATATGGGTATAAGTGTACTTGCTCTCCATTCCTCGGGCATCTTTTGATTTTTCCATATTTCATTAAATAGTCTTGTAAGCCAAGTGATTCCTATTTCTCCTAATATTTTTCAAACTTCTATAGGAATATTATCTGGTCCTACTGCTTTACCACCCTTCGTATGTTTAAGAGCCTCTTTGACTTAATTCTTTTGAATACGTCAGTTGAAATTGTAGTTTATATACTTTTCTGATTTGGCTAACTCTCCTAAGCTAATACTAACATCTTTATTTTCATTAAAAAGCTTATAAAATAGTTTTTCATCTATTTCTTATATCATCTTTTGCCACTAGAATTTTTTCATCCTCGTCCTTGATGCATGTAACATAATTAAGATCTTTAGTTTTCGTATCTTTAGCTCTAGCTATCCTAAAAATATCTCTTTCGCCCTCTTTTGAGTTGAGTTTTTTATATAAATCCTCCCAAATTTTAGCTTTTGCTTCACTCACGACCTTTTTCACTTCCTTCTTTGCTTTCTTATAAGTCTCTAAAGTTTCACTAGTTTTTTTAGTATAATGTAATTTGTAGCATGCCCTCTTTGCCTTGATTTTATTTTGCACTACTTTACTCCACCACCAAGCTTCTTTTTGTGCCTGTACACCTCCCTCAAATACACCTAACACATCTTTTAACACTTTCTTAATATGTATAGCCATATTGTTCCGCATATCACAGGGTGTACCAACATAATTCCAAATATCTTCTTGAAGGACTTTCTGTTTAAATATATCTTATTTCTTACTTTTGAGGTTCCACCATTTAGTCTGAATAGCTCGATGTACTCTTTTCTTCTTTGTCCATTTTTTTATTTGTAAATCCATAACTAAAAGTCAATGTTGGGTGGTTAAGCTTTCTCTTGGAATTACCTTGCAATCTTTACAACACGCTCTATCTTTTTTTCTACAAATAAAGTAATCAATTTGTGTTTGTGATAAGTCACTCTTATAAGTAATTAAATGTTCATCTCATTTTTTGAAGATTGTATTGACTATAAAGAGATCAAATGCGATAGAAAAATTTAAAATCTTCCTATCATCCTCATTTATATCCCCAAAACCAAAGTTTCCATGAATACCTTGATATCCTAATGCCTCTTTACCGACATGTCCATTTAAGTCTCCTCCTAAACAAATCATCTCCCTTTGTGGAATCCTTTGAATCACTTCATCTAACATTTTCCAAAAAGTTATCTTTATACTATCTTCTAGTCCTACTTGGGATATGTAAGCACGAACTATATTCAAAACCTTTTCTCCTAGCACTAATTTCAATGTCATGATTTGATCACCGTATCGTAGTATGTCTACTACACTATCCTTTAAATATTTATTTATGATAATACCAACTCTGTTTCGAGCCTTTTCTTTACCTGAGTACCATAATTTAAAACCTTTATCCTCTATCTCCTTTGCTTTTTCTCCAACCCATTTTGTCTCTTGTAAACATTGAATATGAATCTTTCTCCGAATCATAGTATCTGCCACCTCCATTAACTTACCGGATAATATTTCGATATTCCAAGAACCAATACGAATCTTATTATCTACGACTAGCTTCCTTACCCCCCGCATCCGTCCATAATCAAAATGCGGAGACCTTCTCTGCAAATTATTCACTACATTCGTATGGCAATGTAGCGGGACTAACTTCTTTACCCACACCCGTCCATGATGTGGGAACCCTCTCTGCAATTAATTCACTACAGTCGGGCCAAAATGTAGTGGCCCTTACTTACTTATTACTGCATGCGAGTTCTATAACACGTCGCTAGGTGGGGACGCCTTAAAGCAATACTCATAATTTTTGTAATCTATGTTATAAAATCCGTTCAAGTTTTACCCTCGCTGTCAAAAGCCTAACGCAACCCTCCTCCTTTATCCAGGCTTGGGACCGGCAATGGAAGGGTGATCCCTTACATAGGTGGAGTTTTATGAATGGTACTCAAAGATCATCAAGAAAAATCGATAAGCACAAGGTATACGCAACCCCTCTCACCGTCTCATCCCCTTTATTTCTCCCAATTATTGCGGCATCAAGAAGTCATGGCCACAGTCCGTGAACCGTAGCCGTTTGGATGCGACTTATGCCAGTTTCCATGCTATTCTCAAGCTCCTCTGCAAATCCGCGTGTTGCGCAGTCCAATTCAACTCCTTTCTGATCTTTGAAGGATCGATGCATACTTCTGCATGATCACCTGGTCTACCACCAAGATGCTTTACTTCGACGTTCATGCCAGTGTCTGTTTTGCGTGCTTCCACAAATTCCTTGACTGATCTACCTGAATAGCATTCAATGTATTATAACCTCATATATCAACTTTGAAGGTTGAATGATATCATAAAATGGATAATCCCATGTCTGTAATTTCTAACAATTTGCTCAAAACGAGAACTGCTGTTAGGTATACATGGAATAGAAATGACCAAAGTAGGAACTGCACTACAGATTGATGATAAAGGCACATCTGTTTCGGTCAATGGTATGATGGATCTTAGTAATTACAAATTGTAAGAATCAAACTCTTCCAGAAAGACCCAAAGCATCACAAGCTTTTAAATTTGTTTTTTATTTAACTTGAAAATGTGGAATCTTGTAATTGGAAATCACAGCTTCCTGTGAAACTTCAGGAATCACAACGTATCCTATGTAACTGCATACAATGTGCAAATGTTACTGTCTATGAACTATGAAGCATTAAACTCTACCTTTTCCAGTGCCAACATTGTATATACCAACTTTCCCGGGCTTTGCCTTGACAAGTGCTTTAACATGGGAATCAACCAGATCTGTTACATCAATGTAGTCTCTGATACAAGTACCGTCTTCCGTGTGATAGTCAGATCCTGTAACCTGAAATTTGACCACAGAATCAATAATGTGCATCGTGCAAAACAAATAGTACTTCAGGGGATGCAATGAATGTTCACTGCCACGAATTCGTTCTCAGACATGTAAGCATTCCTTAGCACAAGATTTCGGACCTCATCAAAATGCAATACTTCGAGGGTTTAAAGAGTAAAAACAGTTCACACCCTGTATAACATGGACGATGGTGCAGGTGCAGGTGCAAGTATGGGTCCAGTTACATCTGGTGCGGCTCAGAAACTCCAAGATTCATGAATTTGGTTATAAGGCCATCTACATGTGTGTGTATACATTCGTGGTTTTCAAACTAGAGAGAACAAAATTTTTCTGAAATTATAGTATTATAAAATCTACGTTAAACTAACAGCAGATATTTTTTACTGAGATGGACTTATTAAATGCCAACGTGGGTTTTGTCTGTGAGACTGGCAAGGGTATGTCACCCATTAGAAGTACCATGTTACATAGTTCATGGCCTCATGCATATGATTGTAGAATGTTCCAGAAGAAATAATGTAGATTATAGTTCAGAAGCTGTTGACGGTGGTTCCAAATTTTGTGTAGCATAACTTGGATTGAAAAGAAAAAACTAAACCCAACCTGACTCCTAATATTTTATGAACCGAGCAGCAACCCAACAACCACCAGCAACTTGTACCGAGTCATTGGCGCCGGTTCGGCCGATAAGGTAACCCCGTAATTTGGCGAGAGATGGCTCGGGATTGGAATTTCTTTTCTCATCCTTCCAGATAAACTGGCTTTTCACGTTGTGGGTCCTCGCTATCCACGTGTTTGACCCGCCATAGTCTAGGACTCCTTTTCCTCGGAATTCCTTTCTCCTGTTTGGCAGTTTCTCTCCTTTTCCAGAAATTAATTTCTAGGTGGTTGTCTTCTTCTTTTCAGTCCCACTCAGGCAAGTAATTGCAGAAGAGAGAGCTCTCTAAGTCTGCCATTTTCGGTACTCAAACTTACCACACCGTTTACTATCAATTTCAATGGCCACCAAACATTTTTCTTTTTGTTTCATACTATTAATTATGTCATAAATAAATATTAAGAAGCATAAAGAGCAATAGCTCACCTGGCTAGGGGGTCCGTCACAAGTTGAATGTCATAAGCTCGATACTTGACAGCATGCACAATCGGTCCGATCTAGCACAGCAGCCATAATAATCCATGTAGCTGACCTAGGACGTAATCGAGCCGAGTCAAACAAGAGTATAGGCATGCTCACTCTTTTCGTTTAAAGATTAATAATGCTCAATTTGCTTGAGCTTGTTGGAGCTTCAATCTCAAGGCTCGAGCTCGGCTCATTTTTTCTTTCTTCCTTGAGCTTAAACAAGCTCTTGAACAAGTTGGATTTAACTCAAATCATGTACTTGTACCCTCTAGCATGGTTCTCTCGCATACCAAGCTTGACTTGAGCTAAAGAAAACCAAGATCGCACCCGGAGCACTAGCTCAATTGGTAGGGCATATTGACGCATGTATTGTTGGTGGGAGTTCGACTCTCGGGGTGCATGGAGAGCACGTGTCGGCTGCGACCTTCTCTTGTATATAAAAAATCTTTACCAAAGTCTTGTAGCTCCTTCAACAGGAGAATTTTCACATGAGAATGGTTTTTGTATTAGAAAAAAGATGTTAATGGAGGTGTACCAACCGGGTGAAATCGGGACAAAACCACGAATCATGAAAATGACTGATGCATTTGTTGGATAATTTCTAAAATAATCTAAATATTTATAAAAGTTATCTCTTCAAAAATGGTGTACTTATTGATGAGTATACACATAAAAAAAACCATTATCACACAAAACAAGGAGCATCGCGACTCTTAAAAGGACCTTTTCACCGTTTAGCCAATGATGTGCTATAGTATGGCATATGAGTCAAATCTTATTATATCTAGATAAGTTTACGTTTATCTTTATTATTCTTTTATTTGTGAAAAAATAAAAGAAATTTATTATTTTATTAATATTATTGATATGTAGGATTTGACTATGTTTGTGTAACACTAGCCAACTGATCTTCAATGTATTCTTTAAAAAATTAGTTAGGAGCTGCTTAGCATTCAAAAAGTTGATCTCGAAAGTGGTAAATTAAACCTAAATAAAAGTATAAAATATCACACACATTTAAGACATTTGTGCAATATATTTTGTTTGTTTGCTTGTTTTTTTATTTTGTATATGCAGATTTTATTATACAAGAAACTACTCAATGATTCGACTCCATCCAATCAGTGATCTCTCTTTCAGAACCGGCTCAAACAACAAGTAGTTGAAATAAGAAAAGTTAAAAGCTCGAAATGCCAAAAAACGAAAGCTAAAAAAATCTGAAAGCCTTCTCTAAAACCATGTCCACAACTCTATAAGGAAAGAAAAAAAATGAGGAGGCAAAAGCATTGATCCAAATATATATATATATATATATATATATATATATATATATATATATATATATATATATATATATATATATATATATATAAGAACTTTGGGTTTAGAGTTGGATTGGGTTGGATATGTGGGACGCCCCATACCTGCCTGTTATGAGAAAATAACAACCATATCTCCTAACGGAGCAGATATGAAGCACGCATTTGAGGTTCCGGTATGTAGCAGAGTATAAGTATACTTTCCCAGACCCACTCCATTGTGATTGCTAAAATTTTCATCTGCATATAACTTTGCCAAATTCAGCTGAGGGTAATTAAGTTCGTGGTTTGAATCAGATATGGATCAAGAAGTATCAAAACCACAAATGCAAAGATAAATATTTTGTTAATCAGGATTCAGATTTAGATATTGAATTTCCGTCAGCTGTATCTGGAAAAAGAATCTGAATCCAAATCCAATTAGTATGTGAAGATAGATTTAGGTACCAAATTGGATTTATTGTTGGAGATGAGATCCCCCAAGAAGTGAGAGTGGAGCTATGGAGCTTGGAGCTTGGACCTAGGCTTGGTTTGCAATATTATGCATCTCACGCACACATGCACATACACACACGTACACAAGCTTCTTTTCTGCTTTCAACAAACTTTGTATTTTGGTTCGATAAATTAGTTGGTGTAATATTCAGAACCGTTTATTTTACAATGGGGAGGCTGAGGGTAACTTCGTGTACACCGGGTATCGAACTCATCACCTTCTGCTTTTGAGTCAACTCCTTAGCCAGGTGAGTTATTGCTCTTTGTGCCTAAATCCAGGAATTGTCAATGGTTATCTGGATCGTGAATCCAGAAGCCTTGTTTTTTTGGTTATTACGGGAGGCTAAAGGCAGGTATGGATGCCTCAAGAATCGAACTCACGGCCTTCGTCCGGTGTGTCCAGCCCCCTTCCAGGTGAGCTAACGCTATGATTGCCGAATTCAGATACCTTTAGTCAAGCTATTAATAGCATCAAAAATATGTGACATTAATGTCATTCATAGCATTGACTTGAGAGCCCAAGTACTAATGAAATCATACATTCATGATATGAGAGCATTAATTTTTGATGATAAATTAATTTTTAAAAAACAGCAAAAAATTGTTATTCATGGACATAATATATGCTACCAAGGGAACAACGTCCTCTTCACAGTAGAAAGATGAAAGTTGGGCTTAGCACAAATAGGCATGGGAATGCTGCTGGTTGGGGTGGGTCAGCATCGGTTCTGAACCCGCACTGCATCCAGAAGCAATTTGTAGAGCTCGCCTATGCCCCCCCCCTGCCATCTACCATGAGCCTGACTCCACCCCACCCTGGATCTCATTATGAACTGAACCCACACTGGCCCACGGGTCGGGTAGCCCGACGAGCTTACAAGAAGCCAATGTTAAGCGAATCGAGCTGTTCGAAGATCTGCTTGGCTTGTCTCACTCTCAGCTGGTTCATGTTTGGTTCATGACCGTAACCGGTCTCAAAATGAATGGGGCAGATTCGTTGCTTGGCTCTTGAAGCTCGTTGAAAAAGACTAATCTCGTATTAGGCTAGTAAACTGTCATCTCCATCTACTGTGTCGGCTAAGCCCACGATGTCAAACAGATGGAGGATCCAACGGTTGTGGCTGCATGCGCTGACTCGCATCGAACTCCAACCTCTGCCTCCCTAGCAGAGCTTAGCTCCTGTATCCGGTTATCCAGATAAAATGATGTCATATCCCACCAAAATCTGAACCACTTACCTACCGAGATGCAAGTAGAAGTGCAAACCCCAAGTCCCCCGGTGGCCTTGTTGGGATGAATGCAATGAGGGTCTGTTTGATTGCGAAGCCGGGGCCACAGAACTAGAACTGTTCCAGTTCCAAAGGGGGTGGGCTGCAGATGGGCCTCGTTAAGGAGTACTGCGGGCCGAAACCCGCATTTGAATACGACAGTTCCGTAGTCGCAGGCCTTGTAATCAAACAACCAAAGAACTCATGGACGTTGATACTTGGTACATCAATATCCTACGAGTCCGATCCACAAAGGTAGTAATTATACCCGTCTCACCAACCTACTTCTAATGGGTTCATTCGCGGGTCTGGATTGGATCATATCTCACCCCCTTCACATCCAGTAGGATGGTATGCCCTCATGACATTTAGTTGAGGGATGTCACCGAGGGTGGGACTCGGGTTGGATGCTTACTGGATCTGGCTCAACTGGATCTTGCTTGGGGTTCAGAGTTGATCTATGTTTGAGAGAAATAGAGTATTTCAAACCTTCGTAGGTCATATTGCTATGAATAGACAAGGGGCGGGTCAAGGACAGGTATACTTTATACCCAGCCCCAACCCGAACCTTAAGGGGTGGGTACGGATTCGGGTTCTCTTTTCCCCAACGTGCAATAAGGCAGTTACGCGACAAAACGGTTACATGTGTGTGTAGAGTGTAACATGAATTCGGAACTGCAAAAGATCAGTATTCAAGTATAGTTGGATCCTGTTCTGTTTACCAGATCGGGCTGATCCGGGTCAGATGAGCGACCAGCTTGATCTAGAATGCTTACCCACGCTTTAAAAAGACTTGGCACACTTTAGGCGAGTCCAGTTTTGATGCTTTTGGACCCATGCGGGAGCTGTTTGGTAACCAGACTTGCTGGGAAGACCCACAACCTTGTCATGTTGCACTTGCCCAGATTCTAATCACAAATTGAATCAAAAGAACTTTGTATATTATACCCAACTGCCCACATGTAATCTTTGGTCTCATTCACTTGGGAAAAAGTTTCTATCCAATTTTCAGCATATTGATTAGTATTTTTGAAGTTTTCATGAATTTTCTTCTGGAGTACACATGGTGCTTGTGCCTGAAAGACGACACGAACCGAGCAGAGTAACACCAGTTTGTGGCTCATCTTGTTAGGTTGTTACCTTGTTCGTAGCCCATTTTGTTTGCTCTAAAATGAACCCTTCGTCATGGATGAGCCGAATATAGTCCATTAAACTATTTTTGAAATTTTCATGAACTTTCATCTGGAGTTCAAAAATCCTTGCTTGTTTGGAGAAAGGCATGGTTATTGTTGTTGTAAGCTAAGTTCTTGCTTGAACTTTTGACAAATGAAGAACGATTCTTGCCTGAACTAAGTTAAATTTCCAACAAAGTATGTGTTGTAAACTAAAACTCTTAGACACCCATTAACTAATTAAGTTAGCTTTGTATATGCATTTAAACATTACATTTAGTCAACTGCATGAGCCAAGCCGCAATGAACCATGTACTTCCACAGCTCATGTCATGCACTCGCGTCGTGGTGTTCCTGAGTTTAGCCAAAATGAGCTCAGAATGAGCCGAATGATGAACAGCTCGCCCTATTGACCCCTTAATTTAATGTATAAGTTCTTCAAATTGGAAGAACAAAATCATACAAACTGCTTCTTAGAGATGACTCTTCCATCTCACAGCCATAGGCTTGGTTTCCGAGTTTGTCGTTATGGATTGTTAGGATTTTCGGGCCAACTCCAAATGTGCATCCCCATTTGTTTAGCATTCTCGGAAGTTTCTTTGGATCTCAGGATGGACCCGATCTTGGCTATCACTTAATGGTTACATTGGTTTCCATGAATCCAAATTAATATGTTTACGACATATATCTTTATTAGAATCTGGAAAACAATGAAGTGATCGGTGTGGCATTCAATCTACGTATGCAACTGAATATCAGAACAAAAAGTTGGCTGGACTGTATGTCAAAATTTTGACCATGTATCTGAACTTTCAAAATCTTTATTGCTACATTTACCATGGCTAAATTTATTGATCAGTGTTTCTAAAATTATACGCATCAAGGTTAATACAAGGTTAATCAGTGAAAGATTGCCGTGTAATCATAGTTGTGTGTGTGTGTGTGTGTGAGAGAGAGAGAGAGAGATCTATTAAAGATATATACAGCCAAACTAAATATTTGGCACCCACACAGAGAAATACCTCGCCCGACTAGAGGGTCCGCTAGCAAGTTAAAGGTCATGAGATCGATACCAGGGACGTGAATTGACTTTTGCCCCCTCCTACCAAAAAAAAGAAAACAAAGAACCGTTGTTTGGTGGGAGACTAATATCACTCTCCGCAATGACATCATCATCAAATGGTTGTTCAAGATCTCGACTCGAAACCTGACCTTGCAATGCTCTGGACTTTGAATTGAGACATGGGTAGAACCATCGTTTTTTCAAGTTTGATTATTTGATAAGTAATCCCAACCTGATTTTTATTGTACTCTACACCTGATTTAACCAATAGTACCAGAACCCATAGAAACTATAAATAACCACATTACAAATTAGGAGAAGCCTCGCTTCACCATCTCGGCCCGTTGGCTCCCCAAATACGATCTCTCTACAACGTAGATGAAGGTTAATCATAGGTTAACCACTAAAAGGATTTTATATTAAAAAACACTTTCTGGCCATTCTGCTCTTCGGAGACGTACCTTCAACCGTCTAGATGGAGGCCAACCTTCCTTCGAGAAACTCAAAACGAGCATGGAATTCAATTTCTCCAAGTACCCAAAAACGCAAGTGTTCATCAAGTCTAGTTTATCTAGTCGCAATCCAAACACACTTCTGGTTTGTTTTTATTTATACTCAAAACCAGGTATTTGATTTGATTTTTAGTCTGATCAAACAAAATCTTTATGGACAACTATGTTTTGTTCAATATTTTGTGTAAACTCGTACAGTTGATGCAACTGGCAAAGTCCATTCAGCACAAAAGCCGCAGGCAGAAAGTACGGCAGGCCTGTAACCTGATAAATAGAAGGCTCGACCAGCCCATTCCACGCTGCAATAAGCTTTAGAAAGGGTCGGCCATTAGGCAAACCGTTTCATCATGATAGAAATCTATAGAATGCTCTATTTTTTATGTGTGACCAAGCATCAGATTATAGTGCAGAAACAATACAGTGATTCACGTAAGGACGAGCAAAATCCGAAGCCCAAAAGAAACTTGAATTTATTAACAGACACCATCAATCAGTTCACGAAGACCTCATCTTGTTCAGCACACAAATTAACTTAAAGACAGCTCTGCTTTCTGCATTATATGCTACTACACCATGGTCGTGCATTCAAACAATTGGAGATCAAAAAGGAGTCTCATTAAGTGGGAGAATATATTAAAAACGGACAATGAGATACACCCTAGAGCACAGCAGAATAAAGCATTCGCTACCAGAAAGTGGTACATCCTCCAGCAGGTCAGGCAAAGCCCCACTAGCTCAACGACTAAAGTTGCATGAACAAATTTTCGACAGGCTTATCCTTCTATTGCAATAACATATGAATATGAAATAGAACCAGAAACTAAGAGAGCATTTAACATTTCTGGTCTAGTAGTACAGAACGTTGAAATGCAGATAACCCCTTCCACTCAAATACAAGAAGGCCTGGTTCTGCTGCAATGTACATATCACTCTTTTTCAAAAACTTCGAGATGATACTTCAGAACCCTAACTATTTGAAACTCCTCTTTTTCCTTCCCAATAATGAAAAGAAAAGAAAACACCATGCAGGGCTTCAAATAATAACAGCCCCTGTACGCATTGTTCCTATTCCACTATGTAGTTTCAAATCTAGAGCACCAAAATACAGCTCTCAGAATGAAGACCTCCCAAAGACAACCAGCCTCTTGAGTCTTTTGTTTGGCTTTCAACAGACATTTTAGATAAAGAAGTCCTAAATAGAAACTGAAATAAACTTATATAAAAAAGCCACCCAACAGGTTATACCTTCAATTCTTTGCTCCCATGCATAAGGAGCAGCTGCCATGCTGTTTCAACAACTGATAGACAATGAAGCTGATGGAAAGCGGACAACAATAATCAAGCCAACCAATGGTTCACTGACTTGTAATCTTAGCCTGGTACGGATTCGGAATTCGCGTGTCCACTGACAGCATTGTTGAAACCGGGAACTGGCATAGATCTTTGTGCAAAATCCAGCAACAGCTTGCGCTGATGCTCATTTGTGTGGGGAAGGCTCGCCCTCAGCAATTCAATCGGCATCTCCCTGCTTATTGCTTTTGCCGCCTCAGTGCCAACCTCTGGCATGTTGGCAGCCTGTAAAATCACAGAATTAACAACGGTGTCATACTTGTTCACACAGTATCTGGTGAGCAACTCGAAGAAGGCGTTGAAGGAGGCCTGCCAAAGTGAACGGTTCGACATGCTGTAGGTAGCAGCTGCAAGAGGGTCTGTAAGTAAAACAGTGGCTCTCTCGAGAACAGACTTCAAGACAAGAGAGGCACCATCACCACCAGAACGTCCAACTGGACGCAATGGTGGGTGTTCTGCAGAGCATGCAACTGCAGCAAGGCAAGAGCTTAGTGCATTGAGGTCCATGCTGCAGACAGATGCACAGACGGCCCTAGCAAGTGCAGTGGTCGTCTCTGCAGCACTTGGATCTGCTGGCAGGCTGCCAAACAGAAACCTCAGGTGACGGAATATAGCCATGGAGACAATCCGTGTGAGCTTATCACCAGGGACAAGGAGACAGAGATATTTAGCAAGAAGCTTACGGCCTTTTGGAAGAGTAACCACCCGCAAGAAAACAAGATCATCATGTGCAGCTAAATTGACAGGTTGGCTGCCCTTATCGGCACCAAATGGATCTACTAGCTGCAAGGAGGCAGCTAACCCTTGCAAGAAAGCCTGCCTTCTTTGTTGAAGTTGTGCACCATCTTGTAACTGATTGAATTGCATAAGCCTGTCTATGTCATCAACATCAAGTAGGAGGCATACCCCATCTTCAATCATAATCCTAGCCGCAAGCATAGGCTCTTGCTCAAGAGGTTTCTCCATGGATTTCTCACCAATAGCATCGTCACCTGAGGATGAAGGTGGTTCAACTTCAAGCAAAGGACGTGGCCTACGGATGGAAGAAAATGGGACACGTCCAAGTGCATCAACCTGAAGGTAAGCATGTGGCTCTGCGGTTGTACGATTGTGAGAATCTCTCAAATGTGAGGGGCAGAAATGATGTTTCAGCCTTGCACTGGCAGAATTCTTAGCTAGGCATGCTTGATGGTAGTAATCATCTACATAAGGATCGTTGCAGTGAGTAGCAGCATGCTGCATTCTAAGAATACTCTCGATCTCTTCAGCTGACATGTACTTAGAGCGAAATTGAGGCCATCCGTTATCACTTCGTTGGCTGCTTGTATCAAGTGCTTGAGAAAATTGCATAGTGGTTGTTTGCGGCCGCACACGCTGCAATGGTTTATGCCTTTGCTCTCTCATATCTGGCATCCCTAACATAGCTTCATATTTGCCCATCACATGAGAGGGAGGAAATGGATGCATATTGAACATCTGATGCTGAAGTGCAGGATAATTGGCCATTGGCGGCTGTACGTTATGCACCCTCTGCTGCTGTTGTAAAAACTGTGATGACATCAATCCAGATGACGGCAACTGCTGATGCACCATACCAGCCATCAGTGGCCCCTGATTTTCCAATAACATGCTTCTCTGGTTCATCCAATGGTTATGAGGAGTTCTATTATTGATAGTCAATCCAGGATTGTATTGGGTGTTCCCATTGCCAAAGGGTAATCTATGAGGCAGTGCTCCGACCAGATGAGGAGCACCAGCAAATGGCGAATGATTGGATCCAGAAAATGGACCAGGAGATCCTGGAGAAACAGATGCCAAGTTAGAGAACCATGGTTGATTGGGTGAAGCATGGATCTGATCTCCAGGAGGGGGGTAAGAACCCAAGGATGACTTGGGTACAAGAATAGGCTCAGAACGAGGATGATGTTGCAGTGGTTCAGGGTAAGAAGAAGTTCTATACAACTGTTCTTTGGTTTGGATGAGCTGCTCTGCAGATGGCTGTGGTTGCGACCACCAGCGCTTCCCCATAAGCATACTATCAGCTTCCACAACATGCTGATCCACCCAGTTCCGGTTGTCTGCTTCCTGCGACCAATCAGCAGCAAATGAACCTGAAAGGAAAATCAAGCAAAATGTTGTCATTCCAATTAGGAGAAATACATATATGATACCACAACAAAATGAAGCACCAGATTTTTTGAACTCGATATTGAAAGAGAGTTGCTATCAAGAATGCAGTAGATGAGATCTCCCAACTAACAAAATGCAAGATCAAGTAACAAATTACTAATCCAGAATGTGACTCAAGAATCATCAGATCAATTACTCCAGAAACAGCCACATAATTTCAGTAACTATCATACTGCATTGACCAGCTTGAGTTGGTTCTAGTGCATGTAAACCACATATATCATTTTATCTACTGCTTTCTAATCCACCCACCAGGTAGAAACAGTCAAAAGGAAGAAATTAACAGGTTTTAAATGTTAATAAGGCCTTCTCTTAATACAAAAGGCATTAGAGCGCATACGGGAGACATGCCTTTCACAGAATGAATCAACAAGGCTATATCTAGTAGGTCCCAGTGGATGAGGCTGAGATTATTGTCACAAACAGTCACCCCTTATCTAGTAATTTCCTTTCATCAGGTGACATTCCCTTTGTGCAAACACAGGTTTTGTATTCTTCCATCCCATACTTCAGGACCACAAAATCATTGGTCAATAGAGATCTATAGGTGGAAAACCTTATAAAACATGCATAAAAACAATACATCGCTGTCTAGAATAAATTTGTTATCAAGATCGATGGAAATGCAGTGATGGTACAGGTTTCTTTTGATCAAAATGTGGTGATGGTACAGCAGAAGGAACACAGGGAATCAAATGAAAGAGTTAGGCTTCGATTAGTTATGCCATTTATATAACACCCATAATTATATGTAAGTCAATCGTATCATACATGACACATCTGAAATGACAATAATGATATCTAGACTGCCTTCCCCCAAAACCCCAAAAAACAAAAGAACTTTCAAAAGGAGAAGGCCTCCTGGAGAAAAGACAATCACAGCCACATCAATCATCTTAGATTTAATAGAGTTTGGAAGATAGACGGTTTGACTAAGAGAGGAAAAGCGCCTGATGATTAGTCATAAGAACAGATACAGGCATTTCTCATTTATCAATGACATTCGAACTCATGATAAGTATACATGTTTTCTTTGTTGTACACAAGGCACGCAGTTGAATTTGTTAAAATGTATAGGACGGGACAGGCTACTAGGGCCTGCAATTTTATCTTTTTGTTATGTGTGTAATAGGTGTTAGAAGGACTGTTTCCCACCACCATTATCGCCACCCACTGCCGCCACCTGATACCGCCATCACCTGCCAGCTATTGGGCTCGCCGTTGCAGCGAGCCAGCCAATGGCCAGCCGTTGGGTCAGGCCTGCACACTAGCCGTTGGGTGCTGGCCCTCTTTCCTCCTTTCTCCTCTCTTTCCTTCTTCTCTCCTCTTGTCAAAGTTGTACATCTGCTCTATAAATAGACCCTTTTACAACATCAATATTAAGTTGTTCTTGGACAGCATGTTGACGTATAGTTTTGATTTGTTCTCGGAATACCCATTATAGGGTGTATTTGTATTCGACTTGTTGGTTTGACACTTGATGGTATGTGATCAGGTTGCTTCCAAATACGAATATCGACATTTGTTTACATGGTGTCAGAACCTCGTTTCGAATAAATTGAGTATAATGGGAAGCGCACCAACTTGGGGAAATCTACGACTCATGGTTTTTGACATTTCGAAGTTCAAGGTAACCTTAGAAAATTTGTTTCTTTTGAAAATTGAAGGAAAATAACGAAGTTCTTAAGTGATTGTGTTGTCTTCATAAAAATTAAGGAATTTCTTGTAAATTTAGTCTTCTCTTGAATCTTGCTAATATGACATTGTGTTTGGATGTGTTCACTTCTTATAAAATTTTCTTTAGTAATGTACGATTTTCCATCTCTTGACTTTTGATAATTTTGGATCACTTCGTTATGAAAATATTGATTATAACTTTTCTTAGTAATATATGACTCGTTTTTTTAGTATACATGCTTCTAGTGTTTTTGAACTTGATCTTTTGATTTTAATGAATGATTCTTGGCTAAAATATTTTTTTAGCCATGTTTGATGCTTAATATGTTCGGAACATTTGAAAACTTAGTTTTTGTTTGACCTCTTAGATGCATTTGTCTGCTTTATTGGGAAACCTTTACATGACATCTAAAGTTCTATTACAGAAAAGCATAAACTTAATAGTATTTCTTTGCTATGAATCTTGATAGTCGTTGTTGTTCCTTGAAATTTTTAGATCATGGTTGTTATCAAAACTTATTTCATTTGTCTGTTGTGCGATATGTTTTTGGCTTATGGCGGTTTATTGGTTTATCTCCCCTTTCTATGAGAAATCCTAATTTGTTTCGTTGTAAATATGGTTCCTTATGATTTCATATTGTGTTGTTTTGACTTATTTGGTTACTTGACTTGTTAAAAATCTTGTGAGACCACTTGTATGTGAGATAATGAAAATCATTGGTACAAATTTGTGTTTATATAATCACGATTGGAAAGGTTTGGTACTATGATAATCGTTGTTTTTATTACATTGCTTGAAATCGGTTTGGATATTATTCCATGTTTGTATAGTATTTGCATTGCACAGTTATATGGACAGATTTGACTATTTGATTTGAGTCAACTTTGCATGATCTTCAAACTTGAGCTCATCCACGTGAGCTCATCTAGGTGTGTTTCTTCCAACTTGGTTATATGTAATATTGGTTGCACTTGTATCAATTGTTTGTTGGCATGTTTAGAGGAAAAATATTTTTCTACATTTGGATGATTTCAAACTTGACTATTGATTAGATCAAAAATGTATTTGTTGGAAAACAATAAATTGCATCTTCCTGTATAATTAAGATCCATGATATTGGCTTTTTCTTAAAGTTGGCCTTTTGTTAGAAATCAATTAATGTTTAAAGATGCACTTATTATTATTTAAGGATTAAAACTTGGTTGTTTAATGAATTGAAAAATGTTTGTTGACAATAATTCGCATATAATGTATGACTAAAATCCATGTTGTTGGCCCTTTGTTGAAGACCTTTGTTAGAAATTAATTGATATTTAAAGATGCACCTAATGTTATTTGAGGACTTGTGATCTTGATAACTTTAAGGATGCTTTTTTCATGAGATTATGATCTTTGTTTGTTGGCCTTTTATTGGAGATCTTTGTGATAAAGATGCTTCATGTTGTTTGCTTTTTGGTTGGAGGGTAATCAATATTGAAAAAGCACTTATAGTTATCTTCATTAGCATGTTTTTGATAAAATTGTTTTAAGAGAATTGTGAGATAGACCTTGTGAGACTTTTTGAAAAACATGAAGTTGATCCTTTTGACTTGTTTTGATCATCTTAATATATTGTCTTATTTTTGAAACCATAGAATCACTTTTGAGTTTAAAGGATATTTAAGGGTCTTGAAAAATGTATGTATAAAGGTTTTGAACTTTGCTTTCAAAAGCTTGTTTGGGTTCGAGCTTGTCCTTAAAACTCGAGTTTGAGCTTAGCCTTAAAGATTGTTTGACTTAGTGGGTTTTGAGTTAAACCTCAAAAAGCTTGTTTGACTTAAGGTTTTGAGTTCTACATTAAAAAATTGTTTGGGTTCGCGTTTGTCCTTAAAACTTGGTTTTGAGCTTAGCCTTAAAGCTTGTTTGACTTGACGGCTCAAGATTTACCTTAAAAGGCTTATTTGATATACCAAGGTCTTGTGTAGTGATTAATAAACCTATTTATTATAATAGACAATCCTATTTGGATGATATCAATGTTTTCTATCAAATGACTTATATTGGAGCAAATCAACTTCATGAACTTATTTGATTCGTTTTTTGTTTGCCTTTTAGATTAGATATAATAATTTGTCTTGATGGTTTTAGAGATGGAGCAAATGTTACTTCAGTGGAAAGATGATCTTGGAGCTGTTTTGAAGGAAGTTGTGGCAACTTGGATACTATTATTATGGAAATTTGTGTCACAAGCAAATACAAGAATTGAGCATTATTTGAGTTATGATCTTCTTAGACAAACTTTTGGTAATCTACCGTAAGTTTGAGGGGGGTGTTAAAATGTATAGGGCGGGCCACTAAGGCCTGCAATTTTATCTTTTTGTTATGTATGTAATAGGTGTCAGAAGGATTGTTCCCCACTACCACTATCGCCACCATTGTCACCTGATACCACCATCAAGGCATCAACTGCCAGTTGTGCCAGCCGTTGCAGCCAGCCAGCCAGCCAGCAGCCACCACACTAGCCGTTGGGTGCTGGCCCTCCTTCCTCCTTTCTTTCCTTCTTCTCTCCTCTTGTAAATGTTGTACATTTGCTCTATAAATAGAGCCTTTCACAACATCAATATTAAGCTATTCTTGGACAGCATTTTGACTTGTTTTGATTTGTTCTTCACTCGGAATATCCATTCTAGGGTGTATTTGTATTCGACTTGTTGGTTTGGCACTTGATATGTGATTGGGCTGCTTCCAAATACAAATATTGACGTTTGTTTACAGAATTGACCACAAGTATCACCACGTGATGGAAATCAATAAATACAACTGTTTTTCCTCCCAAAGAAGATAATTTGTTTGTAATAATATTCACCTGCAAGAACAAGCTTAGAATTCAAAATGCATCACTGAGCCGAATAGTTCTCCATGCTTAACAAACACCTAAGAATGGAGCCCAAGCTGCTTGCAAGCAAATTAGCTTTGTGCGTAGCCTCGGGTACAATAGTAAACTTTTTTTATTTTTGTTTCTCAAAGCAACCAAAATGTACAGACTCTTTAAAGTGAAATTCGACCTCATAAATTCATGGCATGTCGGTTTGGTGCCTTCATTCTGTAGTATGTACTATCTATCGGTTTTCAAAGTCATTATCAATTTTCTCAAATCCAAACTTGACAACGGACATTCATTTACAGAGACATTACATTTTATGCATATTCCTTGTAGTAGTAAGCATGAAAGACACACCGGAAGCCTAAAAAGATGGTTACTACTCTGGAGTCATAGTTAAGAAAAAAAATTATATTTGATGCACTCAAATATGCAAAGATGTACTTGACGTTCTGTGTGTCAAAATGATAAAACCAAAAAACATGGGGAGAAAAGCACCAGTACTCACTTTCTCGGGACATGAATCCATGATCACCAATGCTCTGCAAATTCCTTGGTTGTCCATCAGTGTTATTTAGCTGTGTAGAGAATTTATTAGTGATAAGAAGGGAAGCAACATCTATGATGAAACAAAAGTTTTTATTCCATAAATGGACAGTTACAGGAGAAAAAGAAGCCGCTCAGATAATTTCTAAGAAACCATGAAAAGAGACAACAGAACGCCATTGACAACCAAAAACACCACCGTAGGGTTCAATTGTCAACTATAAAGTATAAATCACGATGTAGTGAAGTAGCAACCAACATTGTAAGAGGCCCATTTAGAGCCAAGAGGAATCATTCTTTCACCCTCTTTTCTTTTTGTTTTCTCTAGCTTTTGTAACTTTTCAATGCAGAAAACTGCTTATCTTACTATACGCAAAAATAAATATACAACGACCATTCACAATGAGGGATACTCCCATGATGGAACATACTAGTCATTTGGTATAAGCAAGCTTTAAGATCCTGAAGATTAGGGAGCAATTGTGCAAGAGAAAAAGGCCCCCTTCACACAAAAGCTTGATCTACTTGCATGCCCACCTCATTTCCAAGCTGCATCATAAATATAATTTTTCAAGTACTCGAGTGATACCCCTCCATTCTTAAAGGCAGAAACATGTCGGAACTTGCCATGTAAATGATCTTTGGTCTCCCTCCCTCCCCTTAAGTGGCCGTCACAGAAACTGTCTAAAATGAGAATCGATTCAGCAATCAAGGAAAGCCGTGGCTCCCTCTTACTCCTCACTACGACAGGTGTCAATGATCTTCGCACACCTACCCTGGTGTAAGATGCTGCCAACGCTAGAAAAGTCATGTGACTTAGCACGCTCGGCAAAGCCTTACCGAGTTGCAAGAGATGACAGGCCTTATTAATAATGTGTCAGTGCCGAGATTCAAGAAAGGTAGCCTTACTGTAAGCATCAAGGTCAGTTATGCATTGCGTTACTCGCTCCAACGTGGCGGTGCCTCCCGCTCCATGGAGCATCTCTCTTTCTCACACCCTCTCTCTCTCTCACACACACACACAATATTACATAATGAGATTTTCTCGTTGGTGGTGATACTTTATTCTTTCATATAGAAAACACTTCATTCAACCCCAATGGAATATGCAGTTTACAAATACAAATTTCAGTTCTTCCAATCAGATGCTGTGATATTTTCAGAAATAAAATATATTATATAAGAATATTGTACAATTAATATATGAAATATATAAGCTCTAGATATATATGAATAATCAACAGTAAATAGAAGATAGACCTTCATAAACGTAGTGGTAAGATCATCAAGGTCAGCGAGAGATTCCAATTCTTCAATCTACAAACATTACAGGCATGTCAACCTCAGCAATAAAGCCACTATAAAGACAGCTGATGTAAAAACTGAGAAACCACATAAGAGAAAACTGATAAACAGAATCATGGAGTAAAGAATGAAACCATGTATGTATTGAGGGAGTGAATTAACATACCGGCAAATGGTTAAAAGAAAAAAGTAACAGCAAAGATGTAAAGTTTGAAAGAATACTGGCAAATGCAACCTTTTTTTCTCATACTGAAAAATTAAGAAGGAAAATACTAAAAGAATACTTTGGCAACAAACACGCCCAGCAAAATCATCCATTTAGCATAGTACATGTACAAAACATGAAGATGTATCACCACTTCAAGCCAACAGATGTTCTCAAAATGACTCCTACATGAATAATATGCATCTCGAAATAATACTTTAATTATAGTTTTGCTTTAAGAAACAACGAGGAAAAGCTAGGCAGCCTCAATAATTGGAGGACAACTAAGACACTGTCGTTCAACTTCAGACTGGACTTTCATGGAAGAGTCTCAAAGTAGCACATTCAAGGAACTTATTTGACATTGTTTGCAGGTAAAGGCAGAGAAAAGACTTCTTGATTCTTCAAGCATATATAAAACTCAAATGTGCATTTCATGGTAAATTCAGAATACTCATGCCTTGGCTCAAAGAATAGCAGAATTCATTTTAGCACAACGAAAACCAGTAGAACCTTAATAAGGCTGACCAGAAAATCAATTTCATCTCATAAGCTCATTTCTCCCCCCCCCCTCCCCCCTAAACTTCCGTTGCATACTTTGGTTTTACTTGTCCAATCACCTCATGTCTTTTTCACAATTGAATTTCTGTTTCTTTTCCTGCTGTTGACCGTTCCTAAAATTACAAGACAGGTGAAGGAAAATACAAGATTCAAAGGAAAATTCACGATCATACAAGCAAACCATAGGCCTATCTTGAGTTGTGACCCTCACCACACCATGCGCCAGTCACATAATACAAATTAGAGGACTAGACATAAAAGTCCAAGCTCACATCTCTTACAAGTTTATCCTGTTTAGCTGAATCGCTTTGTCGGACCTACCAATCTTTCCAAGAGAGTCACTTTTTGTTCCTTGTGACCTGTTTAATTGTAAATGGCCAAAGCAAATTCAACTTTATAAAACACCGCTCCATGATTTGTGCTCCAATCGTATTTTGACTATAGTATAAGTAATAAAATTTTCTGAAAGAAGACTTATTTATCAAGCGTCATGAAACAGTAAGAGGCTACATAACTTTATGGAGACTCCTTTTAAGTGCATGTCAAGGAAAAAGGTACAATCTTGATTTGCTTCAAAGATGGAAGTCATCAATTTTTTTCAGGTTTTTACCTATATCTCAAATGAAAAGTAATATTTTGGGTTCGGAATAATTTTTGAGAAAATTTACGATATTTGTTTAAAAATGGAAGCTTAATTATAAAGCATGATAAAGCAGAGTTGCTAGCAAGCATTCTCATGACAAAATTTCTTTGTTATTTGTTAATTTGTAATAGAGTTGGGCCATTAGGGCCCATCAGGCCCCTGGCGCGGGCCCCGTGAACTGGCCCCCACACCCAACGGCTACACTACTAGCCGTCTGTTGGGAGTCGTTGCTCCTTGAATTGTCTCTCTCTCACTCTCTATTCTCACTTGTAATAAACTTCTATAAATAGTAAACTTCTATAAATCGAGGATGATGTGAAATGAATAATTAAAGCATTAGAGCTTTTCTGACTTGACTTATTTGGTACTATACCTATTTGATTTGTCTTGTGCACCAAGTGTTTTGTGATTTGGCTTCTTGAAGATCTTATGAGATTTGAGTTTATGGCATTGGCGAGATATTGTAACTTTCACATGGTACCAGAAATAAAAAGGTTTGATTAGAGTTGTATTGGGATTCGTGCTGATTGTGGGAAGATCTTCAAATTTGGGAATTGTTTGATATTTTAAGAGAATCAAGGTATTCTTCATATTTCTTACTATTGTTGAGGAAATAAAGAAAAAATGAGACATTTTGTTGTTTATTGGTGCCCAACTCTTATCCAAGTTGGGCACGTATCATGAAAAAATATTTTATCTCTAAAAACTATTGAGATTACATTGATGGTGTTAAGAAGGGACAGTCGAGACCAACTAGCCAGGGCCAGTCGAGCCCAACAACTGGTTTTTCTAGCCATTGGGACAACAGTCTACTGAAGACCGTTAGACAGTCAGCTGAAGACAACCAGCATCCAACGGCTAGTTTTCTAGCCATTGAATATTGGCCGACCATATTCAGTTGTATAAAAGTAAAAAAATGAAGCCTAATCGCCTGACGCTGTAAAAACCATCTCTTTCAATAAAATTTGATTCTTAACATACCTACTTTTGACTTTTTTGATTTTTTTAACATGGTATCAAGGTCGATAGGAACACCTTTGTGAAGTTCCAACAAAGTCTCTTGTTCATTTGTTGCTTGCTCTGAAGTGACCAAGCTATATTGTTACTATCTGATGCCGCTCAGGAGTTGTAGATGCGGGTTATGAAGGGTTGGTTTTGAGATGATGGGCCAAAGTGAGGCTCGATAATGGAAAAAGCAGTTGAATGGTGTTCCACAACACTGTATTGATTGTACACACTCTACTATTGTTGATCATCTGCCAGCATTTGGGGCATTTTTTGCCGCATTTCTTGATTGTTGACCTTAGACATCTCTTATAAAAGCTTTGAAAACAAGATTTGGTAATCGGCCCAAAGCAAATATCCAAACAAACCACACAAGATAGCTCTTCCCATAATCGATCCAAGCATGCTTGGCCCAAATTTTCATAAGAAACCGAGTGGGTTTTAGATTCACTACTGCCATCTTTCTTTCCATATTGTTCTACTTCTCCTGAAACTTTTGTTTTCTGGGTGACATGTTTCAACATCCTTCTTCTCATGTTATGCATTGGGTTTTGATGTTTTTGGCTTCTTGGTACTCTCTATTTCTCTTTATTTTCTGAAACCATCATCTTCCAAGTTGAAAAAAGAAATCACAGTGTTGTTGCTCCAACGACTGGTTATGCATTTTCTCCTTGTGGTCGATTGCGGGCTCTTACAGATCAAAGGTGTCATCCTTTTCTTGGTTTTTTGTTTCTTGTCTGGTGTATCTTCCACAATGAGGCATGCAAGAAGGGCATGCTCATCCCATCCGACCAATGCGGCGACCGACCAAAATCTTGGACTCAGGATACTATCTTGGTGTTTTTGGCCACACCTAGTGGCATTTTCTTCTTCATTTGGCGATGCTAATTTTTTTCTCATCATCACTGTCAGCACCAACTGAGTCGAAAATGTCTTTTATGTCATTGGAAGAAGGATTAGGGTTTCTGCCGAGAACGGCCAGCAAGAACGTTGCAACTACCTTCATCTCTCTCTCTCATCAACATCACCTTTGTCACTCATTTTTGCTCCTCTTGCCAAGAACCGACTCGCTTTGGATTCCTTTCCTTCCAATCCTTTTGCCACTCGTGTGATGTTAAGGTAAATAAAGAAGAATGGGAAGAGGAAGAGGGTGAGCTATCTATGACAGCATTCATAACGGGAGAAAATGTTGTCACTTCCATGATTAGGAAGAACGAGGAGAGTTCGGCAAGGGGTGGCTCGTCGGCCTCAGCATATGTTGTGAATATGGGGGAGGTTTCGTTGAAGAGGAGGAAGGTTAAGGAGCAGGCAGGATGGTTGGTTTGGATTTGCGGGACTCATCACCTGAGATCCAGACCTTAACTTTGGCTTAGCTACACTGTTGTTGATGGCCAGGAACAGCCAAAGAAGGGATGATGTTGTTAAAGGGCTCAGTAGATAGTGGTTGTTGTCTCGTGGTGGATAAGAGAAACAAAAGGTTACAGTTGCGGCTTTTGTTATTGGATTGTTGCAGCTTGGGCGAGAAGGAAGGATGTCCCTATTCATAGATGTGCATGGGTGTCGTTTGGGACTTTATGAGTTAGGGCAGTTTGAGAGTATTATTTATAAGGATGACATTCACTTGAAGAAAGGTGTTCTGGTTTTTTCCTTCGAATTTGAGTTGGAGTCCATCAAAGTGTGCTCTTTCCAATTATTTATTTTTAACATTTGTTGGATAATTGTTTAGTGACTCATTTAGAAGATAATTTGTTTCGATGTTTGTTAGACAATAAGTTGCATCTCTTTGTATGATTAAGATCGTTGTTCACTTTTATTGGCCTTTTATTAAAGACCTTTGTGATTAAGTTGTTTTATGGTGTTGGCTATTGGTTCAAGATTAGTCAATGTTTGAAGATGTATTTATTGATATTTGATAATTTGTGATCCTAATAACTTTGAAGTTGCATTTTCATGTGATTAAGAACTCTGTGTTCTAGCTATATGTTATGTTTGTTGGCCTTTTATTGAAGATCTTTATGATTAAGGTGCTTCATGTTATGAAAATGTACATATTGTTTATCTTCGTAACCTTGTGTTTCATACAGTATTTTAAAATAATGCAATAAAAAGAGTTTTACATTGAGTATTAACTATTTATTTGCTATATTTTAAGCATTGTGCGAATGATAAAAATTCTATTCAAAGAATTCATTTTTTTACAAACATTTTATGTTAAAAATAATTTTGGAAAATATTAAATTGATTATAAATCTTTAAAACCTTACCTTTTTATCATCTTCGTGGATTATCTTATTCTTCGAATCATAGAATCATGTTTGAGATTGTGAGTTATTTAAGGGTCTTGGTATTTGATTGATTTGAATGATTTAGATTTAGATGGTTTAAGCTCAACCTTAAAGCTTGTTTGATTTGAGCTTTAGCCTTAAAACTTGTTTGGTATACAAGGCTTTTTGTAATATCATGGCTTTTTGTAATATCATGAGTTTGTGTTAATTCATGAACTTATTTGTTATATTAGACAATCTTACTTAGATCATCGATATTTTTCATTAAAAAAGTTTTTTGAAAACTTAGGTTTATGTTATTATTCTATTTTCAAGTTCTTAAATTACTTTCGTTGAAGTTTTATTAAGGTTTTCTTATAGATATTAAAATGATCATCTTTGCAAATCGAACCTAAACTTGGGAAAAGGAAAGCATTAGAGAGTGTTATAAGTCTCCATGACTCTCTAACAAACTATCAGTTGACACATTGTCAAATTGAGGAGGGGCGTTAAGAAGGGACAAACAAGACCAACTAACCAGGGCCAATCGGGCTCAAGGTCTAGTTTTTCTACCCGATGGGACAGCAGCCAGCTCAAGACCATTGGACAACCAGCTGAAGACAACCAACATACACTGGCTAGTTTTATAGCCGCGAGATGCTGCCCAACCATCATATTCAGTTGTATAAAAGCACCACTTTGGCGTCATGTAAATAAATGAAGCCTAATGGCCTCACTCTCTAAAAAGTCTCTTTCCATAAAATTTGATTCTTATAGTTCAATACAATGTTGTAATTAGCGTATCGGTACCCATATCGTACACAACACCGACATGCGATAATCGTATCATATTTTACAATACGGTACACTAAAATCTTGAAAAATAAAAAAAAAATCATTAAAAATTGTAAAAATCATACCATATTGTAATAAAGTGTATCGTGTGATATCGGGTGTATCGTACGATACATTACCCATATTACAATGTATCGTATTTTGTGATACATGTGTGATACATGTACCTGTATTATATTGTATTCTCATACGATACGCAATAAATTGTATCGTACGATATGATATGATTTTTAAAACATTATTTCAATACACTTAGAGTTTGATTTTTTTATTTTTCTAACAGATAGTACAATTAAAGAGACCAAATAGATAGAAGAAGGGTTTGATGGGATGAATTTCTCATGTTACAAGAGAAATAAAAACAAGAATTAAAAATTAGAGAAGTCCAATGCAAAAATCAGATGTATTATTAGTTAAAATAATGGATGAAAAACTTCGTAGTAGAATTATCATATTTGGCAACCCTTTGAAAATTGAGAATACCTTAGGAAAACTCGTTCCCAAGCTGATTTTGTTTTACAAATAAATTAGATGGAAAAAACTATAATACTCAAAAAAGGTACAATGAACATTAGGGATTACCATAATGAGTTTTTCGATCTTTGGAACCAACTTAAAAGTTTTGACAAATTCGAAAAACTCCAAAGTATGAATGAGTTTAAAGAAAACCTTCACAACCAATATTTTTTCTTTTTATGCGGGGATTAAGAGACGAATTTGGAAACATTAGCTCAAATTTAATTCATAGAAAACCGAGACCAAAAGCTATGAGATCTTAATCGATTTAGTTATCAAAGAAACTAAAGCGATTTTTATTAGATCTAGACCCACAAATTATTTCAAGACCTACAAACCTCCACATGCAAAAAATAGTGAAGAATGGACAATTCAAAGGTAATATAGTGCATTAGCCAAACAAGAGTAAAATTTGTCATTATTGTGAGGGTGGATATATCAAGACTAAGTGTCCTTTCTTATTGAGCAGGTTTCCTCGTGTCATTTTCATCGACAACAAGGACTACCGTCGAAGATGGCCTATATTGAATAAATATTAAAAGAAAACGCAGGCATCTCCGGGTTGGCGTTATCATCTTCTTCTAAAAACCAAGTTATGTAATGGTTTTTAGATTATGGTGCTTCCTTTTGTATGAGCACAAGTATTTACGACCGATGGATCTAAGCTTGATGTTAAAAAAATTGAGAACTTATAAAGTAATTCCTTTAAAATACTTCAATTACGTTTTATATCAAAATTAAATCTTAATTTTCTCTCCGTTTTTCTCCGTTTTCCAAATTTGTGATAATGGTTGCATTTTTACATTATAACCAAATAGATGTATGGTACAGAATCATTTATCGAAGAAGGTGATTGGGCAAGGGCATAGAGAAAGTGGTCCCTACATCATGAATAATTTAGTTATGTCAAATTTTGAAACAATTGAGATTGCTTGTAATGATTTTGGGTTTTGGCACAAAAGATTGAGCATCTTGATGCAAGTAAAATCAACAATTATCCATAGATAAAGATTAATAAAAAGAATGATTTTATTTAAAAATATTGCATTTTTTACAAAACACATCATACACCATTTGGCAAAAGAATCTTTATCACAAAAAAGGACTTCGAATTAGTGCACTCCGATGTTTGGGAACCCACTACTATAACATCAAAAGGAGAAGTAACATATTATGTTGTCTTGTAAATAATTTCACTTGACATACAAGTTTTTTAAATATTTTTTGATCTTTCATAATATAATCAAGACTCATTTTGAAACTTATATCAAAATCTTAAGAACCAATTCCGAGAATGAATCTCTCAAATGACTTCACAAATTAAGTTGAAGAAAATTGAATTTACCATAAAAAAATCTTGTACAAAAATTGTCTAACAAAATGGTTTAACCAAAAGAAAAAATAGGCATATTATTGAAAGTAATAGAACTTTATTATTAGCAAGTAAAGTTCTCAAATACTTGTTAAAGCCGCTTTAACTTCTATATATTTGATAAATAGGATGTTATCAACCAAACTAGAAAATTGTTCTTTCATTGAAAATTGTATTTAAATAAACTTAGTTACGATTGATTGAAAGTTTTTGGATATAAGTGTTATATTTATACAAATAAAAATGATAAGTTAGGTCCCACAGTCATTGAATGCATATTTCTTAGGTATGATATTGATAAAAAGGGGTATAAATGTTACAACCCAAAAAAAGATGAACTTTATGTGTCTAGAGATGTCAAATTCATTGAAGATGAATGTTATTATGGAGATCAGTTACAAAGGTCACAAAGCACCCAAGATAGTTATATGTTTTTGGATGAAATCTTAGATGAAAGGGTAGATGACAATGAGGAAGTATAAGGAAAGTATAGTCAATCTAAAGGATGAACGTAGAAATCCCGAAACTAGACAATAAACCATAAGACCTTTTGAATATCATTATCTAAGGAAGAATAGAGAAAATGATAATGCTCCTAGCAAAAGAACCCCTCAAAGATTTGTGTCTTATGAAACATTTCAACCACAACATAGAAATCATATACCAATTATATCGAGTATCCTTGAATCAAATCATTATAACCAAGCAAAAAAATAACTTCAAATAGAGAAAAGTTATGAATGATGAATTAGATGCTCTAGAAAGGAATAATACTTGGGACATTGTTCAGAAACCCAAAGAAAAGAAAAGTATTGGTTGTAGGTGGGTCTATAAGGTCAAAACCTATGGTTATGAATCTATTTAAAGGTACAAACCAAGACTTATAGTTAAGGGGTATTCTCAAGAAAATGGGATTGATTATCAGAAAATTTTTGCTCCTCTTACTCGTATGACTATTGTTCGTATGTTAATTTATATTGTGCAATTAAAGAATGGAGTATATATCAATTGGATGTTAAAAATTCTTTTTGAATGATAATCTTAATGAATATATCTATAGGGCTCTCCCTCCGGGATTCAATGCTCCAAGCAATTATGTCCTTAAACTAAAAAAATGCTTTATGTGAACTCAAACAAGCCCCTAAGGCTTGGTTTGATAGATTTGAGAATTTTATGCATGCACGAGATTTTCGCTCTTGTTATACTAATATTGCCTTGTTTATAAGAAAAATTGATGCATGATATTACAGATCAAAAGAGATCTGCATGAACCTGAAATGAAAGATCTGGGTCTACTTAGTTATTTCTTCAGAGTATAAGTAACTCATAGTAACAGATGTTTTTTTATATCACAAACAAAATTTGCTAGTGATATTGTTAATAGGTCAAGTTTGACAAATGACAAGAAGGTGAGTACATCGGAGGTGATGGGACCAAACTAAGAACCACATATGGAGAAAAATTAGAGGATCCTACTCTCTAAAGACAAATGATAGGACCCTTGATGTATCTTATCATCACTCGACCAGACATAGCACACGCAGTAAATGTGTGACAAGTAAATTTCAAGAAGCTCCTACCAATTTACACGTGAGTGTGGTTATGCGGATTGTGAGATACATAAAGAATACACTTTAAAGGGGATCATTCTAACCTCATCTTCTCTTAAATTAACCACTTTCACGTATTTTTAGGTAACTCATTAATCTCTTTGATATGCAAAAAGCAACAGGTGTATCTATCATCTACGAAGGCAGAATAATGAGTCATGGCTACTACAGCAAAAGAGATATCTTGGATCAGTGAACTTCTTACAAATGTGGATGAGTCAGCACTGAAGGATACTACTGAATTTCTTTGTGATAATAAAAGTGTCATGGATGAGTCAGCACAGAACGATACTACCGAATTGCTTTGTGATAATAAAAGTGACATGTATATTTTTTCAAATAATACATTCCATGAACAAACCAAGCATATATTGAGATGGCCTGACACTGTATTCGAGAGGAACGCTTGAAGAAAAGAATGACTTTATGTTATGTTTATTCAAAACTATAGCTACTAGATTTCTTTACAAAGTCTTTGTCAATCCCTAGATTTATATTTTTGTCAGACAAACTTTCGTTACATACTCCGTAAGTTTGAGAAGGGGTGTTAATTTGTAATAGAGTTGGGCCATTAGGACCTAATGGGCCCTAGCACGGGCCCCTTGGACTGGCCCTAAAGGGGCTAGACCACACCCAACAGCTACACTACTAGCCTTGGGAGCATTTGCTCTCTCTCACTCTCTATTCTCACTTGTAATAAACCTCTTTGGTATTATACCTATTTGGTTTGTCTTTGTCTTGTGCACCAAGTGTTTGGCGATTTGTTCGGTGATTTGGCTTGTTGAAAATTTAATGAGATCATTTGTATTTGAATTTGTGGATATCATTGGCAAGATATTAATGCAACTTTCACATGGTATCAGAGCCTAAAAGGTCCGACTAAAGCTGTATTGGGATTCGTAAGGAGCTGCACTAGAATTCACATCTCCTCAAGGTTCCAATATCCCACAACAAAATGTTGTAGCCAAAAGGAAGAACAGGACCATTCTCAATATGGTGCAGAGTATGTTGAGGAGCAGCAATATGCCTAAAGATTTTTGGGCAAAAAAGTTGCTTGTGCAGTCTACTTCATGAATTCAAGTCACATAGAGCACATTCACACCTCTTACTTGCAGATAGCAAATTGTTTACGTTCAGACAGTTCTTTGAGATTATCTAACTGGAAGCCCTCACCTTATGAAGAATATACAGAGCTACCTTATATCAATCAAAGGCCATTCATTTTTTTTTGTCATAAATTTATGGTACAATAAGGGAAGCCCTACAAACTGGAAAACAAATTGCGTTCATCCTTATCAGCTTACAACAGTTGGATAGCAATCACAGAGTCATGCCCAATACAGGACATGACATATCACATAAAAGTATGGCAAATAAAGAACAACTGTTTATAAGGAGTATGGCATGGGTAGAGTTTAAAATGGCAGCTATTTCAGACGGTACAACATAATAAGGGCATAAGGATGCATTTATATAAATCATATTTTCAGGTAAATATGCTGTCAATTATACATTTCTTATCATGAAGGTGCATGTCATCAACTTCTGTATTATTTTCCATTTACCTTTTATTATATTTTTTGCATTTTCATAAGAGAGAAAGAGAGCACCTGCTAACTGTAAAGCTAGCCATTGGGACTGCCTCAACGGCGAGTTTGCCCCTCTCTTCCCTCCTTTATTCTTGGCCTATTTCAAGACGTGCATATGTTTGTGCTTGCATTGCCAAGAATTTTGCTGTATTTTTATGGATCGCAATAAATATACAACTTTCTGTTTAGACAATTTGTGAGGTTTCATTTGGTGATTCTTAGTAATCATCTGCAAGTTGGTGACACTCTTTGTGATAGTTTTGCTCATTCTTGGCACTGTTATTACACATGCGTGCTAAAGAAAGCAAAAAGGTAATATAATCACCAGTAGATTCTCAAGAGGTTCAACAAACAAGCAGCAGAAAGGAAGTGAGAAAGCATTTGTGAAGCAATATGAAAAATTGTTCTGGGAGAATGTAAGAATTATGTGAAATTGAGAGCAAATAAGAATTGTTCTGGGAGAATGTATTGAGCGCAAATCAAGGTAACAAGAGATCTTTTGCCACTAACTACACTAGCCTCCTCAAACACGTTGCATACCTCCTCGAACACGTTGAATAGTTTAATTGGAAAAAAATATATCATGCACAACAACAACAACAACTAAGCCTTTTCCCATACCAGACGGGGCCGGCTACATGGATTCTTTGTTTCCACAGAGCCCTATCATGTGCCATGTTAGCAGTTAACTCACAATAAGCTAGATCATTCTTTATTGTTTCTTTCCAACACTTTTGTGGTCGTCCACTACCTCTTTTAATACTTTCCAAATTTAGTTTTTCATACCTTCTTACAGGTTCTTCTTTTGATCTTCTTTTCATATGTCCAAATCATCTTAAACGATATTCTCTCATTTTTATCCTCTATTGGTGTCACTCCTAATTTGTTTCTAATAACCTCATTATGTATAGTCTTTTCTTGTATGACCACTCATCCATCTCAACATCTTCATTAAAAAAAATATCATGCACATATGGCAAATATATTAGAAAATTAGGCATTCACAAACAATAACTTTTTTATGAGGATGATGTGGAATCCTTTTCATGAAGAAAATACTTTACAAAAGCAGAACGTGTACAACATATACAACAGAGAAAAATGACTGCCAGGATAGGGTCCCGTAAGACTCATGAGACAGCATCCTGCAGGACAGAGTGGTCCAGGAAATATCTGGCCAAAAGACCATTTTATATCAAAAGAGAAAACCAAAATCAGCTACCATATGACATTTCTGAACAATTGAAAATGTCTTGGAAGTAAGAAAGAGTTTCACGGTTCCATGCAGATCAGCTGACTCCATTCTTACAGCTGTGAGCAATATCATATCCACATGTGGAGTCGAAATTCTCTTGAAAGGATGTCTACAAACAGTTGCAAATTGCATTCATACTATCACAAATCTATACCAAAATCAATCCAAAACTCGTATTCCCCTTGCTGTGATGATTTCCTCCCAATTCCTACAGTTCTAAGAACCATGTTGGTGCCCACTTCATATGAAACATGACGTTGGATGGTGAACGGTGGCTAGGCACTTCTGGTGACCATTGCATGCATATATAGAGAGAGAGGTACATGCTCAATCCAATCAATGCTTAAACCTACTCAAACATCTTCACCATTCGATCAACACAATCAATGGTGAAGATTTGAATATAAGAAACAGTTTACACCGATGTGCATTAAATGCAAGTATGGAAAGTACAATGATATGAACTGCTTTTAAATTCAAATCTCCAACATTGATCGTGCCGATTGGACGGTGAAAATGTTTGAAAAGATTTAAGCATAGATGGGGGATTGAGCGGACTATCGATACGAATTGCTTTTAAATTCAAATCTCCACCATTGATCGTGTTGATTGGATGGTAAAAATGTTTGAAAAGATTTTAGCATGGATGGGGGATTGAGTGGACTCTCTCTATATATATGTATATACACACACACCAAAAACCATCTGTAGCAAAAACAATGATAAGAATGAAACATGCATATGAAATACCAAACAAATGTTGGACAGCACCTGGAGGTACCCGAGCCACGCTGATCATGCTTTATGAGATAAACAGAAAAATACAGCAATCAGGGATTGCACTAAGTTGATAACACATCAGGTAGTGTGCCTGTGAAGGCCAATTAACCTTACGAAAGAAACCAGATTTGAATTGGCCTTTGGCCAAGGCCCGTAGCATGCAGTTCTAGCTTGAGAAGGCCATCCCGCTGAACAAAAGACATTTGAACTGTGGTACAAAGATGGGATGCACATATGCCATCATCTTGCAAGATGAAAGGTCAACATTTAATGCCAAGGAAGGTATTGCATATAACAGTCACGTAGGCAACAATCCCAATAAACAGTAACAAGAAACATAACAACTAAAATAAAATAACAAATGATAAAAGCAAAAGTGAACATTGGCAACAGCGGATGCAATAACAGAAGCAGTTAAATCTGTAATCATGAAAGGCAAAACCACCTAAGAAATAACAGAAACTTCAAATGCCCCACAAAAAACTTCAAATGTATATGGACATTTGAAAGGCGTAAAATATTCATTTAGCAAATCAAGATAACATCTTATTGTTCATCTTCAAGTTTCACCTCTTCTCTCTCTCCAATAGAAGAAAATCGATACTCCTCATCTTCAAATCTAGCAAGTAGATCTTCATCCTCTAGACCACCCAGTTCAACTTCCTGAGCCAAGCCTTTTCCAAAGAATGCATATTGAGAGGCATCAAATTGCGCTTCTCCTGAAATTTTGCAGAATATATATGATTGTCAGATTCTTTAACCAATCTATTCCTCACTCTAGGTGGAGTTAGCTAGAGAGTGAGACAAGGCGGCTTCCTAAGAAGCCACATGTTCTAGTACTGTTCACTCCAAGCATGCTTAAATTCACAATTATGAATATGATGGATCTGGTGCATTAAAATGGAAATATTGCACACTTTTGATAAATGATCCGACAAACATCTACACTGATCGAGAGCTGCCTTATGCAATATCCTCCTCTATCCCAGATTGGTACAGATTTTGTGAGGGTGAGCCCCCACCCTAGACAGAGTTTAATGTGTTCAATTGGCAAAGCAAAGAGTTTAAACCCTTCCAATTGCATAGACATTGCATACTCATAAAGATAAACAAATTCCTACATGCAATCATAACAAGCATATAGTATGCAAGGCTGCTCATATGATAAGCCCTTTTGGAAAAAGAAAGTCTGCTTGATAGTGGCAAGACCTTTTAGAAAGTCTGCTCCATGAATTCAAGAATAGAGAAACGCATGCACATGCACACCCACAAAAATGTACATTCACATCCGTACATAAGATATTGCTCCATACCCATGTCAGCACGTGCACACATGCACACATATCAACCTTCTATTCTATGCCATTAAAAGCATTATGAAGCATCTTGAAGCAGGCCTCTGAAAAACTTAAAGTTGGCCTTAGGTGGTATGTAAGCAGCATTTCCCCAAAAAAAAATTAATTACAAATTTACAATAATACAACTAAACCAACAAAATATCCAACATATCTAATGAAATATAAAACCTATATTAACAACATAACTGTACATAGATCAGCACATGAACACAAAAAGATCAGAAGAACCTGCATCCCAGATCAAACTGGAGAAATAAGCACCAGACTACAAAAAGCTTTAGTGCTTGATTCACAAGTGCTTAGGCACCTTTCTATCCAAATCCTCATCTTACAGAGGGAACATTTTTTATACAAAAAGGAAAAAAAGGAATGCTTCATAAAAATAGTTTACATAGATACCCTGAACTCAATTAATTATGTGGCAATGTATGTTATGAACTTATGATTAGTCCAAGTACACAAAATTGATTAGGATTGCTTATAAAAGTTACTATGTCTAAAGGATGGCATTCCTACTTATAACAGAACGTCAGAAACATTTTCCAACAAAAATGAAGACAAAATTTTCAACAGAAAGTAACTAATTTCTATTGACAACTCAGTTGTATAATTGATCTCTGTTCTGAAATATGTCCAAAGCAGTTCACTATAGGCAAGCAGATTATCTACCTAAAAGATCAGTACGTTCCTAGAACACTTGTAGGTTCAGTACAAATTAACAAAAGCTACTGGAAGCTTTTCAGAATATCCCTAGTGAGTCCACGGTGAATGAGAAAAACAATAAGAAGAAGGCTTTGTAAAAGCTTGAGCACTCAAATAAACTTTTTCACGTCCAAAAATAGTTGAGAGGATATCCAGAGTAGCAACAGCACAGCAGAGTCATGGTCCACATAGAAGACAGCTAAAAATCATTTAAAGAAAAACAACAATAACAAAAGGAACAGCACGCAAGAATCACCAAGCGAGAATAAAACCAAAACAAGAATGAAATCAATGTGAAGATGTACCAGTACCCTATCACAATTCAATAATAAGGGTAAACAGAGATCAGAATCACGGAGACAACATTCACGCACACCTAAAGCAAAACGTTCATTTAACGAGTAAATAAGCATACGTGTGCTTCCCATCTGTTATTTCTTTTCTGAGTAATTTACATGGACATCTGCTATTAATCAAGGGGTTCTTAATAGGAACAACAAATACGATATATTTACAATTTAAATCAATAGTTACTCGGACACCACCCCACAAAAACCAAAACCAAGCATTTTCCCCACTCTAAGTGGAGCCCGGTACATGGATTCTTAGTCGCCGTAGAGCTCGACATTGTGACGTATTGGCATTTAACTCAAAAAAAAACAATTTTTATTTTTCCCTTCCAACACTCCAACTGTCCAAAACGTAGCATGCTTAAATCAATCCGAATACTCGACCATTACCACACAGACACCAAAAACAAGATGGACCAAAAAAAGGAACAAGATACTAAATCTCATTGAATCATCATAAAATTCGTTATTCCCCACATTAGCAATCTTGCCTATGCAATAGATAAGAACATGCACCACCCAGAACCAGATCCGAAATGAAGGAGCACAAGTATACTCGCTTATCACCTCAGACAGACACTCAAAACTATTGCCCAAACTTTATATTGGATTAGGGGAGAACGAACCTGAGGAACCCACATCGACTTCCTTGGGATCTTTTGGGCTTTCTTCAGAAATACCATCACCATCGAACCCCTCCATAACTAAACGACGGAAACCCTAAAGCCAGTGTATTGAAACCAAAAAAAAACTAATTCAGGAATCAGAGTTTTCTCCAAAGCCGAGATCGGAAGTCATCGAAGACAGATGACGGGAAAGAAACGGAGAAAAACATGGGCCTCGTTCACCTTACGATGGAAAACACTCGAAGAGAATAAATGAAGTTGGTGGTGAAAATTCCAGAGAGAACAATAAACCCCAATCTAGAAAGAGAAAATAAAGGAGAGGAATTAAGAAAGGCAAAGGGGAGGTAAGAAGACGAAAAGATTTCACGAATTAAGCAATGAATCTAAGTAGGGGATTTGAGTTCCGCTTGGATATCTCGAGAAGGTGGGGAGGTGGGGGGGGGGCGGGGGATCGGGTGAGTTCCGCACTCTAATTTTGTGTTATTATATTCTCTCTCACACATAATGAGAATGTGGGGATTTGCGATCGGTGGGAAGGGTTAAAATTGGGCAAAATGGGCGAAACGATCAAAAGGGTTGAACATTAAAGTCTATTACAGAGACACGATAAACGAACTCGAGATACGTTGGAATGCAATTGAAAGGGTTAATGTGACACAGCAGGGATAAACTTAGTGTCCATGTGACATTGAAAGAGGGAACGCAGATAGACATCTTCACTTGTTTCTGTTGAAGCTTATCGATTCATGAAGAGGAACAAATGTCACGCAAGTGGCAAAATGGGTTTGGCATGCTCACGTCTATTTGGCATTTGAATTAGTTTCAGAGACACTTGTGTGGATTCGGTTTTATCTATGTGTTTAGGCTTTATATATACATAGAGAGTGTCTTAGCTGCATAATATATCTCGGTGTATAATCTTGTACTAATATTTTTATCGTTCGATTTTTGAGATTGACAGTAGAGATCTTAATCAATTGTTCTTGGGTATCTTTGCACTTGTATTTTGAGTGTATTAAGTGTAAAGTGATTCAAATTTTTTCGTCAATCTCAAAGATCAAATGTTGAAAATGTTTGTATTAAGATTATGTACCAAGATGCAACTATATATATATATATATATATATATATATATATATATATATAAAGTTAGTTGCATAATATTTTTTTGGTACATAAATTTGTTTGATCTTTGATATCTAGAACGAAGATGTGAATCAAATATACTATTATACCTTTGTATATTTATTGTAAATACATATTTTCATGTACTTTTATTATATGTAAAGTGATTAAAAACACATTAAACAGCTAAGACACCCTCTACATATATTTATATATATATACCTACTCGATGTGACTCGCTCAAAACAAACGAATGGGTCTTCGGTTCCAGAGACAGCACAACAAGCCAAGCTTTGCATATAAACCAACTTGAAGCCGACCTGGCCCGACTGGCCTATACTACCAAATGGATTTCCATTTAGACTTACTATTTCTAATTCAACTTTTATAGGTTTCGAAGTCTTTGGATCGTGATGCAAAATGATCCATTTGAAAGAAAAGGATTGTTGTGACAACTTAAATCCCAAATGAAAGAGGAAGACCAACAGCCTTGATGTCCATTGGTCCTCCATCACAAGTAAATGAATGAGCTGACACACGAGAGAGAGAGAGAGAGAGCACCGCCAACTCTACCACAGCCACAACTACAATTTCTTTCAAGAAAAAGCAAGAAAAGAAATGGCATCTCTCTCTCTCCGCATGCATTTAACTAAAAGGAAGATGGCGTTTGCTTGACTGGGCGAGTTCGATTCCCAGGGGTGATGCGCGTGTTAGGCTTCGGCTTCCTTTTGTGTAAAAAAAACTCTGTTTATAAGCTAACCTTATAGACGTAATTTTCTGAAAGCCTTACATTCAAGTACAGATATATGTTTCAGCACTAATTATTGCAAGGGTTTAAAAGTTAACAGACAAAACTTCACCTTAGAAAAACCCAATAGATGTATCAACAGAAGTATGATATGTCAATCATTTTATACACATTAGTATAAATAATTATCTAAAAACTTCATAGAACTGAAGCTACATGGCTTGATTCGTTGCCCTTCAGTATACAAGATATTTGCTTACATATATATATATATATATATATATATATATATATATATATATATATATATATATATATATATATATATATATATATATATATATATATATATATATATATATATATATATATATATATATATATATATATATATATATATATATATATATATATATATATATTATATGGTGTATCCAAATTGTTAAACTCTGGATGACCATTTCAAAACATATCAGTGGTTCAAATTAGAACAATCAAAAGTTGCTTCTTACTTGTTCTACTTTATTGGTGATTGTATTTATATAAAAGCAAAACAAATATCTTTTTGCTTTTTCCACCAAATAACTTTTTACTATTTGATTGGGTATCAATCTAAGCGTGCCATCTTTTATGAGGTCTTTCTTATCAAATAGCCCCCTCTCCTCTCTCTCTCTCTGAAAGACCTCCCACATCAACAAGATAGAATGTTTACATTTGGAGCACTTGTGAATTTATGGGGCATGGTGCACCAAATAGCAATTATATATATATATATATATATATATATATATATATATATATAGAGAGAGAGAGAGAGAGAGAGAGAGAGAGAGAAATAGCAATTATATATATAAAGAGATGGGTTGGCTCATAAGTATGTTTTTAAATCTTAATCATATGATTCAATGAGATCATCAATTGAAATTCAAATCTTAAAAATAAAAAGGTATGTTGTCACCTTTTGCATGAACAATAAATGTGCCTCATATATAATTTACTTTTTGACTCAAAATCTCAATCGTTGATATTCAAAATCATAGGACTGAAATCTTTGAATATGGATTGATGTGGACTTGTACTAACTTCTCTCTCTATGTGTGCATATAATGTGAGTGTGTATATGTGTTAGTAGTTCTCCATTATATTGGATTTTTGCTATTACATCTATATATGCTTTTCTTTTTCCTATCCCTATTGAAATATCTGTTTCGCGGCTTGTGTTATTGTAACAAAAAAGAAATTTACATGTAACGCACTCCTGTATCAAAACCGGGCAGTGGAGTAATTGTGCGAGCCGAGACCATACAATTTCAAGCTGAGTTCTATGCGAACGAACTGAAGTAACCGGTAAAATAATTCTTAAAAGAAAACATTTGACTAGCTTTCAGTGGCTAGCAAGAGCCACATACACACACACAGAGAGAGAGAGAGAGAGAGAGAGAGAGAGAGAGAGAGAGAGAGAGTAGAATCGTTGCAAGAATCAACCAGATCAAATAAGTCGAATTAAGAGGACATAATTCACTTAAGTATTTGATTCAATAGGCTTATGAAAGCAATTCTTTTTAAAAAATATTTAGGACACCAAGAAGAGAAACGGTTCATTCCAACTAAAATGCTGAATTTCCACCAACAAGAGAATGGATTCATTAACCACTTAACGTACTAGCAGCTACTTCTAGTCAACTCGATAATGTTCTGTACTATTTTTGAGTCACAAGAGACTTAATCGCTGCATTGGTTATTCTTGTTTTATATATATATATATATATATATATATATATATATATATATATATATATATATATATATATATATATATATATATATATATATATATATATATATATATATATGTGTGTGTGTGTGTGTGTGTGTTAGTTCCCTTGCATCCCAAACCCCCAAAAGATCTTTATTGAACGGAAATTAGCTGCCACATTTCCATGTTTTGAGAAGAAAATACAGAAAGAGTTCAAAACAATATCGGTAAGCCTCTGCATCTCACTGAATCGTAGTCGGAAAATCTAGTATTTTCAGCTCTTGTATAATTTTTTTCGAACTAGGGTTTTGTGCTCAATTTTTTGTTCTGGAGTCTTCTCTTTCCGGAGTTCTTTGAGTTGCCCAATAGAGGATTTTGATTTAAAGTGTGTGTTTGTGTGATTTTAAAAATTTTGTTCAGGAATCTTCTCTTTCTAGAGGTTTTTAGGCAGCCAAACACAGGATTTTGATGTAACTTGTGTCAGTGGATTTCTGCTGTTTCTGTTCCATCTTGTTCTTTTGAGGGTCGGCTACATGCATTCTTTGTTTCCACATAGCTCTATCATGTGTCATGTTAACTCACTATAAGCTATATCATTCTTTATTGTTTCTTTTCAACACTTTTGTGGTCGTCTTCTACCTATTTTAATACTTTTAAAATCTAATTTTTTATACCTTCTTATAGGTTCTTCTAATCTTCTTTCTATATATCCAAACCATCTAAAACTATATTCTCTCATTTTATCCTCTATTGGTGTCACTCCTAATTTGTTTCTAATAACCTCATTATGTATACGGTCTTTTCTTATATGACCACTCATTCATCTCAACATCTTCATTTCTGTCACTGACATCTTTTATACATGTTGATGGTTAACTGCCAATACTCAGAACCATAAAACATGACAAGTCTAATTGCTACTCTATAATATTTACCTTTTAACTTTAATGGTATCTTCTTATAACAAAGAATACCTTATGCTCCTCTCTATTTTAACCAACCAACATTAATTTTATGCGTGACATCTCCATCGATTTTTTCATCACTCTGAAAAATTGACCCTAAGTATTTAAAATTTTCCTTTTGAGGGATGCAATGTGTGTCAATTTTAATTTCTATGTCCTTTGAAGTAACCAAATGATCAAACTTACATTCTATACATTCTGTCTTTGTTTTACTAAGTTGGAGGCCTCTGCTTTCTAATGCTTCTCTCCATAGTTCCAATTTTCTATTAACTTTTTTCTTAGACTCTTCCACTAACACAATGTCATATGCAAATAACATACACTAAGGCACTTCATCTTGAATATGTTTTGTTAACTCATCAATTACCATTATAAATAAGTATGGACTTAAAGTTGATCCTTGATGTAACCAAATGATCATTGATCTATGTCAATGGAATATCTCTTTTTTTCATGGTTCTCCAAAGAACCTCCCTCGGTACCCTATCATAAGCTTTTTTTAGATCAATATATATCATGTGAAGGTCTTTCTTTTTTGCTCTAAAATGTTCCACAAGACGTCTCAAAAGGTGAATTGCTTCAACGGTAGATTTGCCTAGCATGAATCCAATTGGTTATCTGTTGTACTTGATACTTCTCTTAACCTACATTCGATAATTCTTTCCCACAATTTCATAGTATGGCTTATTAACTTCATACCTCGATAATTTGCACAATTATGAATGTCTCTCTTGTTCTTATATATGGGTATAAGTGTACTCGCTCTCCATTCCTTGGGCATCTTTTAGTTTCTCTATATTTCATTAAATAGTCTTGTGAGCCAAGTGATTCCTATTTCTCCTAGTATTTTCCAAACTTCTATAGGAATATTGTCTGATCCTACCGATTTATCACCCTTCATATGTTTAAGAGCCTCTTTGACTTCATTCTTTTGAATACATCGGTAGAAATTGTGGTTTGTATACTTTTCTGATTTAGCTAACTCTCCTAAATTAATACTAACAACTTTATTTTCATTAAAAAGCTTATAAAAATAGTCTTTTCATCTATTTCTTATATCATCATTTGCCACTAAAATTTTTTCATCATCATCTTTGATGCATCTAACAACATTAAGAGCTTTAGTTTTCTTATCTCTAGCCCTAGCTATCCTAAAAATATCTCTTTCACCCTCTTTTGAGTTGAGTCTTTTATATAAATCCTCTCAAATTTTAGCTTTTGCTTTACTTACCGCCTTTTTCGCTTCCCTTTTTGCTTTCTTATAAGCTTCTAAAGTTTCATTAGTTTTCTTAGTATAATGTAATTTGTAACATGTCCTCTTTGCCTTGATTTTATTTTGCACTACTTCACTCCACCACCAAGCTTTTTTTTGTGCCAATACACCTCTCTTAGATTCACCTAACACATCTTTCACCACTTTTCTAATATGTATAGCTATATTGTTCCACGTATCACAAGGTGTACTAACATAATTCCAAGCATCTCCTTGAAGAACTTTCTGTTTAAATATATCTTCTTTCTCACTCTTGAGGTTCCACCATTTAGTCCAAATAGCTCGATGCACTCTTTTCTTCTTTTTCTTTTTTTTTATTTGTAAATTCATAACTAAAAGTCGATGTTGGGTGGTTAAGCTTTCTCCTGGAATTACCTTACAATCTTTAGAACACGCTCTATCTTTTTTTCTACAAATAAAGTAATCAATTTGTATTTGTGATAAGCCACTCTTATAAGTAATTAAATGTTCATCTCATTTTTTGAAGATTGTATTGACTATAAAGAGATCAAATGCCATAGCAAAATTTAAAATCTCCCTATCTTCCTCATTTATATCCTAAAACCAAAGTTTTCATGAATACGTTCATATCGTAATGCCTCTTTATGGACGTGTCCATTTAAGTCTCCTTCTAAACAAATCATCTCCCTTCGTGAAATCCTTTGAATCACCTTATCTAACTCTTCCCAAAAAGCTTATCATTTGATGAATTCTATGCACAAATGGGATAAGATCTGTGTAAACAATTCAAGTATCATTTAATGACCGAAGAACTCGTGTAATGAAAGAACACTAGTTCTCTCTCTCTCTATATTCCCATGATGATGTCATTCACAAGATTACAAATGCAAGTTGACAAATATACATACACATATAATTAATATATAGAAAGAGTGCGTGATTGGATCTGTCGAATATATAAGTGGGATAACATTATCTTTCGTGTATATATATATATATATATATATATATATATATATTAAATTTTAAATTATATTTATGTTATCGAAAAAAAAAGAGTGAACATATTAAAAATGAGTAAGATTATGTTTTCATATATATATATATATATATTAATGAAATAAGAAAAGGCATCTACTTTTGAGCATGATAATACATGATAATACATCGTTGAAGGGCATGATAATACTTCGTTGAAGGCCAAGCTGAAGGGCACAAGATCTCAGCAGCTTTGCAGCTCAGCAGGCTGATATGCAACATCGTGCTACAAAGTGTCAAGCCTTCAGCATTAGCCTTTATTGGCAAACTCGAGCCAGGTAGGCTGGTTTCAGTTCCACCAAAACCTGAAACAGGAACTGAACTCGTTTCCTCCAGGTCCGGCCCGGTTTTGATTCTACCGGTTCTAGATATAGTCCAGGGTCTGGTTCCAGTTTGGTTTTGTTTCATTTTCAACTAAATTTTTTATGAAACAAAGGTGGGATTTCAATCTTTGAAAACAGAACTATTTGGAACCGTCAATTCCAGTCTGCGGGTTACAGTTTCTGTCCAGTTCAGTGGAGGAGAACTGCGGGGTTTACCGATTCAGGTTTGTCCCCAGTTCCAACTGGTTCCAGGGTGATTTAGTGCGGTTCAACAAAGCTAGGTCCAAACCAACCACTTCTAGTATCATATGCACGCTCGGGTATTGAACTCCTAACCTTTTGTCAGACAGCCAACCCTCTAGCCAGTGAGCTATACTGTTGTGGCACAGTATCGACCTCCACTCCATTGGAGAGTCATGACATCCTCTGTTATCATGTTTGATAGACCAAAGGAAAAACCTTTTCGAAAACTGGCGGGGTCTTTTCTTTATCAAAGGAACTTCTCTAGTTTATCAATGCTTTGTCTTGTTTTGACTCTAAGCAAAGCTTTAATCAATGTTTGCTACTTTAGTTAGTCTTGAATAAAGCATTTGTAGATATGATAATACATTAATCAAATTCTTTTCCAGAAACTCCACCAACTGCCTCTAGAAAGGACATTAAAAATGGTGAAGGAAACCATAGGGCATTATCTTACTTTTGGGTTTAAATTTGTACGTAACCTAAAACCAGAAGGAACCGACACAGCTGACTTCACCTCATATGGAAGTCTAGCTCATGGTTGGTTCTGTTTTACCTGGAACTAGGGACTAGAACTGAACCAGGATTGGACTGGTTTGGATTCGCTTCTGATTTGAGTCATAAACCACCTGAAACTGTGAAACATCATTACAAAGTTTGAGACTAAAAATATATAAGAACATAAAACTGGCAGCTTGGAACCATCAATTCCAATCCCATAAAAGGTGGAACCAAAAATCAAACTAGATAGTCCTCGGTTATAAGTCTAGTTTGATCAATTCTGATATCAACTTGTTCCTAGCCTGGTTCGGTTCTAATTGGACCTATTGTGCCTGTTCCAAATTGACAACGTCTACTTGACCTAACCGTGTGACGCAGGTCGGCCTAGTATGAGGTGAAGCTTGTAACTTGAACTTGGGATTTGACATGGCCTGTCAGAACCAGCTCATCGATTCAATTAGGAATTGAACCGTCCGTAGAACCAGCTTTGGAACTGAAACCAGAGACCCTTCTATTCGATTACGATTCATGACCTCTGGAAACCGGCCGGGAACCAGGGGTTGCAAACCGTTGTGAACTATACTTCAAACCCTATATTACAAACAAACTCTCATCTCGATGGTAGGGAGTGCCCCTGCCATTATGGCCGGTGGAGAGTTCAACTCCTCGTAAATTATGATTCAAGCAAACTGGAACAAACCGAAACTCGGACATGTCTACTCGAGATTGGCTTAAGAGGAACAAGCTATAGGTCCATTTGAACCAACCAAGTTGGTTGGCAGTCATGTTTAGTATCATACACTTGATTGTGGTTTGGAAAAATATAGAGACTAGATGCCTTTTGTAATTTACTACCTAAAAGTGATAATCTGGTGAGTTGCAAATAAAAGAATGAATGAACTTTTCAAATATGCTATTTAAAAAACAACAAGGTACTTATCAAGGGTGGCAAATTGAAGCACTTTATGAAGCTCAACACGAGCAGAACCCAGGAATTTCGTGTTGTCACACACCCAAAGTCATATGAAAAGATATCGTGTCGTTTCCCAGTTAGCGTGTCCTGAGACAAACATGAAGAGAGACTGAAATATATTTTTGTCAGTTTTGGGGATGACCTGTTTCAACACGAACAAAAAATGACACAACACAATCGCTGCCCAACGTTCAAGATACCCTTAAAAATGAGATAGGGAGGAAATTATTGGCTTGCATAGGATGTAGGGGGTGTAATCGGGTCGAGCTCGAGTATAGGAGAACTCAACTCAGCTCGTGTAGAAATTGTTGAGCTCGAGCTCGGATTGCATGTCAAAATCAAGCTGAGCTAGTCAAGTTCCAATTATCATCGGATCAATCTCGAGTAGGTTTCTAGTAGCTGGGTTCACTTGCATCCCTGCTTGGAAGGGATGCAAGTAAAATGAACACAGATGACCACAACTAAGAGCAAGGATGGAAGGCCTCTCTTGGTTTAGAATGCATGGAAGACTTAGGGTTTTGTGTTCGGGTTTAGAGTCATTAGTTTATTCTAGTGAAGAGCAAGGATGGAAGGCTTCCATCCCTTGGCTTCACTAGAATAAACCAATGGCAGGAGTTAGGAATCTAGGCTTAGGGTTTTGTGTTCGGGTTTAGAGGTGGAGTTCACAAAGTAAGATTACATATAGAGAGAATGGAGCTATACTTGTTTGGTTCAGGGTTAAACCCGACGGTTCCGATTTGCCCAGAACCATGAAAGGAATCTACTTGGATCCAAGCTGGTTCCGGTTCTTTAAAAAAATAAAAATATAGAAAAGTTCAATTTCTTTTGAAAAAAAATATAAAAGAACATAACCAGCTATTCAGGTCCAGTTCCAGTTTCATTGACATAGGAACCTAACCAAACCCAGCATCGCCCCGGGTTGGTTAAAGTTCCAATTCCAGTAGATTCTGGGTTCGATTCGGTTCCCGTTCCAATGGCCAAACCAGTTACAAACCGGACACGTCTAAGTGGGGCTATGTTCTAAATTCACGATCATCAAGGTGTTGAGAGGTTTCTTGGACCTACTCGAACACGATAATTAACAATTCCCTAACTAGGGATGAGCATTATTATGTTATAACCAAACTTAACTGAGCCGGAATTTCTTATTCGGTCGTGTTTCAGTTTACAATTTCATGAGGATCATGTTTGCCGGCTCGTCTTGGTTTTCAAGGGCCCAAAACCAAATAACCGAATTCATAATATGAATAAATGTCGTGGTTACAGGGCCTCCTCCTTATAACATGTTACCTTGGTCCTATGTAGCTGCAATAAGTTCATGGTCTATCTCTCACATGATCTATTCATATTTACAGACTTCAAGATCAATTAGGAGATAATGAATCACAAACAGGTCCACTTTAATGATGTGAATCCTTATTGTTGAATATCCTCTAATGACTTGTGTAAAACACGCATACACCGTCTATATATGTATGTGTGCTTACATAAATAAAATCTTAGAATTCAGTCATGGAGCCTAAACCAAATAACCGAAAATGAATCGACTAAAATAATTCAATTCGGTTTCAGCTTTCAAATTTAGAGATAGTTAGATCATCGTTTAATTCAGTTATTGAACCAGACTGATCGATGCACACCCCTAGTTATTGGAGAAAAAATACAATGAAACAAAGAATCACTAAATACCTTATTGAACCTACTCACCTCAATGACTATATATGATCATCCTTCGTAGCATAAGCTGGAATTCTACTACTAACAACGCGAGCCAGATAATGGCCGTTAGGGTAATGAATGTCTCAGCTCACCTGACAAGGGGTTTCACTCACAAGTCGAAGATCATGAGTTTGATAGCCAGCATGCACCTGCCTTCTGCGTCCCCACTCTCTCTCTCTCTCTCTCTCTCTCTATATATATATATATATATATATATATATATATATATATATATATATATATATATATATATATATATATATATATATATAAAATAAAACCCCAACAGGAATTCAATTAGTAAAGTTTACAACCCCACAAGTTCTAGCGGTTTGGTTATAGCTAAAAAAACCTGGTAGCTTCGTTTACAGTTCGAGTGTTGGAACCAAACCATTATATATATATATATATATATATATATATATATATATATATATATATATATATATATATATGAGTTTTATAACTTTATAAACATATAAAATGTGAATATATATGAGTTTTGTCACCTTATACATCGTAGAACCAATTAATCTGATGACATAATACATTATATTTAGCAAAACCCTTAGTTAAGTAGAACTGTGGCTTAGAACTGAACCAAACCGGAATCAATGATTCAGTTTAGTTCGGTTCTGGCCATATCACGGTTTGGTTTGATTCTCTAAAAGTTAAGAACCGAACTAGTGGTTTGATTCAACGGAACCATAACCACCCATAGGTTGACTTACTACTTTTTAAGAAAAATAACACCCGAAACATGACATGAAACACGAAATTTCCACCACCAGTAGTTATAGCCTGAACCTAGGATGAGGGTTACCTACTTTGCTTTTGCCGACCATCCGATAAATTTTTGGTGGCCTTTTATCAGTCAACTCCTTTTAAGCTTACGGCGGCCAAATTATCGCCCATGTGTCCAACTTTCCCTTGTTGTGCTTTAAAAAATCGGTCAAAGGGAAAGATGCTTGTGCAAAAGGAGACATGATGACTAGAAAAGAATCATCAGGGTGGACAGTGTTTTTAGTTGCAATATTATAAATCGTTTAATGAAAAAAAGTTTAAAAATCAATTTATTTTATTTTATTTTTGTTACAAGAGGAGGCCGAAGCCTAACCCATACTCGTACATGCATATATATGCACCCTCTGGGAGTCGAACTCTTCACCAGGGCATTAGAGTGTTCTGTCATTGAGCAAAGACTCTTGATGCAACAATTTATTTTTTTACCTTTTTATTTTTTCTTCTTAACTAAGACATTGAAAGGCTAGTGACTTGAGTGAGCGGAGCTCCTCGTGAGCAACTCGAGCTCGGCTTGGTTTTGTCGAACTCGAGCCAGCCTTAACATACAAGTAAATCGAACTCCACTGAGCCTAGCTCACAAACTTTAGCTATATATTATACGAGTGAGTGGAGGCTGGAGAAACTCGAGCTTGGCTCGGTTTTGTCCAGCTCGAGCTGACCTTGACATACAAGTAAGCCGAACTCCACTCAGCCTAGCTTTAGATATATTATAGCTAATATATAATTAATCACACCCACTGAGCCCTCCCCTCTGAAACTCCCACTTTTAACTTGGTCTCATGCCCTCCTCTCTGGTTTCACGCTGTGCTCACCTTCTTTCTACGTTTTTCACTCTTCCTCTTTCTTTCTCCTCTTATAAGAGTGTAAATCAGTCTAACGAGCTCAAGCTCGAGCTCCTCGAACGTAACTCAAGCCGAGCTCGGCCTGAAGATTCAAGCTTGATCAAGCTGGGGCTCAAGCTGAAGACGAGCATTTCTTAAATGAGCCAAGTCAAGCTTGGCTTTGGACAAGCTTGACTCGGCCCTTTTATAATACCCCAGATCCTGTATTTGAAAGACGATATTTCCCCTGCGGCACTAAACCATAATAAAAGCATAAAACCAAACCTTATCCTACACTAAGTCATACTTAGCTACACAGTCATGTGCATAAATCTTTCTTTTTCCTGACCAGTCGAGATTAATGTGTCTTTCTTGGAAAAGCCCCACTAATCATGCATGCAATGAGTGAGGGGTTAGATCATGTCCACTTATTGCTTTTGGGTGACTTGAGTACAATAAAAATATATGGTATGTATTTTTCAAAACCCTTTTAAAATTTTAAAATTATACTCATACCATTTAAAAACAATGAGTGATGAGTGAGTAAAATCCAATTTTCACACACATACACACACACACACACACACATATATATATATATATACATATTTACATTACCATCAAAATCAAGCTCTCATTATTTATTAACCTAATAAGCTCCCATGACTGTTTGAGACTCACTTATTCATTACTTAGTTGGTCCTATATAAAAAAGGGTTGGAAGTTGAACTTTGTTAGATATTTTATAAAGGGAATGTGATCTTTCAAACACCAATGCATCGGATTCTATTATAACTCCAAAGTAAAGCATGCTTGAAAGAGGTGGATCTAGAAACTCTTTTGGGGTGGGGATTGAATGGTTTCGGGTGCGGCAAATTATGTATTATAACCTATGGACCTCATCATGGCCTATAAACTTTAAGTTGATTTTCCAAATTTCAGATGGCGCTGGGCTGAATGTAGATCAGCCACTACTGCTACGGGATATTATCGCCAGTTAATCAAAGCCTTCAATGTACAAATAACTTGGTCAATGAGTTGCTACAAAAGCCAGGCAATAATAAACCCAAGTGTACATAAGATGCACGAATTGGAAAAAGAGGAAGGAAGAGGAAACTTAGGAGGTGTTTGATTCACAGTACCAGGCCCCCATGCGGCAAATAGCGTTATGACTGTTAAGAGTTAGCGTTCAACTCTGTCATGGGCATTAGTTTTGTAGCACAGGCCCGAGGAGCGGCGGTCCTGTCCTCGGGTTGACGATGGGTTGGTGAACCCATTTGAGAGACAAATTCACATTCAACAGAAACTACAGAGCAAGAGCAAAGAAGCTAGCAAGCTTGAACACAGTATAGATTTCTAAATTAGATAGCATACACTTGCCATAAATATGCCGGTCATAAATAGATGGCACAAGGGCGCACAAGCGCACGCACACACATGAATGCTGCTCAAATGCAATGACATTACCTTTACATTCAACTAATTAGCCATCAGTAACATGAGTTCTGAGATACCCATATACATGAACAAGTAGCCAACCAAGATCGTACATACTAGTCCCTATGGGAAAGCCCCATTGGTTAGAAGAACATGGATTGCCACGATCAACGACCTGAAGATCACGAGTTCTTGTGTTTGGATCAAGCCAACAAGTATAGATCAACATCGTGGAGTGGCTGCGTCTCTTAAGGTTGGGCAACACTGGTTGCCCTGGAGGCTTATTTGTTATTGAAACGAGAACATTCATAAGCCAAGAAACTGGTCATTCAACTTAAGCTTTTAATATTAAAATTTAAATCATTATATTCATACATTGCAATCATATATATATATATATATATATATATATATATATATATATATATATATATATATATATAACAAATAATAAGTTTCATCATAATTCACTTATCTTTAATTAAGCTTCTTACATATCCACTAGTTTTAGATGGTTTAGAACTGGAACCGATCACCAGTCATAAAGCTGACTTCTGTTTTGGTTTTGAGCTGGTTTTGAGAGACCATGAACAATAATCGAATTGGGAGGTCGGTTCGGTTGGTTCTAGTTACTACTGGTTCCACTGATTTCGGGTTCGAACCTATAGTAAAGTGAGGGAGAGGATCCACACTTAGGAAAGAGGATGTAGGTACATGATAGTATAAAATGCATACAGGTGCAGATACAAAATGCATAGTAAAGTTTTTGGTAGATTTTTTGCTTGAAATAAGTTTTGTGAAACAAGTTCCTAGTAAAATTTGTACTGTTTATAAAATAAGCTAACTCCACCCATATAAGGGGTCACCCTTACATGCCGGTCCCAAGTCCGAACAAAGGAGGAGGGTTGCATAGGGCTTTCGACAACCAATGTAAAACTTTATCAGATTTTTATACCATGAATTATACAAATTATGAGCATTGCGTTGGGACGTCCCCTCTTAGCAACATGCTGCATAGTTTGAATGCATGAAAAGTAAGAAAGGGCTTGTACATTTTCGCCAGGATGTAGTGAATCAATTTCAAAGAGAGTTCCCATATCATTGATGAGTGTGGGTAAAGAAGTTAGTCTCGCTATATTGTCACTCGAATGTAGTGAATAAATTATGGAAAGGGTCTCCACATTTTCAGTATGGATAGATGTGGGGGATAAAGAAGCTAGTCCTAGATAATAAGATTTGTACTGATTCTTGGAATATCATAACATTATATGGTAAGCTAATAGAGGTGGTATATACTATGATTCAGAGAAAAATTAATATCCTATGTGTACAAGAGACAAAGTGTGTTGAAGAAAAAACAAAAGAGATTGAGAATACAAGTTTTAAATTATGATACTCAGAAAAGAAAAATGCTCGAAACGGAGTTAGTATTATCATAAATAAAGATTTAAAAGATAGTGTAGTAGACATATAATGATATGGTGACTGAATCATGACATTGAAATTAGTATTAGGAGCAGAGGTTTTGAATATAATTTGTGCTTACACACCCCAAGTAGGACTAAAAGACATAATTTTATACTATGGATTACACAAATTATGAGCATTATTTTGGGGTGTCCCCACCTAGCAACACGCTGGAGAGCCCAAATGCAATGATAAGTAAGTAAGTGCCACTACATTTTCACCAGAATGTAGTGAATCAATTATAGAGAGAGTTCTCACATCATATACAGGTGTAGGTAAAGAAGTTAATCTCGCTACATTGCCGCCTGAATATAGTGAATAATTTACAGAGAGAGTCTCCACATTTTCAATATGGATGGATGCGAGGGGTAAGGAAGCTAGTCCTAAATAATAAGATTCGTATTGGTTCTTGGAATATCAGAACAATATTCGATAAGATAATGGAGGTGGTAGATACTATGATTCGAAGAAAGATTCATATTTTATGTTTACAAGAGAGAAGAAAAAGAAAAGAAGATAGAGGATACAAGTTTTAAATTATGGTACTTAGGTAAGGAAAATACTCGAAACGGAGTTGGTATTATTATAAACAAATATTTAAAGGATAGTGTAGTAGACATACAATGATACGGTGATCGAATCATGACATTGAAATTAGTGTTAGGAGCAAAGGTTTTGAATATAGTTTGTGCTTACATATCCCAAGTAAGACTAGAAGATAGTATAAAGATAACTTTTTGGAAAATGTTAGATGAGGTGATTCAAAGGATTCCACAAAGGGAGATGATTTGTTGAGGAGGAGACTTAAATGGGCATGTCGGTAAAGAGGCGTTAAGATATAAGGTATTCATGAAAACTTTGGTTTTGAGGATATAAATAAGGAAGGTAGGTTGATTTTAAATTTTGTTATAGCATTTGATCTCTTTATAGTCAATACAATTTTCAAAAAAACGAGTTAAACATTTAATTACTTATAAGAGTGGTTTATCACAAACACAAATTGATTATTTTGTTTGTAGGAAAAAAGATAGATCGTGTTGTAAAGATTGCAAGGTAATTCTTAGAGAAAGTTTAACTACCCAATATCGACTTTTAGTTATGGATTTAGAGGTGAAAAAGTAGACAAAGAAGAAAAGTGCATTGAACTATTCAGACTAAATGGTGAAACCTCAAAAGCGAGAAAGAAGGTATATTGAAACCAAAAGTTCTTAAAGAGGATGCTTGGAATTATGTTGGTACATCTTGTGATATGTGAAATAATATGGCTATATATATTAAGAAAGTGACAAAAGATGTTAATGGAGGTTAATCGACACAAAAAGAAGCTTGGTAGTGAGCGAAGTTGTGCAAAATAAAATCAAGGCAAAGAGGGCATGCTACAAATTACATTATGCTAAAAAAATTAGTGAAACTTTAGAGACTTATAAGAAAGCAAAGAAAAAAAATAAAAAGGTTATCAGTGAAGCAAAAACTAAAATTTGAGAGGATTTATATAAAAAAAACTCAACTCAAAAGAGGACAAAATAGATATTTTTAGGATATCTAGATCTAGAGATAAGAAAACTAAGAATCTTAATTTTGTTAGATATATCAAAGACGAGGATAAAAAAATTCTAGTACAAATGATGATATAAAAATAGATGGAAACACTATTTTTATAAGTTTTTTAATGAAAATAAAGATGTTATTATTAGCTTAAGAGAGTTAGTCAAATCAGAAAAGTATATAAACCATAATTTCTACCGCCATATTCAAAATAATGAAGTTAAGAGACTCTTAAACATAAGAAGGGTAGTAAAAAGATAGGACCAAACAATATTCCTATAAAAGTTTAGAAAATTATAGGAGAAACAAGAATCACTTGGCTTAAAAGACTATTTAATAAAATATGAAGAAACCAAAAGATACCTGAGGAATAGAAAGCAAATATACTTTTACCCATATAGAAGAACAAAAGAGACATTTAGAATTATGCGAATTATCGAGGTATCAAGTTAATGAGCCATACTATGAAATTATGGAAAGAATTATCAAATATAAAAGAAAAGTATCGAGTACAATAAAGAACCAATTTGGATTTATGCCTGGTAGATCTACTATTAAAGCGATTCACCTTTTGAGACATCTTATGAAACATTTTAGAGTAAAAAAAAAACTTCACATGATATTTATTGATCTAGAAGAAACTTATGATAGGGTAGCAAGGGATGTTCTTTAAAGAACTTTGAGAAAAAGAGATATCCCACTGATATACATAAGCTTTATAATAGACATGCACAATAGTAAAAAAACATGTGTGAGGACTTGTGAAGGAATGAGAGACTTTTTTGAAGTTAATATTGGGTTAATCAAGGATCAACTTTAAGTCTATATTTATAATAGTGATTGATAAGTTAACAAAACATATTCAAGATAAAGTACCTTGGTTTATGTTGTTTGTAGATGACATTGTATTAGTAGAGGAGTCTAAGAAAAAGTTAATAGAAAATTGGAACTATGGAGAAAAACATTAGAAAGTAAAGGCTTTCAACTTAGTAAAACAAAGATAGAATATATGGAATGTAAGTTTGATCATTTGGTTACTTCACACGACAAAATTAGCACACATTGTATCCCTGAAAAGAAAAGTTTTAAATACCTATAGTCAATTTTTCAAAGTGATGGAAGAATTGATGGAAATGTTATTATAGAATTAACGTAGGTTAATTAAAATGTGGAGGAGCATCATGTATTCTTTGTCATAGGAAGATACCATTAAAGTTAAAAAGTAAATATTATGGATTAACAATTAGACCTATCATGATTTATGGTTATGAATGTTGGGTAGTTAATCATGAACATGTATAAAAGATGTGTGAGAGAAATGAAGATATTGAGATGAATGAGTGGTCATATAAGAAAAGATCATATACATAATGAGGTTATTAGAAACAAATTAGGAGTGACATCAATAGAGGATAAAATGAGAGAATATCATTTAAGATGATTTGGACATATAGAAAGAAGATCAAAAGAAGAACCTCTAAGAATTTATGAAAAACTAGATTTTGAAAGTACTAAAAGAGGTAGAGGGCAACCACACAAGCGTTGGAAAGAAACAATAAAGAATGATCTAGCTTATTGTGAGTTACCTATTAACATGGCACATGATAGAGCTAACTAACCCCATCTAATATGGAAAAAGGCTTAGTTGTTGTTGTTTATAAAATAAGTTGATCCTAATTAGTTTTTTATATATTACAAAGTATTCTAGACACAAAACTCTTCTCAGAAAATGATACATTAAGAGAACTGCAAGTAGAAATACAGAAAGCAGCTAAACTCGACCTCAATTATATACAATTTTTTCTTGGCAAGCTGTATTATGCAAGCACCAACGTAAAGACAAAGGATAATATTATTATACTCATACCCAAATTTAAACAGCACATACTCTAATCCTAACCCTTTTAAGTTCAACCGAGCTAAGTTCTCCTCTCTGAGCTTGTAAACAGCAGATCATGATGCATGCCATATACAGATCAGTAATAGAACTCGGCAATGAGAGACTCTCTTCCTATGCAGAGGGAATTGACAATGACTCTCTTCGCATTTCAGTTGGCAGATCACTCCCGGTCGTTCTGTGTTGAAAGTTGTTGGAAGATCGAGTAATGCTGGAGAATGCTCTACTGAAAGTGGTATCTAGAGGAATTTGGGGAACCAATTCTCGCCCTTCAAGCATATGGACGACAGAAGACATTTTAGGCCTTGACAATGGAGATGGTCTGGTGCAAAGAAGAGCGATTTTGATTATTTTCCATGCCGCCTCTTTGGAGAACTCCGATCCCAAGCTGGGATCCATCAGCTTCAAGAGGCTTCCTTGCTCTTCTAAAACATATGCCTGCAGTATTGAGAAGTAAATTTTTTATCAGTAGTTATAGCAGAATAATTAGAAGGGAACTCTATTGTGGTACACAACTATGAGGCCTTCTGGCGGTACCCATTCTTATATGCATAGACATGGTAATTAAATTCTAGATCGAACCATAAGAATGTGTTTTGCATTATTTATTTAGTACATCAAAAGTTTAATCGACTCCAATGCACCAAAAAAAATCAGTTTTCAAGTGTTGAAAATATCTAACATCTTATAATCCATGAAGATGCTTTGGAACTAGCTTAAGGTACCATTATTGGACCAGATTAACACATGAATTATCAGATAAATGATGTTAAACACGACTCGGTACTAGTTTCAAAATTGACAGTCGATTGATGCAAACAAAGGGGTACTGTCGTTAATAGGCAATTAAATTGGTAACATTAGTTTACAAGAGTGTGGGTAGACTACCAAAACAGTATGCTAATACACACACCATTATTGGACCAGATTAACACATGAATTATCAGATAAATGATGTTAAACACGACTCGGTACTAGTTTCAAAATTGACAGTCGATTGATGCAAACAAAGGGGTACTGTCGCTAATAGGCAATTAAATTGGTAACATTAGTTTACTAGAGTGTGGGTAGACTACCAAAACAGTATGCTAATACACACACCATATATATACATATATACATGTATGTATATACATATATACATGTATGTATGTGTGTGTGTGCGTGTGCGTATGTGTGCACGTATGTGTGTACTGAACAAGCAAGAGTTACTAGACTTCGACTCATACTGAACCCTTCATGTCGACCGAATAGAAAAAATGAATGGTCTAGATTAAGAAAAGTAAAAAGTGAAAGTGAAAAGGTCAAGTTGTATTATGTAACTTTCACTTTTGCTTTGGAGTCTAGCAAATACCAGTCTCTCTCTCTCTCTCTCTCTCTCTCTCTCTCTCTATATATATATATATATATATATATATATATATATATATATATATATATATATATAATAGAAAGTGATATTGAAGTGAGTATAACATAATAGCATTAAATTAGCATGATTTACCATTGCACTTGGAACAAATACTGACAAGAATGTGGGTCTACCACAAAAAGACTACGTCAAAATGGTATACAAGAGGAGTCCGTCCTTGGGCTTTTACATCACTTGCCAGGTTAAGTTCTCATGCATCATAGAAAACGAAAAGCTGGAAAGATGTACCTCGTCGAGAAGAAAGGAAAATTCCTCATTTTGTGAGGGACGCGAGTTGCTTTGACCACTCACAATTTCCAAAGTTACTACTCCGAAGCTGAAAACATCTGCCTTGTCTGTTAAATGTCCTCGCGTAGCATATTCTGGAGCTATGTATCCCCTGCCAATTGATCATTTTAAGCACCAAAAATAATAGGGTTACTGTTATCAAATGGCCATGAGACCATAAAAGTAATTGATTAAGAGGACAGTATTCTTGGAGATGCTGGAACAAATAAGTTTAAGGGCATAGACATGCGGAGATGTGTACACTGGTAATAGCCTGAATTTGGAGCATAAGCACAAGAAAACAAAGAGAAGATTTAGAGAAGTCTATTCACTGGCAAGGTGTGCATCTTGATTAATAGGTATAAGCAAGCTTAGACATGACCGTTTCTAACAGGCGCGGCAGTTTCAACTGGAACCAAACCAGGCTAGGAACCCGACTCAACCTGGAAGTGGAACCAAGGACCACTCAATTTGGTTCCGGTTTCACTTTTTATAAAACCGAAACTGAGACCAAACTGGAACCGAGTTCCAAACTGCTGGTTTCGATATTTTTTAAAAGTTCTTTTATAATATTAAAATTTTAAAATAAAATTATCAGTTTGAGACTCGAACCAAAACCTCTCCGAAACTGGCCTCAAGCCAGTTCTGTTACGTTTCAAGGTTCTGGACCATACATGTATAAGCAAGCTCTTTTTGGTTGGTTGGCTGGCCAAAGAACGAAGTCCTAGACTTGCTTTGCCTGTGCCTTGAGCCCTTGTAAATGTCAGGTGCCCCATCCTCCCGAAAGAATTGTCCTCCGTCTATGGATGGATAGAGGAAAAAAAGTGGTAGGCACCCTGAATGACCTCAGTGACCGGCTCCTAACGCAGACTCTGGATGATTATGCTGCCTCTCATCTGCTGATAGCGCCATACTCACACTGCTGATGTACTGGCCCTCCCTTCGATCTTGACTCTGTTGCCTGCCCTAGCTGTTGATGAGAGCCCAAAGAAGGAATCAATGGCTCTCATACAATGATCATCACTACGTTCACTAATTTTAGGATTTCAGTATTGGCCATTATAAGGAGAATGGGAACTGCCTTTAGTTGATTCTCAAACAATTGGTTGTAATTATTATTGATCACTTGGCTCATGTTTTGTAACCATAACCGTGTCACTAGTACTTCCATTTTCTCTCTAAAAAAAAGAACATATAGACTTATGACATTAATGCCACAGTAGAAAAAGACACATGCATTAAACTGACAATGTTTGAATTGATGTACTTGCTTTAGTATATTCTTCAAGAGGAACTGTAATAGAGAAACACATTAAACCAGACCAGACACACACACGCACACGCACACGCACACGCACACAGAGAGAGAGAGAGAGACTCACGCAGTCCCTGCTATTCGTGTACTAATATGCGTATTGTCCCCTTCGTCAAGCTTCGCCAAACCAAAGTCTGAAATTTTAGCATTCAGATCCTTGTCAAGAAGAATATTTGTAGCTTTGATATCTCTGTGGACAACCTTCAATGTGGACTCCTCATGGAGATAAGCTAGACCCTTTGCGATTCCAATGCAAATGTTGCATCGTGTTGACCAATTCAGTTTCAACCGCAGTTCAACTGGACCTACAAATAAAAGAAGTGTCGTGCGTCACTCTCCAATAAGTTGCCATAGAAACTTGGTCATGAGTCAACATTCGCATTGAAATCTTACCAAATAGAGCCCGTGCAAGGGAATTATTTTCCACGTACTCATATATTAGCATCAATTGGCTTCCACTAATGCAATAACCAAATAACTGCACAAGGTTTGGGTGCTGCAAAGCTGATATCATGCCAATCTCATTCAAGAATTCTCGACTCCCTTGTTTTGACAATGACGAAAGCTTTTTTACTGCAATTGGAGTACCATCCCGTAGAGTTCCCTGCAGAGAATAATATGACATGCCAAGGAAATATGTGCATATTGAGACATATACAAACACTGTAGTGTCTTGTAAAACAAGGCCATGCTTTATTTTGGAGGAAAGCCATCTAGCGGTGGCAAAACCATGCATGATAATATATGCTTCTGAGCAAACTAAACCTTATTGTGCCCAATCTCCTAGCAATCTTAGATGGATCAAAAAGACAAACGTAGTTACCAAAGGTTTTTCCGAGAAATCAAGTGCAAGAGGGGTTGTCCTACTTTCCTTTGCTTATTGATTGTTATGAAAAATATTCTACGATTAACTCCTGTACCCCTTGACCATCATTGTGCATGATATTTTGTTTTTATGTTGCCTAATTCAAACTTAGGACACAATGAAATAGAAAACTTGGACAAGGGAACATCCAACCATCAGAAAGTCAACAAGGAGATGCATTACAATGCCGGTATTACCTTGTATACTGGCCCAAATCCACCTTCTCCAATCTTGTTTCTACGATGAAAATTACTTGTGGCAACTTTTATCTCTCGAATGCCAAAGCGCCCACTTTGCAGGTCTAGGTTTTCAAGTTCTGGTAAGGAAAAATGTCAATAAAATTTAAAGACATCATTCAAAACTGTTAATGTGGAGTACTTGGTTTAAGTGTCAGAACTTACATAGGCTGACATTTTCTAAATGAAATGGATCTTGTAATAGATATAAAGGGAATTATTTATTAAGAACAGGAAGACATGCGATCCATCTGCTACACTTGGGTGAATCTTAGCATGAAATGTTAAGTTCTGCCTTCCACGTCTACGTACCTTTATTGTCATCTTCTGCACCTCCAAGAAAGCCTGACACCTTAAGGATTACCAAAAGTGAGATGACAACGCAAACAATACCGGCACTTAAGATGAAGATAACGACCATGATCTTGTGCTTAGGTTTAGTATCTTCTTTAATATAAACTTTAGGGACGAAATCTGCAAGATACAAATAGGACCAGATGTCACAGCCTTATATGAATTTGGTATTATTTCATCGTAGGATTAGCTGAAATAAGCAGTCATATGCAAGTACTTCTTTTCTTCTTTTGTTGATCATGCAAGTAAAAAATTTTAGTTCTAATGAAGCATTGGATTGAAATTTAACCATGGTCCACTAACTCGATATGCCCTACATCCCTGTAAATGCAATAGTATAGCATAAGTATCTCAGTCTTACATGAATTGGGCTTATTTCACTGCAAGGTTAGCTGAGCCGAGCAGCACTGAGTTAAAATTCTGCCATAATCCCTAAACGTCCTATTTCCGAGTAACAGAAATGCAGCACAAGGATGCAGGTCTTCAACTGCAGTTTCAAACAAAGGCGCATGTTGGTCTGTATCTTTGTTGTGACAGACCCTTTTGTCCTTGGAACTCCACTTGTAGTGAGGATTTGGCCTCATGTAGTTGGTCCTAAGCCTAGATGAGTGAGGGTTGCATTAGTTAGCCTAACAGCCAGCTGATAATCCTTGTTGGATCTTTTACCATGGGATGGTGAATTCTTTGCGGCACTTGTGTATCAACAGTAACTCCGCCCATGTAAAGGATCATCCTTGCATTTCCAGTCCCAAGCCCGGATAAAGGAGGAGGGTTGTGTTAGGCTTCTGACAGCCAGTGTAAAACATTGTCGGATTTTTATACCATGGATTACACAAATTATGAGCATTATTTTGGGGCGTCCCCACCTAGCAACGCGTTGGAGAGCCCGAATAAAGTGATAAGTAAGCAAATGCCACTATATTTTTGCCCAAATGTAGTGAATCAATTACAGAGAGAGTTCCCACATCATAGACAGGTGTGGGTAAAGAAGTTAATCCCGCTACGTTGCCGTCCGAATGTAATGAATAATTTATAGAGAGGGTCTCCACATTTTAAATATGGACGGATGCGAGGGGTAAGGAAGCTAGTCCTAGATAATAAGATTCGTATTGGTTCTTGGAATATCGGAATATTATCCGGTAAGATAATGGAGGTGGTAGATACTATGATTCGAAGAAAGATTCATATTTTATGTTTACAAGAGAGAAGAAAAAGCAAAGAAGATAGAGGATACAAGTTTTAAATTATGGTACTCAGGTAAGGAAAAGACTCGAAACGGAGTTGGTATTATTATAAACAAAGATTTAAAGGATAGTGTAGTAGACATACAACGATACGGTGATCGAATCATAACATTGAAATTAGTGTTAGGAGCAAAGGTTTTGAATATAGTTTGTGCTTACTAGAAGATAGTATAAAGATAACTTTTTGGAAAATGTTAGATGAGGTGATTCAAAGGATTCCACAAAGGGAGATGATTTGTTTAGGAGGAGACTTAAATGGACATGTCGGTAAAGAGGCATTAAGATACCAAGGTATTTATAGAAACTTTGGTTTTGGAGATATAAATGAGAAAGGTAAGGAGATTTTAAATTTTGCTATAGCATTTGATCTTTTTATAGTCAATACAATCTTCAAAAAATGAGATGAACATTTAATTACTTATAATGGTGGCTTATCACAAACACAAATTGATTACTTTATTTGTAGAAGAAAAGATAGAGCATGTTGTAAAGATTGCAAGATAATTCCAGGAGAAAGTTTAACTACCCAACATCGACTTTTAGTTATGGATTTACAAATAAAAAAAATGGACAAAGAAGAAAAGAGTGCATCGAGCTACTCAAACTAAATGGTAAAACCTCAAGAGCGATAAAGAAGATATATTTAAATAGAAAGTCCTTGAAGGAGATGCTTGGAATTATGTCGGTACACCTTGTGATACGTGAAACAATATGACTATACATATTAGGAAAGTGACGAAAGATATGTTAGGTGAATCTAAGGGAGGTATACCGACACAAAAAGAAGCTTGGTGGTGGAGTGAAGTAGTGCAAAATAAAATCAAGGCAAAGAGGGCATGTTATAAATTACATTATGCTAAGAAAACTAGTGAAACTTTAGAGGATTATAAGAAAGCAAAGAAGGATGCGAAAAAGGCCGTCAATGAAACAAAAGCTAAAATTTGGGAGGATTTATATAAAAAAACTTAACTCAAAAGAGGGTGAAAGAGATATTTTTAGGATAGCTAGGGATGGAGATAAGAAAACTAAAGATCTTAATTCTGTGAGATGCATCAAAGACGAGGATGAAAAAATTTTAGTAGCAAATGATGATATAAGTGTTGAAATTAATCAGCAACATAAACTTCTTTATTGATGAAAGCCGAATACAAGAAGAAGACACTAAGGTGGTGGTCGGCCAATCCTTGCCACCACTCTCTAATTTTCGTTAAAACCTAATGGCAGTCCTAATGACTACTTATATGGTTGATCTAACTTGAAAGACTATAATACTCTTAGTAAGTGACTACTAGATTACGGTTCCTAATGTATCAGATTCATGACTCAGACTTACCTAATATACATGACTCAGACTAATTAATCAAGATTTAACTTGATCTTCAACACGCCCCCTGAAGTTTAATCTTGAATGTTTGTAATTCTCAACTGATGGAGAGTTTTTTGAAATCCTCTAACGGAAGTAGCTTTTGTGAAAATATCCATTAATTGGTCTTCTGAGCATACATGAATCAGATTGAAGATGCCTTGTGTAATCTTTTCTCTCATGAAGTGACAATCTATCTCAATATGCTTCGTTCATTCATGAAAAATAGGATTTAAGGCAATCTGGAGAGCTGCTATACTATCAGTGTAAAAGGTAACCGGAGTATCCACTTTGAAGTCAAGTTCAGTTCAGAGGGATAAAACCCATATCCCTTCACACATGCCCGCAGCAATTGCACGATATTCTGCTTCTACACTCAATTTGGATACAACTGATTGTTTCTTGCTTTTATAAGATACAATGTTTCCTCCCAAACACACCACATACCCAGTGGTTGATTTTTTGTCTATCTTTGAACCTACCCAATCAGCATCTGAATATATCTTTAGATCCAAGGATGAATTCACCGTGTACAATAAACCATGGGTTAGTGTAGACTTCAAGTATCTGATGATATGAAAAACTGTACTCATATGATGTTTGGAAGGATTATGCATCCATATGCTCACATAGCCAACAACAAAACTGATATCAGGACGTGTAATAGTGACGTATATTAGTTTCTCCACTAATTTTTTGTACCTTCCAATATCCTCATATAGTTCTGCATTATTATTATCATCCTCCTTGAGAGACTCCATAGAAATTAAGCATACACAACAGTCTTCTATTTTTGTTTTCTTCAAGAAGTCCAAAATATATTTCCTTTGACTTAAGAATAATGCATTGTTGCTATGAATCACCTCTATACCGAGAAAGTAATTTAATCTTCCCAAATCATTAAGTCAAATAAAATATTGAGTTGTTTCTTTAGCTCACTAATACCTGCAGTATCATCTCCTATGATAATGATATCATCAACGTACACTAGTAACATAATTGTTTTCTAGCCTTGCTTAATGAATAGTATATGATCATTAATGAATTGTTTAAAACCCATAGTCCAAATTCCATCACTAAATTTCTCAAACTATGCCCGTGAGAATTGTTTCAATCTATAAATTGATTTCTTTAGTTTGCACACTTTCTCTTGTTTGTTCTCATTAAAGTATCTTGGTGGCAAGTCCATATAAATGTCTTCCTTAAGATCACCTTAAAGGAATGCATTCTTCACATCTAGCTACCATAATTCCCATCTTTTATTAACTGCCAAGCTTAAAAAGATTCTGATGGTGTTCATCTTGGCTACTGGAGCAAATGTCTCTGTTTAATCTATGCCGTAGGACTGACTATATCTTTTTGCAACTAATCTTGCCTTATATCTTTTTATATTCCCATATGCCTTATATTTGATTGAGAATACCCACTTACATCCTACAGTCTTCCTTTCTGATGGTAGATCTGTCAATTCCCAAGTATGATTTTGTACTAAAGATGAAATTTTCTCTTCCATGACCACTTTCCATTCTGGATGTACTTTAGCCTCTTCATAGGTCCTTGGTACAAAAGTATTCTCTGTATTCATCACAAATAGCTGATATTCTCTATGATAACGAGAGAATAATACCATCTTATCCAATACATATTTTGCCGTTGCACGCTTCCCTTTTCTAATTGTAATAGGTAAATTATCCATTTCAATATCCGAATTATGAGAGGTTATCTGAAGAGGAGGTGAATCTGATTCACTTTGGAAATTTTGTTCTCGGGTGACAGTCTGATCTGAAAAGAAAAATCCCTCGGTTTTCTCTATTATATACTTGTCATTCACCTGCATTTTCATGAGTAGATGTAATTTCAGCTGGAGAAAGTGGGATCACTTGAGTAGACTATATTTCTGATGAAGGTTCTTCCTACACTCCATAAAATGAAATGTCTTCATGAAAGGTGACATCTATTGTAATATAAAACCTCTTTTTGGAAGGATCACAACACTTATAACCTTTTTGAGTAGTTGAATATCCCAAGAAGATGCACTTGATTGATCTTGCATCAAGTTTATCTCTGACACCTTGATAAACATGAATAAAGCATATACAGCCAAAAATTCTTGGTAATAAATGGAATTGTTTCTGATAAGGACATAGGGAATGAAATAGAGTATTACCACTGAGCACCCTGCTTGGTATGCGATTTATAAGAAAAACTGATGTTAAGACTGCTTCATCCCAATAATATTTTGGTGCATTGCATCTAATTAAGAGAGTCCTTGCAACTTCTAAAATATGTCGATTCTTCCTTTCAGCTACACTATTCTGTTGAGGAGAGTGTGAATATGAGGTCTGGTGTAAGATGCCATGCTGTAGAAAATATGAATGAAGGGATCGTGACATAAATTTTTCACCATTATCACTGTGAAAAATCTTAATGGTACTTTGAAATTGCGTCTGTACAAACTGACAGTATATAGGAAGAATTTCCTTCACTTTGTCTTTAGTCTTCATAAGGTAAATCTATGTCACACGGTTACGGGTGTGGGTGCGGGTGCGGGATACGACAAATTTCAAAAATTTTGTGTGCGGCGACATGGCTACGGTATATAATATTATATATTATATATAATATTCAACCTAAATAAATCAATCGTAATACAACTAGTATTTGCTAATTTTGGGTGCACATAGGTATCAATTAGCAAGTTCTCACATAATGATCTAAAACTTACAATGATTTTATGAGCTACAAAATATCGAAGTTATGGATTCAAAGAGTTTCGAGATCTTTAGTAGGATATAACATATACTAGTATTTGTGCTAGGATCCACTACTAATGTCATACTCTTCTGTTCTATTGATCAGGTAATGTTCCTGGTCTTTAAATGTGTTTGGTGACAAAGATTATTCTGTGCAAAGGCATACAGTATGGAGTCAAGAATCCAATCAGATTGAGTAATAAGAAACCAATTGTTCGCACCTAAAATCATTAAAGCAAATATGATATACAACTACAATAGCAAGTACACAACTTTATAAGTTTATATTAAAGCAAAACATATAAATGGTAAACAACTACTAATTTCATCATAATATACAAATCAATCTTCATTATCCGGACCCATTTAACCCTAAGTTATAAAAAAAAAAAATTGCAATTTTTTTTTTGCCATGCCGCACCTGACACGGTGTCGGTGTCGGTGTCGGTGTCGCACCAGTGTCGAGGTCGACACTCCACCCCTTAGAAGTGTCTGTGTGACTTAGAGGTAAATTATAGTAAACCTAGTGCAATCATCAATAAATGATACAAAATACTTATATCCCTGCATAGAAGTTGTCGAAGTAGGGCCCAAAATATGAGAATGCACAATATCAAAAGGAATGGAAGATCTTTGTTCATTTGAAGAAAATTAAATAAGATGGTGTTTTGCCTTCTGACAAGTTTCACAATTAAAGTTTAAATCATTACATTCACTACATTCAGGTAATAACATCTTTATTTTGGAAAATGGTAAATGGCCTAGCTGCTGGTGCCAACGAGGTATATGGTCCTTCTATCTCTCAGTAATAATTGTTGATTGTAGTGCAACACCTTTATTGTCCTCACAAAAGTAGAGGCCTTTCGTCACATTATCCTAACCAAAGATCTTTCTCATCTTCAGTTCCTGAAAGACACATCCAGTGGAATCAAAGATTATACGACATTTTAAATCATGAGTCATAGCAAAGACAGATAATAGGTTTACTGATATGTTTGAAATATGTAAAACGTTTTTCAATGTACCAAAAGATGTGATAATACTTATTTTCCCACTATTGGTGTAAGAGATCTATCTGCCACTCTAACATTGATCTGTGCCTGTGTCAATTCATAGTTATCAAAGAAATCTCTTCTGCTAACCATGTGATCTATAACACCTGAATCAATAACCCATATCCTTGAATAAGAAGAATTTATATTACCCTGAGTTAGTAATAAGAAATGACAGGCAATAGATGTTTGTGATTCACTGTGAGAGGATGAAGAAGGTTGTTGTAGATCAGTCAAACGTGCCTTCAACAATTCAATTTTCTTTCTTATATCAGCTAAAGAAGGTATACTTTCCTCAGTCTTTTGCTTTTCATTATGATCACTACTAAAGTATGCTCCATTGTTTCTATTCGGAAAATAGGTAGGTTTTCCTACTAACTCCCAACAAGTTTCCTTGGTGTGTCGTGGTTTTTCACAGGAGGAATGAGTATACTGTACTCAAAGATGGAAGTTCTTCCCAACTGAGGATGTTATTCTTTACATATTCATATTCTGATGATATACCCCATAGAAGATCAAACACTTCACGCTCTTCAAACTCCTCGTTCTGTTCTAGTGTGTAAGTCTGATATTTAGTTTTAGAGTATAGATGTAGTTCTTCCCACATACCTCTGAGCTCTACATAATACTCACTAACTGACCTTCCTTGTCTGCATTTCCGAATCTTCTCTATAAGATCATACTTCTTCGCAATATTTTTTCTTTGGGCATAAACTTCCTAAAATGCTAGCTAGATATCCCTAGCAGTATCCAAAAACATAAAAGTACTGTCGATGGAGGGAGTCATGGATTATATTAACCAAGCACTTACTAAGGCATTTTTTTTGTACCACCGAGAATAGGAAGGATCTGAAATTGGGGGTCGAGGAAGATCACCTCTCAAATAATCCCACCGCCCCTTGTCATAATAGTCAGCTCAATAGATCTGGCTTATTGTAAATAATTCTTACCATCAACTTTCAAATTTGTGATTTAAAAACCTTCACTTTTATCTGACGAGAGTTCATTACTTTCTACCATCTTTGCTCTTTCCATATTCGGATTGATATCTCATTGAAGGAATACCTTTAAATCTGCTCCAATCGGTTAACCACTGAAAAATCAAATTTTTTAAATGAAACAACTGTCTCACTTTCTCGTGAACATTTCATCGAACAGTTGTAGTGCATCACTTATAGAGTAGGAAAGCAGATACTCATGGTGAGAGGTAATGAATATAACAACGATTTTGTAATGAAATCACTCAAATACCAATTTGAAAGAACAAGAAAGAGAAGATCTTATTTTCCTGTGAGTTCTTCACTGTACCCACGACTTCTTTTTGTTGATTTCCTTCGATGTTTGATGCTAAACGGTCACAAGAGGCTCTAATACCATGTTGAAATTAATCAGCAACATAAACTTCTTTATTGATGAAAGCCGAATACAAGAAGAATACACTGAGGTGCTGGTCGGTCAATCCTTGTCGCCACCCTCTAATTTTCGTTAAAACCTAATAGCAGTCCTAATGACTACATATATGATTGATCTAACTTGAAAGACTATAATACCCCTAGTAAGTGAGTACTGATCCATTAGAACCCGTATTATAAAATACCATAATATACATGACTCAGACTTACGTATGACTCTATGTATACATTTCTAACTAAATAGTAACACTAATTAATCAAGATTTAACTTGATCTTCAATAGTAAGAAATAGATGAAAAAACTATTTTTATAAGTTTTTTAATGAAAATAAAGGTGATAGTATTAGCTTAGGAGAGTTGGCCAAATCATAAAAATATATAAACTACAATTTCTACCGACATATTCAAAAGAATAAAATCAAAGAGGCTCTTAAACATATCAAGAGTGGTAAATCGGTAGGACCAGACAATATTCCAATAGAAGTTTGGAAAATACTAGGAGAAACATGAATCACTTGGCTCACGAGACTATTTAATGAAATATGGAGAAACTAAAAGATGCCCGAGGAATGGAGAGTGAGTACACGCATACCCATATATAAGAACGAGGGATACATTCATAATTGTGTGAATTATCGAGGTATCAAGTTAATGAGCCATACTATGAAATTGTGAGAAAGAATTATCGAACGTAGGTTAAGAGAAGTATCAAGTACAACAGAGAATCAATTTGGATTCATGCCAGGTAGATCTACTATTGAAGCGATTCACCTTTTGAGACGTCTTATTAAACATTTTAGAGCAAAAAAGAAAGACCTTCACATGATATTTATTGATCTAGAAAAAGCTTATGATAGGATACCGAGGGAGGTTCTTTGGAGAACCTTAGAAAAAAGAGGTATCCCATTGACATACATTAATCTTATAAGAGACATGTATGATGGTACAAAAACATGTGTGAGGACTCATGAAGGAATGACAAACTTCTTTGAAGTTAATATTGGGTTACATCAAGGATCAACTTTAAGTCCATACTTATTTATAATGGCGATTGATGAGTTAACAAAACATATTCAAGATGAAGTGCCTTGGTGTATGTTATCTGTAGATGACATTGTGTTAGTGGAGGAGTCTAAGGAAAAAGTTACTAGAAAATTGGAACTATGGAAAAAAGCATTAGAAAACAAAGGCCTCCAACTTAGTAGAACAAAGATAGAATATATGTAATGTAAGTTTCATCATTTGGTTACTTCAGAGGATATAGAAATTAAAATTGGCACAAATTGCATCCCTCAAAAGGAAAGTTTTAAATACCTAGGGTCCATTTTTCAGATGGAAGAATTAATGGAGATGTTACGCATAGAATTAATGCTGGTTGGTTACAATGGAGAGGAGCATCAGTTATTTTTTGTGATAAGAAGATACCATTAAAGTTAAAAGGTAAATATTATAGAGCATCAATTAGACCTGCCATGTTTTATGGTTCTAAGTATTGGGTGGTTAACCATGAATATGTACAAAAGATGTTTGTGATAGAAATGAAGATATTGAGATGGATGAGTGATCATACAAGAAAAGACCACATACATAATGAGGTTATTAGAAACAAATTAGGAGTGACACCAATAGAGGATAAAATGAGAGAATTTCATTTAAGATGGTTTGGACATATAGAAAGAAGATCAGAAGAAGAACCTCTAAGAAGGTATGAAAAACTAAATTTGAAAAGTATTAAAAGAGGTAGAGAACGACCACAAAAGTGTTGAAAAGAAACAATAAAGAATGATCTAGCTTATTGTGAGTTAACTGCTAACATGGCACATGATAGAGCTATATGGAAACAAAGAATCTATATAGCCGACCCCGTCTAGTATGGGAAAAGGCTTAGTTGTTGTTGTTGTACTTATGTATCAACCATGGTGAATCCATAAACTTGTTTAGGGTGGGGCGAGCTTTAAAAGTTTTCAATTTTTTGAAATTTCAACACAAAAATGCAATTTTTAAGACATTCGGGTGGCACCCACCCCGCCACAATGTAGATCTTCCTCTGGTATCAGACTCCATCAGCACTCCGAGTGAAGCATGTTTTATGAGAGTGGCGTTAGGATGGGGTACCTCCTAGCAAGTCCCACTGTTGCACCTCTAGCTAAATGCACCTAGCGTTGAGAAAGGCTTAGTTCAGGTTAACATTAAGTTGGACCACAACTAGTATTAACGGATACATGCATCACAATGCAGAAGTATTACTTCAGCATAAGCAAACTTACTGGGTGTCACTGAAATGGCAGAAACCAGAGGTCCATAAACTCCTCTAGTTGGAATTGCAAGAGTCCCCTTTCCTGCCCAATAAAAGCTGATCTCCAGAGTGCTTGCTGTCACGTCAGCAATGAAGCTCTTAACAACTTCTTTACCTGCTCCACCTGCTTCACTTTCAATGTTGAAATCCTCCAGTACCCTTTTGTGCTGCATGGGGAAACATTAGAAGAGTTATGCAGCATGACTAAGGGTGTTCATGGTCCTGTTTGGCACAAGTTAGCCTCAACCTCGAATAAAACCAATATAACCAGTTCTTAATTTGAGAACAAGCCAAAAGATTATAGTACATATCATTTATCAAAAACCAAATCGGTTTTGGTTTGATTTTGAATGCGGTTCTGTACATTTTAATCTCTGGGGATTGATCGGTGTTTTCTGGCAGAGCTTGAGGCATTTTCCATGGAGCTCAACACTTCGAGATCTCCTCACAGAGTTCAAAATTAAGGGACAAAAAGTCAAGGAGGGAAAAGAGAGGATAAAAAAGTGTCAGGGTTTGGGAAAGTATGTTCAAAGATTGTAAAGAGGGTTAGACCAACAGAGTGGTTCTAGGCAGTCTAGATTTAGAGTCAAGGTTACACTTAGGTGCTAGCATATCAAAATAATTTTCAACTATTCATTTTGTATTGATGGATAGTTGAAATTAAAAAAATATACTTAAAATAAATACAAATGTACTTTTACTTTTTAAATTTAAATTACCTATCCATCTTAAGATTTCAACTTTCCATCATTTAACGTAGATGGTTGAGATATGTTTGAATATGCTAACACCTAAGTGTACTAGCATATACCATGTTCTCTCTATATCTACATCCACACACACACACACACACACACACACACATATATATATATATATATATATAACAATGAATAGATTTGGTTCAAACCTACAAACTGAACCCAGAACCACAAACTCTTTTCTATTTCAAACCAAACCACACAACAAAGCAACCCACCCAAACTGCCAGTTTGGTTTTCAGAAAACCTGCATAGAACTGGACCAAGCCAGGAACTGACTGGAATTGGAATTGGCCAAGCCCGATCCAGACTTGGAACTGAGTCGGTTCAAACCTCTGGTTTTTCTTATTAATTTTTTTGGTTTAAACGGTTTGAGACTCAAACCGGAACTGGTGGTTCTAAACCAAAACCAGTACCGGTAAGGTCCCGATTCTGTTCCGGTTCCTAGTTCCAGGAGAACCAGAACCATCCATGTTTATAACAGACTATTCAACATTAGAGGCCGATTATTCACCTGGATGTATACATCAAATACTCGCTCTCCGAGACTACCAAAAGTTTCATCATTAGTGAACATCATTTCAGAAAAGTGTAGTCGGACAGTATAGTTCCCCTTCTGCAGGCACAAGCCATAATATGTCATGGTGATTGGTGAGGTACGTGCAGTCATATATAGTGTTGGATCTCTCATCAGCATTCTGCTAGTATTGAACACTAGATAACTATTGTCAGGAGCATCCATGAACGTTCCGGTACTGGTAAAAGCCCAATTGTTTTGAATGCGGCACGTGGACACCCCCCTCTGATCCATGTCTGCTTCGTATTTAGTTCCATTGAGTGTATACCCAGGTCCTCCACAGTTTATGAACAAGGAAGAATCTATCAGGAACATAAGATAACTAGGTTATGCAATCAAGGAATTACAGCTTCAATAATTCTGTTGAATAAATTTGATTCCGTGAACTTACATGTTGGTGAATCAGGGCACGGGTAATCCTTTCTGAAGCACGCAGGGACTCTATTTAATGTGAAACCCACATTATAGCATTTGAATGAATGAAAACAAAATGCCCAACGCACGATGAGCTAATAATTTGTCATCTACATGGTCTGAATAGCACTAAAAGAAATAAATTAGACAGCTTACGAGTTGTCATATGTAGAAGAGTAGCTGGATAAGAGGTTCCTGAAGCAACAGCCAACAGTATGTGTTATGTGGCATAACCAAAACCAGGTTCTTCAAAGAAGAGAAAAGAATTTATTCTTACACTCTGTTCTGTGGGCAGGATGATGGACTAGCTCCTGCAAAAGTATTTTCTGATAAATCCCTGCAGATCATTAAATTATAAGGATTCCTGATCTGGTATAGTAAACCAACAGAAATGTTGTTGCTACTCAGTATGTTTATCAGGATTGAAGCGCTTTTTTTAGGGAAGTAATTGGATGTGCCCCTAAATATTGCAGGAAAGCAATCCAAGTTGGAGAAGAAAATGAAAGTGGATTTCTAAACCAAAACCAGGCCTATTTGCACGTTAAGTGGGGTCAGCTACATGAATTCTCGACTGCCATTGAGCTCAATTTTGTGCAATATTAGCACTTAACTCTTAAAAAGCAACATTATGGTAAGACTTAAGGATCTTACCAGTTGTTGATTTGAATGATCCCTTCAGGTAATGATCCGGTCAGCTTGTTGTTGCGTAGGAATCTACAAGAGGAAGAGTATGTTATTCCATGGTGTACAAGAAACAAAACAAGCTCCAAAGAAATAGTCGTCAGCTATTACTCACATCATTCCCAAGGATGCAATACTAGACAAAGATGTTGGAACTTGCCCTGTTAAGCTGTTGAACGACAGGTCCCTACGATTGCAGCAGGAGTATGAGAACTACTACAAATTGTAAAATATGAACTAGGTTATAGTATGATCACATTCGACAGGCACTCTTTACATAGAAAACATGGGTAGTTAATTAATAGTGGACTAAAATGAGTGAAACCTTCTAAGAATTTGTGTGGTTCAATTTGAGGCAAAATTTGGTACATTTATTATAATGCAAATAATCCACCGAGTCACACAAGTTGAAGGTCATGAGTTTGATACAAGGGCATGCATCTGCTTTTTGGCCTCCCTATTGTAACAAAAGAAAAGGAAACTCAATCCAATTTGTTCTCTTGTTTCTTTTCCATGAGTAGAGCATACTAATAGAAACTCACAAAATTTTCAGACTTTTCATGCTCCCGATATAGGGTGGAATTTCACCTGAGAGTGAGCAGTTTCTGAGCACCCTGTAGCGATTATGTCCATTAAATGATGGTCAGAGTTACAAAGCAGAAGGGTGGGAAGAAAGGTCCAGCAGACTCACAGCTCTTGTAACCCTGTCAGGTTTTCCAGAGGGGGGAAATTAGACGCAGGTCCATTCAGGTCCGCGATTCTCCTACACGAGAGTAAGAGTTGATGATATTAATCTTTATTAAAAATAAAGGTGCGATCTTGAGTACTTGGGGACTGAATGACTCAGTGAGGATGACTCAATCATGAGCAAAGGTAATCCGCAAGTCCATGAAACCGAACATATGCTGAAATCAGAAGTTGTACTTACAGCTTGGTCAAGTGAACTAATGAAGATATGCTGGAGGGTATGGGTCCTTCCATCGATGTGCCCATGATCATCCTGAATTAAGTTCCGCAATGAAAGTAAGATCGCTACAATTGCTTCAGAGTTGTACTAAGAGAGGAAGGAACGGATACAAAAGTTAAAGAAGGAAACTTAAATGGGCATATTCGACTGCATTCTGTTTCAATTGTATTTACCATAAAACTCAACTTCAATCAATCCACACAGGGTTTAAAATTAAGCACAAACTTACATGAGATTCAGTTGGTTCCAGTTCTTGAAGAAGTCAGGTATCTTCCCGGTGAAGTTGCTCCCACTAATCCAGCTATGGACATAAAGGGATAACAGTTTGTAGTGTGAAGTTGATCTCAAAAGAAGCTTTGGAAACTCTCCTGCAAAACTTACAAGTCTCTCATGTTTGTGAGATTAGCTAATGATGAGGGCAAATCTCCCGTAAACTTGTTTGAATTCAGAAACCTGCGTATCCAAAAGCAAATTTAGCTAGCCAATTTTGTTAGCTAACCAACACTTATCACTAACAAACCAATCATCAATGGTAGTTTTGTTCTGAAATTTAATTAAGAGAAGTCTCATCTATGCAGCCTAACAAAGGAAAAAACTACTCATATTCGTTGGCCTGTCTGTAAAAATCCAAGCAGAGGAACAACGGGCATCCCAAATTCATGATGCATGGTGGCCGAAGCCACTAGTTATGGACAAGAATTCTGCATAAAGTGACTAATAATTCAAATCCAAGGAATAAGACGGCATACAATCTCTTTATGTTGGTTAACTTGCCCAATTCAGGAGGAAGTATTCCCTCAAGTTTGTTCGCTTCAACTACCCTGTATGGAACAAAAGACAAGGTCCGCGTTACAGAGACATAATATAATGAGTAAACGGCTTTCCCAATATTATGAAAACTGCTAGATAAATGGTAAAGCCATGATTTTATGATAATCGTGTATTGAGTCAACCTGTTTTTGACCTGGACCCAACCCCATTTACTGTTCGAGACCATTTTGAAGACCCGGGCGTGACCTGGGTCTGGTTCGGACTAACATGTCTACAACCCATGCACAAAAAAATGTATATTGTATATATATATATACACACATACATATATATACATAAAAATATATATTGTATATATATATATATATATATATACATATATATATGTACATATACACATACATATATATATATATATATACATATACATATATATATATATATATATATATGTATACATATACATATATATGTATATATACATATATATATATATATACATCTGGTTCGGACTAACATGTCTACAACCCATGCACAAAAAAATGTATATTGTATATATATATATATATATATATATATATATATATATATATATATATATATATGTTTATATAATGTGTGTGTAATGGAAACAAGCCGCACCTGTCCATAAACATAAATGTTTATATATACATTGCGGGTCAAGTCCAGGTCAACACCGAACTGAACTGATTTTTTGTCAGGTTACTTTTGAAAGATCGAGACCCGACTCTGGGTGCCCAACTCCCTAACCAGACATGGATTTTCCGTGTTGACGTGTCAGGACAGGTTGAAAATTGCCCAGTTTTTTATTTTTCCCATTTTGTATCTATATATGTTAAGCTTTCTGCTGTATCTGTAACTTTCTGGAAGTTTGGGTAAGGAAACATGAGAAATGCAAAGAAAAGGTTAGTTTCTCAGCGCACAATCTGTTTGCAGCAAATTGTAGAGTAATCTTTGCTGCAGCAACCAATGAGCTATACAATCTCTGACCATAATGCTCTAATATTTCTTGTACTGAAAATTAATCTTGGAGTAAAAGAGAATTCAAATATTTTAACATGTGTGTGCTCTCTTGTAGTAAAGGAGACTGACGCCATAGAGGGAAAAGCTCAATTCTAGGCCGATTTATTGGCTCAGTTTACAAAAGAAACTTCTAGCGGAAAAAGACTTCGTACGACCTAGCTTCAAGAAGTTGATCAAAATTCAAGGTACTTTCTGCATTTCATGCAAGAAATCACATCAACATTTCCTTTTGTAGATATGAATGCCATTCGAGAAAGCGCACTTCCTTTTTCGAAGGAAACCACGGTGATGTATTAGCATTTCCCCGTGGCCCCAAAGTTAGTATTGCACATAACGCATCTTCCTCGACTAGTATCCAATGATGAAGTAAAGCAAGCTGTTTTTTAAAAAGCCGACTTTTTCTCAAATTAACCTCACCAACATTCTTCTTATTTTCTAAGAAGTCTAGAGCAGTGCGATTTACCAAGTTTCGACCAATATATTTGTGTAACTTCTTCAAGATTAGTATCACACTTATGGTTAACTCTTGGCTTAACTAAAATTCTCTCTCATAACCAGGTGGTATTTCTAAAAGGTAAGGTATAAGAGATACTATCTTCGAGCTTATAGATTCTACCAGCCATCATAAGTAATTTGCTATACCAAATTATATCTTTCCAAGGCCTGTGATAGAGTGGATTGGAACTTTCTGAAGCATTCCCTTGCTTTTCTTGGTCTTGATCCTGGCCAAATCAAGCTTATTATTATGCTATGCGTTTCTATTACCTCTTTTCGTGTCCTCATTAACAGTATCCTAGGAGATAAATTTCATAGTTCATGAGGCCTTCGTCAAGGAGATCTACTTTCACCTTACATTTTTATTGTCATTAAGAAACGTCTAGCAAGAAGACTATTATTGGTTGAAAAGGAGTGTGTCACTTCTTTTTCGAAATGCAAATAAAATGTTTCTCATTTGTTATTCGCAAATGATATTTTCCTTTTTGCAAAAACTGATCTGCCTACTATTTTCAGCCTTAAGTTAATATTGAATCACTTTTTGATTAGTTCAACTCAAGTATGCTCATTAATGAGCTTAAATCTTATTGCATTTTCTTCATTGCTCCTCCAACCCTAGTAGAGATGGTTGCGTCTTTGTTAAGATGGCGTCAAGCAACTCTTCCTATTAAATACTTGAGCTAAGCTCTTTTTCGTGGAAGATTGAATTCAGAAAGAATGTACTATGAGCTTGTACAAAAAGTAAAGAAGAGATTTGATTAGGGATGGCAACGAGGCAGGTTTCACCACACACTGCAAGACTCCTATTAGACCCTGCCCAGACTCGCCCCATCCCACTTCAACCTATAAAATATTTGATCAGACTCATTTCTATCAAGGAACTCATATTCCTTGTTGGTCAGACTCTTGGATCTTGTGTCGGTCGATCGAGGAGGAAGACCTACGCTGAAGTACAAACCTAGCTCTCAATTGGTATCCTTGATTTGACCGCATACTTCTGTTCATGTAACGTACTCACATACGCGGTTCTTCCCGAGTGTTACCCACACACATATAAAGAACCAATGAGGTAAAAGTTGATACTTACGGAACTGTAAGATTTAAGATATTTCCTAAAGAACCAATGAGGTAAAAGTTGATACTTACAGAACTGTAAGATTTGAGATATTTCCTATCTCCTTGGGGATCCTTCCAGATATGCGGTTTCCCATAAGTGTCCTAAAGTGGTAGAAAATGAATTAGTGAGACGAATATGAGCGATTTCATAAAAAAAACAAAGAGGAAGACAATGATGAGAGGACCAATGACCCTTGGAAGCAGACTGAAGTTTCCTTGGATGCCATCCATGATGTCGAACAACTTCAAATGTCTCCTTTGTTTTCTTTATGGGCCTATCTGCTTGAATAAGTTTGGATACAAGTCCATGAAGGTGGCTGATTGGCTAACCAATCGCTCATTGATGTTTATATGTAAATGTAATAAGAGGTTGCATGTTAGGCTTCGGTGGGATTGGTAAAATTTGGCAAATTGGGCTGAACTCTTTTAGATTTCTATCAAGTTTCTGAGTATGTATCAAATATTTGAATATGTGCAGAGCTACTAAGCTGAGCTCTCCCTGTTTATGGTTCGGTTCATTCATTATAAAATGAGTCATGCATGAGCGCAAGTAAGCTCATGAGCTCAACATGAACAAGCATGTTAAACTTAAAGAAAAATCTCATAAATATTTGCTGAGAAAAAATATTATGGTTGTAATTTTTTATTTAAAGATTATCGCTTTAGTGATAAAAGTTGTCCCAAAATAACAAATGGTTGGTCTTCTTACCCAACGAATACTTGTTTTGACATGATTTATATTTTCCTAACCCAAATAAACAGACACAAAGAGCGATAGACCACTTGGCTAGGGGGTCACGTCACGATTGATAGGCAAGAGTTCAATGCCGAGCATGAGCGTCTGGCTTGGGCATCTACATTGAAAAAACAAAACTCATACAACGAGGGACTGAGAACTTACAGATTATCCAACCGCCGCAAGGAACCCCAGCTTGCTGGAATGGTACCATTGATGTAGTTACGTGATACATCACTGTTAATAGGCACAGAGCAACAGTCAAAAATCAAAGATATGCAACTGCTCCGTCTCTAAATAGAAGCACAAAGAAACCATATTTATTCTCAATTTTTTCATAGCATATATTTTTACATATAATAATCAAGTATGCTTCCTAAATATTTCTAGTGATGTATTTTTATACATATCTTACTAAATACGCAGATCCTGCAACATTTAAGACCATGAGCAGTTTGATGGTAGCTGAGCTAGAGGAAGTATCCCGCTTGATGAGATCATTGAAAGGGTTCCGAAGGAAGTGGACGATTGCAGCGACGGTGGTGCACGGCACACACACACACACACACACAGACTCCCAAAAGATTATTTGCTATTAAAAGTAACGGTTTAAAGATGCCACTAAATGAAAGAAACCAATGGATGCCAGGAATTGACTTACAGCACGCTTAGGTGGGTGAGGTTTTTCAGCTCGTCAGGGAGCGAACCGTTCAGATTTTGTCTCCGTAAAATGCTGGATACATACAACACAAATTAATGAGCCGTATGGCATTAGTAACTAAAACTTAAACCGATACTAGGGTCCAAACGGGCTTACATGCTTACGACGTGGCACACAGTCCCGTTTCGAAAAGTGCAGTCGCATGTAACGTTGTTACCTTGTGTTTGGTCCAAACCCGGGGTGATCCACCCTTCATTCCCTGAGCAAGGATCCACGCTAAAATTCCAGTCTCTTTTCCCCAATTTTTTCCCAATCGCTTTGAGAGACGCAACTACAACAAAGTACACAATGCCGGTCAAGATCGACCCAGGGCTGGTTAAATGATGGAACCAAAATAAATACAGGACTCCTTATGGTTCATTGGCCAACTCAAAGTCCTACGTTCAGCTTGTTCTCTGAAAAGAAACAAAATAAGCACCACCTTAGTGAGACAAGCGATGAAGTGCTCTCTCTCTCTCTCTCCACATGTGTGTGTGTGCTCGTGCATGTGCGTGTCTATAAATATAATATATATATATATATATATATATATAGATAGATAGATAGATAGATAGATAGAGATAGAGAGAGAGATAGAGAGAGAGAGAGAGAGAGAGAGAGAGAGAGAGAGAGAGAGAGAGAGAGAGAGAGAGAGAGAGAGAGAGAGAGAGAGAGTTTTCATCTTGCAAGCTCCTTGAACTGAACAAAATACAAACTAAACAACACCAACCAATCTAATCGTTCTCAATATTTGAGAACCAAAACCAACCATTATAAAACTGAAGAAGCCACACCGTCGGTTTATATTTGGTTCTACGCTTTTATGTGCCAATTTATGAGATTTATAGTGTATAATATGCAATCAATCACATACGCCAATAGTCTTAAGTGAATTATAAAACAAATTCTTCCTGCATAAAGTGCCATCACCATACAAAAACAAGTTCACATTGTGTATCATTCACACTTCAACAATGACACCTAATAAAATAGCAAATTCTACACCATACATGGATATGGATTGGTTCAGTTATATTAGTTCAGATTCAAAACCTTGAGCAAACCTTGAAAAATTGGAAACCACATAAAACCAAATCAAAAAGCAAAATAACCAAACCAAACCACTGATTTGGATCGGTTTGGATCAGTTCTTTGAACACACCCTCATTTAATTGTACACTTCTCTGATTTCGAATATTCACAAACATCAGGTAAACTTCTGAGAATTGTAGAAAATTTAAGGGGTATTACTGTACACTTTCTAATTTCGAATATTTGCAAAACCTTAGGTATGACTCTGACTACTGTTGAAATGTTAGGTTCTTTGCGCATTTCTCCAACTGTCTTTTTTACCAATACAGCTCGCCGCTTCGAACTGCGATATTTAAAGCAGCAACGGTAATGCCAAGAGATCTATCTGTTTCACATTTTATGAGCCGAAACTTCACGTGCTGCATAGTCAGAGATGTGACTTCTCATATATACAAAAATATTTATGCGACTTTTTTCTTTTTGGCAGATGACAAAATAAAAGTCAACACCTAACTCGACTGGCGCCAGGCACGGCTCACGTCAGCGGATTCACGTAACATGTTCCTATGGATGATTTGTTACATGAATGCCGGTCACAGATGAGAAACTGACTAAAGCGCCGGAGAATCATCGATAGAACTAAACTCCTATACTATCAACCGACGAGTCGATTCGGCAATTTCTTCGGTCGCGAAAAGTCGCTCATCTGACATGAAATATTGAACATTTTCCCGGTAGATTTACCCCGAGATTTGCGAAAAGGAACAAAAATTCTTGAGGCTTCTCATTTAAGTGAAAATAGGGAGAAGAAACCTACAGATCCAAACGATAACTTCCTCAAAATTGCAAGAACTATGCGAAAATGAGACCGTTCGGAGACTAGAGAGAGATTTCTTACCTTCACCGGCGGGGAGTTTCGCGCCCTCGGATCCTAAATCCTCGAGCAAACTCGCAAGGAGAAGCAAGAGGAAGGAAGCGACTACGAGCGAGTTCTCCCCAATTCCCTCCATTTCCTTCTTCTCCAAGCTTCTTCTAACCCGATAATGTTTTTATACCTCACGTTTCTTTCAGAACTCTAGGAGGGAAAAGAAAGATCTTTCCTTTCTTTGGAGCATTTCTCAAAACCACCTCAAACTAACTGATATTTCAAAAACAGGTCTGACAGGGCTGTTTGCTAGCATAGGCTAGCTCGGAGCTCGTTTGTATTTTTGACTCGTTCATTTTTCTTTGTAACTTGGAAAAACAAGTTGAGGGGGCGGTCTGAGCACAAAGAGAAGACTTTCATGGCTAGCCTGTTGATTCAAAAGTACATTAAAATAAGATGTCACTAGTTCAACACCCGGAGTGTGCACATCTAGTAAGCAGTCTCTCTAAACCCAACTTGTCAATGAAAAAATGTCGATACCATTGTGACTTAGATAAAACATACTTTTGAAAATCAATAATACTCGCCATGAGCGGTGGATATACATTGATCCAAGGTGAGGCGTTCAATTTGGAAAATCAACTTAAAATCTGTAGCCCATGGTGGGATCCATGGGCTATACATACCTCGCCCTACCCGAACCCGTTCAAGGGGCTATTTGCCTCACCTCAAAAGAGTTTGTTTCTAGATCAGTCACGGCTCACCACATTTTGCTGACATACTAAGAACGATCCTAATTTGTGTATATTGATACAAACATACATATGACCTTTTATGTTACAAACTAAAATCTCTAAACTTTGAGCCTGAGTTAAAGCTAGTCCATATAAGGTTCAACCATGCCATTTACATTTAGGAGTATTTTGAACAAATCACAAGAAGTAGGTGCATCTTTTGGATTTCTTTAATTCTTTAAGCGCCTCTTTATGAATTATAGGGCTCGTAAATGAACCAAGCTGCTCACGGTTTAGCTCGGCTCCAGTCTATGAGCTTGTACGTGTAAAAATGTCCGGCAAATCCTTAGAACACAGACATCTCTCTCACTCACAGAGTACATGCATGTACGTGTATTTGTGTTTGTGAATTCTCTACAAATCATAATTGGATACCTCATGGTAAAGAAGAGAGAGGTACGAGTATTTCTTCGGCCGGAAAATTATTTATCGGACACGAAATCTCATTTTCCGGTAGTGTTACCCTGAGGTTTGCCGAACAGGAACAAAATAGTTGGAGATATCTCGTTTGAAATGAAATTAGGGAGAAGCAAACTACAGATCTAAGCGACAAATTAACTTCAACATTGCAAGAACTATACTGCAAAATCGAGTCGGAAACTAGAGAGGGAATTCTTACCTTCACGGTGGCGGAGTTTCGCTGCCTCGGATCCAGAAGCCCCAATGAAGTTCGCAAGGAGAAGCAAGAGAAAGGGCGTGACTAGGAGCGACTTCCCACTAACTTTCTCCATCTCCTTCGTCTAGTGGATCTCTTCTAATTGGAAAATGTTTATACGTCTCGTTTCTATTAGTATTTTAGGAGGGAAGAGAGCGATTGACGAGGTGACTGATCGTCGACGAAAGAGCTTCACTTTCTTTTGGGTATTTCTCAAAAACCAGCTCAAGTTGACCAATATTGCAAAAAGCTTGCTGATGGAGCTCAAAATACGGGTTACCGGTGCAACCTGAAGCTAGCACACGCTATATTTAATTTTCATTGCTCACTTTTATTTCATAGATCTCTTGGCTGGTGGGTTAACTCGTAACGGACTTGCAAATAAAAGGTCACTAATTCGATACCCTGATTGCGCATATAGTAGTAGACATTTCAAAATAAGCCTTTCCAGGGTCCGCCCGGCCTAGTTCGGCCTTGAAAACAAATGGTTGGCGAAGCTAGGGTTTTCTAGCCCGTTTTCAGAGTTGGGCCAAATGGCCTGATCTGTCTGACCTTAGGTGTCAGCCTTGCACGGTAAAAGAAATTATATATATATATATATATATATATATATATATATATATATATATATATAGAGAGAGAGAGAGAGAGAGAGAGAGAGAGAGAGAGAGAGATTAAGTTTCAAACAGACTCTTCTTGATAATTCAAACTGTTCATCTTTTTGATTAAACGGTTTACATTGAAAACTAAAATAGTAATTTAGCTTGCTCAAAAGGTAAAAAACTAAATAAAATATATTTTACTTATTTTAATATAAACCATTCTTATCAAAGGATAATCCAAACGATAAAGAAAAGTCTAGTAGTGAGAGTTTATTTAACTTTAACAAGCAACTCAAGCTCAACTCGATTCCAACCAGCTAACGGGCCAAACTTCAACAAGATTTCGAGTTGGACAACCCCATATTTGGTCCGTTCAGTTTGTTTATCGACCCAAAAATATTCTTTTATTGTTTTTTCTAGGAGTCTAACTCCTCACCACCAACAACAGCGCTAAAACGCCATGCGGTTGAGCTAATATTATTTTTACTGTTTCAACTTTTATGTGTTTCTTCTAATATATCCTGTTTTTTAATAATGTTCTTAATAGAGCTGTCACTCTTTCCTGTCACTGGTGGTGATTTCAATTCCAAAGTTGAGTACATGAGTGTGCCTTAAAAAAGAAGAAGGGAAAAGTTATTATGGTTCGGTGGTGTTCAGATTCGTGGGGGCGTGCCTGTAGCTTATTACTGGTAGGAAAAAAAAGAAAGAAAGAAGAAAAAAACCCAACGACTTATCAACTTTATTGATTGATGATTTCAGAGACAACGACTCCCAGTCAAGTCCGGTTCTTCCTTTTTTATGCTTTCTCATATCAAATACAAAAGTAATTTGATTAAAAAATTATTCTATTAATTGTGAGTCTTCCGTTTAGATGCATATTAAGTAGTTCTAGGCTGTTAGTTTAAGCATACACTTCCAATCTCTCACCTACCAAATGAGTCGAGAACAACAACAACTAAGTCTTTTCCCGTATTAGACGGAGTCGGCTACATGGATTCTCTGTTTCCACATAACCCTATCATGTGTCATGTTAGCAGTTAACTTACAATAAGCTATATCATTCTTTATTGTTTCTTTCTAACAATTTTGTTGTCGTCATCTACCTCTTTTAATACTTTCAAAATCTAGTTTTTCATACATTCTTAAAGGTTTTTCTTTTGATCTTCTTTCTATATGTCCAAACCATCTTAAACGATATTCTCTCATTTTATCATATATTAGTGTCACTTCTAATTTGTTTCTAATAACCTCATTATGTATATGGTCTTTTCTTGTATGACCACTCATTCATCTCAACATCTTCATTTCTATCAAAGACATCTTTTGTACATATTGATGATTAATTGTCCAACACTCATAACCATAAAACATGACAGGTCTAATTGCTGCTCTATAATATTTACCTTTTAACTTTAATGATATTTTCTTATCATAAAGAATACCTGATGCTACTCTTCATTTTAACCAACTAGCATTAATTCTATACATAACAACTCCATCAATTCTTCATCACTCTAAAAAATTTACCATAAGTATCTAAAACTTTCTTTTTATGGGATGCAATGTGTGCCAATTTTAATTTCTATGTCATCTGAAGTAATCAAATGATCAAACGTACATTCTATATATTCTGTCTTTGTTCTACTAAGTTGGAAGCCTTTACTTTCTAATGTTTCTCTCCATAATTCCAATTTTCTATTTTTCTTAGACTCCTCCACTAACACAATGCCATCTTCAAATAACATACACCAAGGTACTTCATCTTGAATATGTTTTGTTAACTCATCAATAACCATTATAAATAAGTATGAACTTAAAGTTGATCCTTGATGTAACCCAATATTAAATTCAAAGCAGTCTGTCATTCCTTCATGTGTCCTCAGACATGTGTTTTTGCACCATCGTACATGTCTCTTATAAGGTTTATGTATGTAAATGAGATGCCTCTTTTTTCCAAGGTTCTCCAAAGAACCTCTCTCGGTACCCATCGTAAGTTTTTTCTAGATCAATAAATATTATGTGAAGGTCTTTTTTTTTTGCTTTAAAATATTCCATAAGACGTCTCAAAAGGTGAATCTCTTCAAAAGTAGATATGACTTGCATGAATCCAAATTGGTTCTCTGTTGTACTCGATACTTGTCTTAACCTATGTTTGATAATTCTTTTCCACAATTTCATAGTACGACTCATTAACTTGATACCACAATAATTTGCACAATTCTAAATGTCTCCCTTGTTCTTTTATATAGATATAAGTGTACTCGCTCTCTATTTTTCGGGCATCTTTTGGTTTCTCCATATTTCATTAAATAGTCTTGTAAGCCAAATGATTTTTGTTTCTCCTAGGATTTTCCAAACTTTTATAGGAATATTATCTGGTCCTACCAATTTACCACCCTTCATATATTTAAGAGCCTCTTTGACTTCATTCTTTTGAATACATCGGTATAAATTGTGCTTTATATGTTTTTCTAATTTGGCTAACTCTCGTAAGCTAATACTAACATCTTTATTTTCATTAAGCTTACAAAAATAGTTTTAACATATATTTCTTATATCATTATTTGCCACTAAAATTTTATCATCCTTATCTTTGATGCATCTAACAAAATTAAGATCCTTAGTTTTCTTATCTCTAACCCTATTTATCCTAAAACTATCTCTTTCAGCCTCTTTTGAGTTGTATTTTTTTATATAAATCCTTTCAAATTTAAGTTTATGCTTAACTAACGGCTTTTTTCGCTTACTTCTTTCCTTATAAGCCTCTAAAGTTTTACTAGTTTTCTTAGCATAATATAATTTGTAACATACTTTTTTTGCCTTGATTTTATTTTGCACTACTTTACTCCACCACCAAACTTCTTTTTATGCCGGTACACTTCCCTTAGATTCACCTAACACATCTTTCACCACTTTCCTAATATGTATAGCCATATTGTTCCACAAATTACAAGGTGTACCAACATAATTCCAAGCATTTCCTTGAAGGACTTTCTGTTTAAATATAACTTCTTTCTCACTTTTAAGGTTTCACCATTTAGTCTGAATAGCTTGATGAACTCTTTTTTTCATTGTCGATTTTTTTACTTATAAATTTATAACTAAAAGTCGATGTTGGGTGGTTAAACTTTCTCGTGAAATTATCTTACAATCTTTACAACACACTATCGTTTTCTCTACAAATAAAATAATCAATTTGTGTTTGTGATAAGTCACTCTCATCACGAAGATTAATATAGCGCAAAAGTTTCAAAATGGGCCCCATGCTTTGGACTTAATAGGGTTATCCAAACAATCAATTCAATTCAAGTAAATTTGATCCAAAATTGTTCTTTCTTTCGGTAGTTTGGTTTTATACATGGTTGAAACTCTACCTATGTAAAGGATCACCCTTGCATGATCGGTCCCAAGCCCGGATAAAGAATGAGGGTTGTGTTAGGCTTCCGACAACAAGCGTAAAAATTTGTCAAATTTTTATATCATGAATTATACAAATTATGAGCATTACGTAGGAGTGTCTCCTCTTAGCGATGTACTGTAGAGCCCGAATGCAGTGAAAAGTAAGCAAGGGCCTATACATTTTCACCCGGATGTAGTGAATCAATTGCAAAGAGCGTTTCTACATCATGCACATATATGGGTAAATAAGTTAGTCCTGCTACATTAACACCTGAATCTATTGAATAAATTACAGAGAGGGTCTCCACATTTTCAGTATAGACGGATGCGGGAGTAAGAAACTTATTCCTATATAATAAGATTCATATTGGTACTTAGAATATTGAAACATTGTTCAGTATGCTAATGGAGGTGGTAGATACTATGATTCGGAGAAAGAGTCATATCTTATGTTTACAAGAGACAAAGTGGGTTGAAGAAAAAACAGAAGAGATTGATGATACATATTTTAAATTATGGTACTAAGGAAAGGAAAATACTCGAAATGAAGTTCATATTATCATATAAATAAAGTTTTAAAGGATAGTGTAGTAGACATCCAATGATATGGTGACCGAATTATGATGTTGAAATTAGTGCTAGGAGCAAAGGTTTTGAATATAGTTTGTGCTTACACACCCCAAGTAGGACTAGAAGAGAGTATAAAGATGACTTTTTGAGAGGAGTTAGATAAGGTAATTCACAGAATTTCACAAAGATAAATGATTTGTTTAGGAAGAGACTTAAATAAACATGTCGGTAAAGAGGCAATATAATATCAAATTATTCATGGAAACATTGGTTTTTAGGATATAAATGAGGAAGGTACGGAGATTTTATATTTTTCTATGACTCTTTATAGTCAATATAATTTTCAAAAATGAGATGAACATTTAATTACTTATAAGAGTTGCTTATCACAAACACAAATTGATTATTTTGTTTGTAGGAAAAAAGATACATTGTATTATAAAAATTACAATGTAACTTTAAGAGAAAGTTTAACCACCCAACATCGACTTTTAATTATGAATTTAGAGGTAAAAAAGTGGATAAAGAAGAAAAGAGTGCATTAAACTATTCAAACAGTGTGACCTTAAAAGCAAGAAAGAAGGTATATCTAAAAAGAAAGTCCTTGAAGGAGATGCTTAAAATTATGTTGGTATAGAAGAATATAGCTATACCTTTTGAGACGTCTTATGCAATATTTTAAAGCAAAAAATAAAGACATTCACATGATATTTATTGATATAGAAAAGTTTACGATAGGGTACTAAGGAATGTTCTTTGGAGAATTTTAGAAAAAAAAGGTATCCTATTGACATACATAAACCTTGTAATAGACATTACGATGATGGAAAAACATGTACGAGGACTCATGAAGGAATGATAAAATTCTTTGAAGTTAATATTGGGTTAAATCAAGGATCAACTTTAAGTCCATACTTATTTATAATGGTGATTGATGAGTTAACAAAGCATATTCAAGATGAAGTACCTTGGTATATGTTATTGGTAGATGACATTGTGTTGGTGGAGGAGTTTAAGAAAAAAGTTAATAGAAAATTAGAATTATAGAGAGAAACATTAGAAAATAAGAGCTTCCGACTTAGTAGAACAAAAAAAAGAACTTATAGAATGTAAGTTTGATCATTTGGTTACTTCAGAGGACATAGAAATTAAAATTCGCACGCATTGCATTCCAAAAAAAAAGTTTTAAATACCTAAGGTCAATTTTTAAGAGTGATGTTATGCATAAAATTAATGGAGGTTGGTTAAAATGGAGAGCAACATCACGTATTCTTTGTGATAAGAATATACCATTAAAGTTAAAAGGTAAATATTATAGAGCAACAATTAGACCTGCCATATTTTATAGTTATGAGTGTTGGGCAGTTAATCATGAACATGTACAAAAGATGTCTTAAATAGAAATGAAGATGTTGAGATATATGAGTGGTCATATGAGGAGAGATTGTATATATAATGAGATTATTAGAAATAAATTGGGAGTGACACCAATAGAGGATAAAATCAGAGAATATCATTTAAGATGCTTTGGGCACAGAAAGAAGATCAAAAGAAGAACTTGTAAGAAGGTATGGAAAACTAAATTTTGAAAGTATTAAAAGAGGTAGAGGACGACCACAAAATTGTTGGAAAGAAACAATAAAGAATAATCTAGTTTATTGTGAGTTAAGTGATAACATGATAGGGCTGTGTGGAAACAAAGAATCCATGTAGCCGACCCCATCTAGTATGGGAAAAGTTTTAGTTGTGTTGGTGGACCAGAACTCGGCCGATCCGATTCCATATATATACTTTTAGTTTTATTCAAAATTTTGACACTTTTTATTGTTTTCTGTTTCCAAACAGTTTAGGACTTAAATTGGAACCAGAACCAGTTTGGTCCCTATTCGATTTTGGTTCCTGGTTCTAGAAAAACCTGAACCGTTGGTTCTGTTCCATGTCTATGTGTTTTTTTTAGTTTGCAAAACCATTTTCTTTTTATGGTTTAGTTTACAGTTTGAAGGTTGAAAGTAGATGTAACCAGTTCCTAACCTGCCTGGGGTTCTAATCAGAACCGAACCGGAGACCACCCAGTTCTGGTTCTGGTTTCACCTTTTTTAAAACTGAAACCGCAAGTTTTCAAGTTTTTTAATTTTAAATTATTTAATAAAATTATCGGTTCCAAACAGGAACTACCTCAAAACCAGCGGTTATGGAGCAGTAACCGAAATTGGCCAGAGCAGTTCGAGGTTTTGGGTTAACTGCTAGTCCTGAAACCCGACAAATCTAGTTGAAACTGAATAAATCCACATACGAACTGGTATTGCCGAATTGTGTAACACAGAACATGAGAGTTCTTTTGTGTAATTAGAACATCTTAATGGCCTGGCTTTTTGTTTAGTATATAATTATTGATATAGTTTTCTAATGGTGCCAGCCACATCCTTACAATTTACCAAGTCTATTTATCATGCGGCTGACTGTATATTATATACTATAAGCCTCATATTGGTCCGTTAAATATAATGGATCATGATATCGGATCAAATTAAACCCGAACCTATGGTTTAATTTTTTCCTATTTAATGGATATAAAGCATGGTTTATTTTAGTTCTGTAAATTTGAGGCTCGGTTATATTGGTTTGGTTTGAATTTGAGCCTACAACACTGGACCATGACCTTCACTAGGCTGAGTATGCTGTTCTGGATCTTTACTTTGCTCCAAACCCAATATGACTAGCAAAATTGTAAATGTAAATATATTTGATATGGTTAAAGAAAACGGGTTTATGCGTGTTTGTTGTTCGTGTAGAAGCTATAAAACTCATTAACCTTATCGCCTTTAATATCAGCTAGACATGTCTGATTCTGGTTTACTCAGAAAAATGAATTGGAAACGAACCAGATCCAAGCAGGTTGTAGTTATGGTTTGTTTATAAACACTGGTTCTTGACCTTTGGTTCTGTTTTAGAAAACAAAAGATAAAAATTTATATAAGGGCTCAAAAGATTTTCGAAAAATATCTTATAAAAAAGACTCAAGACAGAGGTTTGAACCACCATCGCAGGTTCAGGTCTGGTTATGGTTTTACGGAAGGAGGAACCATGCTTGGGTTCGGTTTGGCTGGTTCGAGTTCGAAACCGTGTATATGTCTAACAGAAGATACAGAAAATCTAGGGAAAAATGTCCTCTAGAGAGAGAGAGAGAGAGTTGAAAAAAGTGTTCACTTTTGTCAAGAGACAGTTTCATGATATTGATATCCCATTTCTATTAAATAAAGTCAATGTGCACTAATAAATCAACCAAAAGATTCTAAACTATAGAGGATTGATCAAGCTCTCTCCCCCTATACATACATACATACATATATGTATATATATATTAGTATACTTAGGTGTTATTATATACAAACAAACCTCAGTTATTAACGACTGAAATTCAAACTAAAATATATATAGTTGTACTTTATTCATATTTTTAAATTAAATTTCAACTATTCATCAAACCAAAATGAATGGTTAAGACTTGTTTGGATAAGTATGTTAGCATACATCACGTTCTCTCTCTATACATATAGTGATTTGATCCTATCTACCACTAATATTGCTTACTTATGTTTGATCATTGTTTTTTAGAGATATGAATGTAAAAATATTGTTATGTGTCTTTTTTTGAAAGCTCTTAAATTTGTTTAAATTACACTCGTACCACCCAAAATAAGGACACAAGTAAATATTTTAGAGGTGAGCAAGTTTTGATTATCCTATGTGCGTTGGCGAGCTTGAGTTGAACAAAATCAAGTCTAATTTGAGTTTTTCCAAGTCAAGCAAGCTCAAGTAGCTCGTGTCAGCTCAGCTCACTAGCATTGTACTACACTCTAATCATGTATTCCCGCACATTTTTTTCAGCTCGTTTTCAAGAAGATCGACGACCCACGCAGTCTAACAACTTGGTCGTTTCCAGTGAACGCTTTATGTCTTTGATAAGCATTCAAAAATACTACTAAAATGGTTGGTGGTTGACGTAAATTAACTGGGCCCAATTTCTTTTGGCTGGATACGGACCGGTTCAAGCCACGGCCTCATCTTGAACATGGTCAGCGGCCGTTGTTTGTTTTGGCGTTTCGAATAGGTACGGTGGCCTGGCTTGGTCAAGGTCCGATTTATAAGATATGGACTACAGACAGTTGGGCATTGATTGCACAAGGAGCCACGGGAACGGGAACGGGAACCATGATCCCCGACCCCACTCCTCCTCATGAACGTCTCCGGTCATAGAGTCGCTCTAAGAGAATGTTTAATAAAACTGTCATTTTAATGAGAATGCCTGTGAGCGATGGCGGATCCATTGTGACGAAGAGAGCTATGTGTCTCACCCGAAATCTAAAAGCTCTCGATTCTGTTATTGTATATAGAAAAATATAAGTGTAAAATATAAATTCAATTTACTTGAAAAAGATTCTTAGATTCCAGCACTAGTCATAAGCACCTAGGTCTAGTGGTATATGCCCCTTATGTTTGTCTTAATTAGGGTTCACTCAAAGGAGGTGTTTGACAAAACGGCCGCGCATAGAATAGGTGGCCCTTTTGTCAAACACCCCCTTAGAGTGACTCCTTAGCCAACACAAACACAAAGTGCATGGCCCGTCGAACCTAGGACTCATGGGCTTTGATTTTTCATTGAAATTGTTCAGCTTTCTGCTCGACTTCATGAGGTAGAAGGAGAGATTAGGGATCGCACGGCCATGGCCTCACAACACATCTTAAAGAACTACAAATTAAAGGTCACGAGTTGTTGTCATTCTCAAGCATACCAAGGTCCCATGTAAAGACTCCGAATACTTTCTTGGTGGTATATGGCGAATTGTCGCAGGGTCCCATAAAAGAGCTGGATATAATTATGACCCGAATATCCATTTACCGTGACCATCTGTTGCATTGACCGAATAACACTAAAAGCTTGAATGTTGATCGAATACGGTGGAAAACTGGCTAGGGTGTCAACTCAAAAGTTGAAGGCCATGAGTTCAAACTCCAAAGTTGATCTGGTTTGGTGCTTCCAGTTGTGCCAAAAGAGCAAAAGGAAATACAGTGTGAACACTTCCGGTTGGGTTGGTGGGTGACATAAATTAATCGGATCAAAGTCTTTTTGGCTGGATCTGGGTTGGTTCAAACTGCGAACTTGGCTTGGAAAGGGCCAGCTGCCATTACTAGTTTTGTGTTTCGTATAGGTATGGTGAAAATGGATTGGGCTTGGTCAAGGTCCAACTTCTGAGAATTGAACTACCGCTAGTTGGGCGTTGATTGCACATGGAGCAATGACTTTCTTATCTACGGGGTCCGCTCGAAAGATTCTACAAATTGAGGATCATGAGTTCGATGCCTAGGACGTCCATATGGGTAGAGATGGTTATGGAACGGGTCGGGGATGGGTATGACTATACCCAGCCCTAAACCCGAGTTACAGGGTCACCATGGGCAATAGGGTGGGTGTGGATACCCAAACATCAATCTCCTTAAACTTCTTAAAAATAGAAGTATCTTGGATTATAATCAAATTATCTCTAATCTAAATGATTTGAAATTTCTTATTTAGAATTTGGAAAGCGCGCGCACACACAAATATATAGAGAGATCTATACTCAACTCTCAATCGTACTCAATATCTTGTTTTACATGGGTTTATTGTTACAACCATTGGTCATAGCATTCTATCACCTTCCACTATTCTTCCGCTGCTCGAAACCGTCTTTCACTGGTTAAAATTGTCGCTGCTACTACCAAAACTATCTAGAAAACACACACACACACACACACACACACATATATATATATATATATGTGGTCTATGATTTTATTTAAGTTTTTCAAATGGTTTTGGTGGTGACAATAGTGATTTTGATTAATGAAAGGTGGTTCTGAAACCGGTTTGAGATTCAACCGGTTCCTAGACCGATTCATTTCCAATTGGTACTGTCAAGCCAGCTAGGAAAGAAAACTATGTTAATGATTAATAACTTTTGAATTTATGAAAAGTTTGCATATCAATTATTAATATTTAGATTTAATTCCTGACTAAAGGTTTGATTTTGTATAAATATTACGTTGTAAAAGTTATCTTAACTTTAATCCAGCAGCTGGTAACTTGGTTAGTGTTATTCTTTTGTTCGGCTTGGTTCAGATGACATAAATATGAACAAGACCATCAACGAGCCAACTCGCCAAACATGGAGAAGATTGTGAACAATAGACGAGCCATAAGCAAACAGTCTATTTGGTTTGCTTGGCTTTTCCAAGCCCTACTCACAAGGGGGCGGCTTTGTCGTTTGGGGATGATATCTTCAAAATCAGATATAATCCTAAGATGCATGGATCTTTTAGGGCATGATGGTGGCAGCAAGGTTGGCTCAACACAAATTGAGGCCTAAAGAGAAACTTTTAAATTTGGGGCCTATAAAACTTTGGAGGCTTATAAAATTGGGTATTACAAGTATACCCTAAAACATTATAAGTTATCAATGTCTGAAAGTTAGCTTTGAGCCTATAATATTGATACTATAACAAGCTTAAAATTCGAGGGCCTAAGTAGCTGCCTTTTCTAGTCTTACCCACCTTTAGATATGTTCGGTTTCGGTTCTAGAACCATCAGTTGTAGTTGTAGTTTGAGTTTGAAATCGCTTGAAACCAGTGATTTTATTAAAAATTAAAAATTATAAGTAAAATAAAATAAAACCAACGGATTAAAACGGTTGGTTTTATTTTGATTTTGTTTCTAATTTTATAAAAGATGAAACCCGAATCGAATGAAGTTGACGTGAGCCACCTCTTTTTCGGCAAAAGTTTTGAATTTTTTATTTTCAAACGTGAGCCACCTCTTTTTCTCTTTCTCGTACCTTTAAGACGAATGAAGTTAACGGTTTCTCTCTACCTCATTGATTAAAGGAGCATGACATTTCTCCACATCTCTCTCTCTCTCTCTCACACACACACACACACACACACACACAAATTAGACCACTAATCTTGTCTTATTTCATCTTTTGCTGTATATATTATCAAACTACCTGACACATTAATAGAAAAAATATTCTAAACTTGTTTCAACAGGGTTAAGATTATACTAACGTATTATCCCCCATCCATCTTTGTAAACAAGGTAATAACTATGGAGATCATTTGTTTGAAACTTGTTGCTAAAGCATACTGTCTTTTTTATCGATGTCTTTATCTTTTAAATGTGATATTTTACATGCTTCATAGAGAGAAGCAACTTTGCCATGTCTGTTGTATTTGTATACAGTGGCGGATCTATATTGAGTCAAGGTTCCATTAAAAATTTAGAAAATCAACTTAAACCCTCTAGTCCGTGATAGGATCTATGTGCTATAATACATAGTTCGCCCCACCCTAAACAACTCGAGGGGCTATTTGCCTCATCCTAAAAGAGTTTGAGTTTGTAGATCCGCCACTGTTGGTATAGCATGTGGTAGTTTAGTTTTGGTGAAGTATACCACCCGCATGTAAATCATGTGAAAGTTTAGCTCTATTCAACAAATATTAATGTATTCTTTGAATTAAAATCTTCACAAATATCCATGTTTTTTGGTAGTTTTATAAAAATTAAAAAAAGGTTCTTAAGAGGCAATATATATACACACACGCTCACCTTTAGAACAAGGATACTGATAATTTACAAGCTTGATTATCACTTTATGATTCAACAGTCTCTGCTCTCAAAGCAATTGGAAGGAAGTTGGGGAAAAAGGATTGGAATTTTAGTGTTGATCCGTGCTCAGGACGTGAAGGATGGATCACCCCCAACATGGTCAAATCATACATCAACAATGTTTCATGTGATTGCTCTTAGCTACAGCGTCTTTGCTCTCTTACACTTATGGTTTCTTTCGCTCCGTAGCCCTCGATCGTGTGCCATATCAGTAGTTGTTTTATCATATTTAATAGATTTCCTTCAACATTTCTCTAGTCCCTTTTTTAAACTGTTAACTGTCTATTTTCTAATACCTTCTATTAGAGATTCTTTTTGAACATCTCTCTAGGTGCTCAAACTATTTTAAATATGAATATTTTTCAATAACATTATTATAGATACAATCGACTACAAATTCACCTCAATATTCTTTCTTTTTTTTCAAAACATCATCGTTTACACATGTTCATAGTTGCCTGCCCATTACTCACCATCACATAACATTATTGATCTTATTAATGCCACACACACAAACACTAACTATATAGGTTAAGAGACAACAACAACAACAACAACTAAGCCTTTTCCCATACTAGACGGAGTCAGCTACATGGATTCTTTGTTTCCACTTATCCCTATCATGTGTCATGTTAGCAGTTAACTCAAAATAAGCTAGATCATTCTTTATTATTTCTTTCCTTCATACTTTCTTAAAGGTTCTTCTTTTGATCTTTTTTCTATATGTCCAAACCATCTTAAGCGATATTCTCTCATTTTATCCTCTATTGGTGCCATTCCTAATTTGTTTTTAATAACCTCATTATGTATACGGTCTTTTCTTGTATAACCACTCATCTATCTCAATATTTTCATTTCTGTCACAGACATCTTTTGTACATGTTGATGATTAACTACCCAACACTCAAAACCATAAAACATGGCAGGTCTAATTGCTGCTTTATAATATTTATCTTTTAACTTTAATGGTATCTTTTTGTCACAAAAAATGCTTGATGCAACTCTATTTTTAACTACCCTGCATTAATTCTATGTGTAACATCTCCATCAATTCTTCCATCATTTTGAAAAATTGACCCTCGGTATTTAAAACTTTCCTTTTAAGGATGCAATATGTGCCAATTTTAATTTTTATGTCATCTAAAGTAACCAAATGATCAAACCTATATTCTATATATTTTGTCTTTCTTCTACTAATTCAAAAGCCTTTACTTTCTAATATTTCTCTCCATAGTTCCAATTTTCTATTAGCTTTTTCCTTAGACTCCTCCACTAACACAATGTCATCTGCAAATAAGATACACCAAGGTACTTCATCTTGAATATGTTTTCTTAACTAATCAATCACCATTATAAATAAGTATGGACTTAAAGTTGATCCTTGATGTAACCCAATATTAACTTCAAAGAAGTTTGTCATTCCTTCATGAGTTCTCACACATGTTTTTGCACCATCGTACATGTCTCTTATAAGGTTTATTTATGTCAATGTGATACATTTTTTTTTCAAAGTTCTCCAAAGAATCTCTTTCGGTACCCTATCATAAGCTTTTTCTAGATAAATAAATATCACGTGAAGGTCTTTCTTTTTTTCTTTAACATGTTCCAAAAGACGTCTCAAAAGGTGAATCGCTTCAATAGTAGATCTGCTTGGTATGAATCCAAATTGGTTCTCTGTTAGACTTGACACTTGTCTTAACCTATGTTCGATAATTCTTTCATGCGATTGCTCTTAGCTACAACGTCTTTGCTCTCTTACACTTACGCTATTAAGAGGGAGAAAAGGAGAGAGGAAAATCTCTCTGACATATTTGGATATACAAGCCTTTTCATACACTAGGTGGATTGTGTACGTGGATTCTTTCGCTCCATAGCCCTCGATCGTGTGCCATATCAGTAGTTGTTTTATCATATTTAATAGATTTCTTTCAACATTTCTCTAGTCCCTTTTTTAAACTGCTAACTGTCTATTTTCTAATACCTTCTATTAGAGATTCTTTTTGAAAATCTCTCTAGGTGCCCAAACCATTTTAAATATGAATATTTTTCAATAACATTAGTACAGATACAATCGACTACAAATTCACATCAATATTCTTTCTTTTTTTTCAAAACATCATCTTTTACATATGTTCATAGTTGCTTGTCCATTACTCACCATACATAACATTATTGATCTTACTAATGCCACACACACAATCACTATACATACCTATATATAGGTTGAGAGAGAGAAAGAGAAATTGGTATAGTACTCTTAGGTGTTAGCAAATTCAAATAAATCTTAACCATCCACTTAGATGATGTATAAGATAGATGGATGGTTGATATTTTAATCTATAAAGTAAAAAGTACATGTGTACCTTTTGTAGGTATACTTTAAGCACAGATTCAGTTTTGCTTTTGAAATTTCAAATCTCAACAATCCATCACCCAATATGGATCATTGAGATTTATATAGATTTGCTAACACTTAAATAAACCCCGCCCATGTAAGGGATCACCCTTGCATTGCCGGTCCCAAGCCCAGATAAAGGAGGAGGGTTGTGTTAGGCTTCTGAAAACCAGCGTAAAACTTCGTCGGATTTTTATAACATGGATTACAAAAATTATGAGCATTGCTTTGGGGTGTCCTCGCCTAGCGACGTGCTGTAGAGCCCGAATGCAGTAAGAAGTAAGCAAAGGCCACTACATTTTTGTCCGAATGTAGTGAATCAATTGCAGAGAGGGTTCCCACATCATGGACGGGTGTAGGTAAAGAAGTTAGTCCCGCTACATTACCTCCCGAATGTAGTAAAAATTTTTCTGAGAGGATCTCCACATTTTGATTATGGACGGATGTAGGGGGTAAAGAAGCTAGTCCTAGATAATAAGATTCGTATTGGTTCTTGGAATATCGGAACATTATCGGGTAAGCTAATGGAGGTGGTATATACTATGATTCGGAGAAAGATTTATATTATATGTTTACAAGAGACAAAATGGGATGGAGAAAAAGTAAAAGAGATAGAGGATATAGGTTTTAAATTATGGTACTCAGGTAAAGAAAATGCTCGAAACAGAGTTGGTATTATCATGAATAAAGATTACAACGATATGGTGACCGAATCATGACATTGAAATTAGTATTAGGAACCGAGGTTTTGAATATAGTTTGTGCTTATGCACCCCAAGTAGGACTAGAAGATAGTATAAAAACAATTTTTTGGGAAGAGTTAGATAAGGTGTTTCAAAAGATTCTACAAAGAGATATCATTTGTTTAGGAGGAGATTTAAATGGACATGTCAGTAAAGAGGCATTAGGATATCAAGGGATTCATGGAAACTTTGGTTTTGGGGATATAAACAAGGAAGGTAGGAAGATTTTAAATTTTGCTATGGCATTTGATCTCTTTATAGTCAATGCAATCTTCAAAAAATGAGATGAACATTTAATTACTTATAAGAGTGGCTTATCACAAACACAAATTGATTACTTTATTTGTAAAAAAAAAGATAGAGCGTGTTGTAAAGATTGTAAGGTAATTCCAGGAGAAAGCTTAACCACCCAACATCGACTTTTAGTTATGGATTTACAAATAAAAAAATGGATAAAGAAGAAAAGAGTGCATCGAGCTATTCGGACTAAATGGTGGAACCTCAAAAGCGAGAAAGAAGATATATTTAAGGAGAAAGTCCTTCAAGGAGATGTTTGGAATTATGTTGGCACACCCTGTGATATGTGGAACAATATGACTATACATATTAGGAAAGTGGCAAAAGATATGTTAGGGGTATCTAAGGGAGGTATACCGGCACAAAAAGAAGCTTGGTGGTGGAGTGAAGTAGTACAAAATAAAATCAAGGCAAAGAGGGCATGTTACAAATTACATTATGCTAAGAAAACTAGTGAAACTTTAGAAGCTTATAAGAAAGCAAAGAAGGAAGCGAAAAATGCCGTTAGTGAAGCAAAAGCTAAGATTTGGGAGGACTTATATAAAAAACTCAACTCAAAAGAGGGTGAAAGAGATATTTTTAGGATAGCAAGGGTTAGAGATAAGAAAACTAAAGATCTTAATTATGTTAGATGCATAAAAGACGAGGATAAAAAAATTCTAGTGGCAAATGATGATATAAGAAATAGATGGAAAAACTATTTTTATAATCTTTTTAATGAAAATAAAGATGATAGTATTAGCTTAGGAGAGTTGGCTAAATCATAAAAATATATTAACTACAATTTCTACCGACATATTCAAAAGATTAAAGTCAAAGAGGCTCTTAAACATATCAAGAGTGGTAAATCGGTCGGACCATACAATATTACTATAGAAGTTTGGAAAATACTAGGAGAAACATGAATCACTTGGCTCACGAGACTATTTAATGAAATATGGAGAAACCAAAAGATGCCCGAGGAATGGAGAGTGAGTACACGTATACCCATATATAAGAACAAGAGAGACATTCAAAATTGTGTGAATTATCGAGGTATCAAGTTAATGAGCCATACTATGAAATTGTGGGAAAGAATTATCGAACGTAGGTTAAGAGAAGTATCAAGTACAATAGAGAACCAATTTGGATTCATGCCAGGCAGATCTACTGTTGAAATGATTCACCTTTTGAGACATCTTATTGAACATTTTAGAGCAAAAAAGAAAGACCTTCACATGATATTTATTGATCTAGAAAAAACTTATGAGAGGGTACCGAGGGAGGTTCTTTGGAGAACTTTGGAAAAAAGAGGTATCCCATTGACATATATTAACCTTATAAGAGACATGTAAGATGGTGCAAAAACATGTGTGAGGACTCATGAAGGAACGACAGACTTCTTTGAAGTTAATACTGGGTTACATCAATGATCAACTTTAAGTCCATACTTATTTATAATGGTGATGGATGAGTTAACAAAACATATTCAAGATGAAGTACCTTGGTGTATGTTATTTGCAGACGACATTGTATTAGTGGAGGAGTCTAAGGAAAAAGTTAATAGAAAATTGGAACTATGGAGAGAAACATTAGAAAGCAAAGGCATCCGACTTAGTAGAACAAAGATATAATATATGGAATGTAAGTTTGATCATTTGGTTACTTCAGAGGACACAGAAATTAAAATTGGCACACATTGAATTCCCTAAAAGGAAAGTTTTAAATACCTAGGGTCATTTTTTCAGAGTAATGGAAGAATTGATGGAGATATTACGCATAGAATTAATGCTGGTTGGTTAAAATGGAGAGGAGCATAAGGTATTCTTTGTGATAAGAAGATACCATTAAAATTAAAAGATAAATATTATAGAGCAGCAATTAGGCCTGCCATATTTTATGGTTCTGAGTGTTGGGCAGTTAATCATCAACATGTACAAAAGATGTATGTGACAAAAATGAAGATGCTGAGATGGATGAGTGGTCATACAAGAAAAGACCGTATACATAATGAGGTTATTAGAAACAAATTAGGAGTGACACCAATAGAGGACAAAGTAAGAGAACATCGTTTAAGATGGTTTGGACATATAGAAAGAAGATCAAAAGAAGAACCTATAAGAAGGTTAGAAAAACAAAATTTGGAAAGTATTAAAAGAGGTAGAGGACGACCACAAAAGTGTTGGAAAGAAACAATAAAGAATGATCTAGCTTATGGGGAGTTAACTGCTAACATGGCACACGATAGGGATCTCTGGAAACAAAGAATCCATGTTGCCGACCCCGTCTAGTATGGGAAAAGGCTTAGTTGTTGTTGTTGTCGCTAACACTTAAATAATTGAGATTTGTTTGAATTTGTTAGCACTTAAAGGTCCTAGCATATACCAGTTTTCTCTCTCTATATATATAGAGAGAGATGGATGATGTTTGTGCTCAATCTTTAAATTTTCTTAAACATTTTCACTAATCGCGATCAAAGTGGAGATTGAAATTTAAAAAACAATTTACACCATTAAGTATATATCACTATGTAATGTTTGTGTGTATGTGTGACTATCAGCTAAGATATGTTTGTATCATGTACAGCTAAGAACGACAAGTATGGAGACGCCTGTAGAAAACATATTTGAAAAGATATTTGCATCTGCTAAAAAAAGAAATATATTTCATCACTAACCTCATGTTAAAACCTTAGGTTAGTAGACCTCATACTTGAAAGGTGCGTGAACGTTGGTGCTAGCAAGTGAACAATGATTTAAACCTCGAGAAACCTTTTGTAATTAGGTTAAGTCTTTGAGATGCTTTTGTAATATTTGATTAAAGAATCTCACTCGGAATTTTGCAAAGAATCTAAGGGCATGTTATTTTGCTTCAGGGTCTGGTCCCGCTTTGGAGCTTTCTTTAATGCGTTCTCTCATTCAATTCATCTTGATCTTGTAGAGGCCATGAGAAGGCAAATGCAATACGCAAAAGCCAACCTTTGCAAACAACGGTATACTTTTTTGCACGATTGCACCTATACATGGCCGTTTCCCAACCGGTTCAGCGTTTCAAAAGAACCAACCGGTTTGGAACCAGCTGCACCCCGAAACCAGTATCAAAATCGGAGACCATCTAGTTCCGTTCTGGTTTCACTTTTTATAAATTAGAATAGGAGCTGATGGTTCAAAACGGTGCTCAACATTTTACATTGACATTACCATGAAGTATAAGTCAACATCTCTCTCTATATATAAGAAAACAGGTTCCTATTTGTGTTTGATCATTATTTTTTTATGATATAAATAACATTTAAAAAGTTTTAAGAGTCGTGCCTTTCAAAAAGTAATGGCTGAGGATAAATATACAACACCACGGGAACTTATCTCTCTCTATGTATATACACACCCAACATTGAAGAAGCTGTCATACTACAATATAATCTCAAAAGGCTATGAAAGGTTCGCTTTTGATTATATTGTTTTTTATAGTGCTTTGGCATCCTTCAACTCTTTTCTCTCCCCTTTGATTAGATACCAAATCATGCATCGGTAGGCTTATGGGTGATACAAGCCGATTACTAGTGAGCTTCAGCTTGACCCAATCACTTGTCAAGCTCCGCTGGAGCTATTTCAAGCTTTACGAGGTTGAGTCGAGCTCATGATATCGTTGAGCCGATTCACATCCGGCTCATCTCACACTGATTCTATTTGTTGGTGACACGAAATAACACGAGAAAAGGAAAACTTATGCATGGCCAGTTAGAACCAGCTTAACGGTTTTAATCGGAATCGAGTTGGGCATGGTTGAAACTAAAACTAATGAAATCGGGCCTGGAAGTGGAGACCATTTTGTTCGGTTCTGGATTTATCATAGTAGACATGGCCTGTTCGAAACCAGTCCGGCAGTTCAAATCGGAACCAAACCAGTTTCAGAACCATCGGTAACTGGAACCGGTCGAACCGGCCCTGGAACCATAACCGGACTTGGGTATCTCCTAGTTCGGTTATGATTCATCCTTTTCAAGAACTGGTCCGGAACCGAAACCGGAACTGGTGGTTTTAAACCATTTTTAACTTTTTATATATATAATATATATATTACACAAATATTTACACAAGTTAAAGCATGGCTTAGTAGTAAATAGTGACTAATCCTTGAGGTAGGCGTGGGTTCAACTTCTACGGAATTCAAGTCTAGGGTTTTTAAAAAGAAATTTACCGGTTTCGGAACAATTTTGGATCTGAAACTGGAACCGATCCAAAACGGGTGGTTCAGAAACCGGATCTGAAATCGCTCTTGGAGCGGTTCGGTTCCAGTTCTAGATTTCAGGCAACTTGGAAACGGACGAGGTTTTAAACCGCCGATTCATCATATATATATATATATATATACTTGATTTTTTAAATTTCTACAATTTAAAAATTTTTCTGATTGGTTTGGGCTTCAAACTGAAACGGATTCAATCTCTATTCAAGTTTTGGTTTTTGGCTTCGTGTAAAGCAGAATTGATGGTCGAAACTGGCGGTTCCGGGTTATGTCACGGAAACGGTTTTACTTATGAACAGAAGATCGTGACACGACACGAACACATCACAGAACCAAGCTGTCTGTCCTGCGCCCGCCACCCGAGGTCCAGTATTTTATTCGACTCGCTCTGCCTCTCCGCGGTTGCGTCAGAGATCGTTCTCTTAATTGGCGTGTCTTCATCGTCGATGCTGCTTGCTTTTTGTTCGGTTGCGCGAAGCGGTCGTATTGAGAAGAAAGGCGAATCAGTGGACTAGAGTGAGCCAAATGGATAAAATCCGCCGCGTCTCTTTCTGGAGATTCCTCTTTGCTTCCTTCCTCTTGCTTCTCGCCGTGAATCCACCGGAGAAATCCGGATCCGAGGCCGCGAGCCTCCCCGACGACGAAAGTAAGGTTTCTCTCCTGTGATTAGTATCTTTTACTCGATTAATTTCATCTCTGTTTGGTTTTTATGCTAATTAGTGCTGGAACCTCTGTCCCGCGATCCCTTTTGTTTCTATTATTTTGTTCTCGTCTCTGGATCGATTTTTTCTGACGGATTGTGCGCGATTTAGCCTGATCGCGAGTTAACCTAACTCGTGCAGGGAAACTTGAGATTGTCCGTAGGACATCATTAATCTTGTTTAGTGGACGTGGCTAGTTCTTCACCTGCTCGGAAATTAGCCAGCAAGGAACACCGGAAAAAAAAAGTACGCTAGATAGGGTCGGTTACATGGGTTTTCTGTTTTCACATTAGAATTCATCGTAAATAATTACGATAAAGTTTTACTCTTGTTGGCGGAAGCTATCGCAACCCTCCTCCTTATCCGGCCTTGGGCGCTTGTACGAGTAAAATATATCTAAATTGAAACATATTATTTCGTATGAAATGTGGAGTATAGCAGTAAGCTCAAGAATTCAAAAAAGGTAATATTATTTATTTATTTATTCTTATAATTTATTTTATTTTAAATAAACATAATTTTTTAAAATTGAGTTTGTGAGAGAAGAACATGTTATTTCCATTCTCACTCCAATCCTCATAAAGAATTTTCTTGCTCTCTTCATCTTCATTCTCTTTATTTATTTTCACTTTTTAAATCCATCTCGTTCAAAACAAGTCCTTACGGATGTAAATAAAATAATGGGTAACGATAGTTTTTCTTAAAATTTTATTTTATTTATTATAAAATCTATATTTTAAAGTGAATATATGAATAAGATTCATCTTCATCTCTCCTAACACGATGAAATCCAAACTTGAGTTCCCGCGAGAAGCGGGAGATCCCCTTCTCGATTGAACATTCCTAGAGGTGAGCTCTTGCACAATAACGTTTGGACACTTAAGGCCGTTGGCGATCGCGTGCTGTTTCGTGAGGAGCCAACAAAGGCACCCACAGCATTGGCTCGTCCAACAAAGGCACCCACAGCATTGGCTCGTCTGCCAGGGCCATCTGACTCTGCCACTGTAGGTGGGGAGTTCGATTCCTGAGAGGGTGCGTTCCCTCGGCCTTCCTTTGTAAAGAGAAAAGAGCCAACCAAGCGAATGAGTGTGGTTGGCAATCTCAACCGCACCCGCGGCTACCCAACGCGTCGTCCCCTGTTGGCGTGGGTTAATAGGTTGTGCATGGTCATAGGGTAAACCTGCTCTGGAGTATTACGTCGTTTGGCCCAGAGAGCAGCATTGTAAAACAGGAGAGTATGCGAATAGGGCGGGCTGGTGATGGGCATACCCTTACCCAGCCCCATACTCGAACCTCTAATTTTTTAAAACTAAAAGTATCTTCGGTTGAAATACAATCATCCGTACATCTAATGCCAATGGATGAATATTTCTAGAATATTTGAATTTTTTGAAAAAATCAATATCGTGTATGTATAGTTGGGATGGGTACTTCTTGTTCAGTACCCAGCCCAACTAGGTAATCCGCGCAAAAGGTTAGGGAAAAAATGGTCCGATTCTCTCATCAAAACGCCGAACCATCCAATGGGTTAATTTAAAAATATGGTCCGTAGTACGAGTTGAGTGAAAAACATTAATAGGCTAGACAAGTTGAACACAAGTTGCTCATAAAAGTGAGAACTTTAAAGAGAAGTCTGTAATTTGAAAGATTTGATCATTTAATTGCGTCGTGCTTACTGAAACAGTTTAATTAACACGGTGTTCTAATGAATAAAAAATAATATATACTTTAACCAAACATGCTCATACTGTCCAACCTAAACCAAGCACACAGTGTTGATGCTAAGACTTAACACGAACACAAACGATCTTATCACGAGCTTAAGCAAGCACCGAGCACCTTAGTTCCTTCGCCTGTGATAACTGTGGAGAAGAACAGCAAGTGTAGTATTTGACCGTAATCCTGCTTGCGGATTCTGTGTCTCTCGACTATCGTTTCTTCATACCCGACCGTTTTATCAAACTTCAGGAATCTGTGTGTGTGTGTCTGTGGGCATCCGGCCATACGGCCTCCGGCGTGTAAGAATGGCCGGTTGCGGTTTTCCTGGAACCAGGAGCTGGAACAAAACTGGGGCTGACTCAGTTTCGGTTTCTATTTGAAACGGCCCATGTGAGTTCCGAGTCCTAACCTCTCCGAATCGAAAAGAATTATAAAAAAGTAAAAAATGAAGAAAATAGAACCGACGGGTTTCGATTCCTACTCGGTTCTGGTTCTATGAAAAGTGGAATAGAAACCAAACCGAGTGATCCCTTGAGGTCTGGCTTCAGATCCAGGTGATCCCGCTTCGGGTCAGTTTCGATTCCCATTCAAAACCCTCCGTTTTGGAAATTCGATTATTTCTTTTGTATAACCTCAAAACGGTTTCTGTCTTCTACATTTCGTTCTTTTGAGAATGGTCCAAACAAAATCTTAATAAGACACTTGAGCCTTTTAATGGTTGCGCGTATTCAATTTTCTTTTGGTTGGGGAGGCCAAGGCCGGGTATGCACAACCCCAGGTATCGAACTTACGACCAGCAACTCGACTCATCCCTAGCCAATTGAGTCGTCACTCTCGTGCATCTATTAAATTTAACATCAAAGACTTAATTTAACTTTCTTTTTCCAAAGATTTTTGATATTAAGCAAGTGGAGTCGACATCCTTGATTCCATAGGAATCTATTTCCGATCTATGGCTTTATGAAATATGAAAATCATCATTTTGGAAAATTATGCATTCCGAACTTCGTAAAACCCCTATTACATATCGGATTCTAGTGGTTAAAAAGTTGATTTATTAAGTAGGCCGTAAGACAGTATAGCTGTTTCGCACGCAAAATGGTCAAAAATAGAATTTATTCACGTATATAAGTCGATTTACTTGAGATATCTAAAGTGGCTTCAAGTTACAAATTGAAGTCACGCAAGGCATTTTAAAATTTAAGTATGCATTGCAATGTGATTCGAGGTAATATTGCCTAGAGAGAGAGAGAGAGAGAGCGATCACAATGACGCCTGGACGTGGGCCCGTTGGAACTTACGTTACGAACAAAATCTTTTGTGAAAATTATCCGAATACAACTTGTGCCTCGATTCTCTACCCAAGAAAGCTTGCAAAAGTGTATCATCATTTATTTACTTTTGTTAGAGAAACTTGTTTGGGTAGTTCACGCTTTTACAATGGCGTAACATCTTAAGTAGTTCGTGAAAAGTAAACTTATAGATTCACGTCAGAATCATCCTGATTCTCTTTGATGCTTTGGATATAGTCGGTGCTCTGAAAGCCATTGCAAGCAAGCTAGGTAAGAAAGACTGGGACTTTAGCGTGGACCCTTGTTCTCGAGGCGGAGGATGGATCAGTGAGGGCTTGAGCGCAGCAAATGCCAACAACGTTACATGCGATTGCTTTTTCCAGAATGGGACAGTTTGTCACGTAGTAAGCATGTACGCATTATTGTTATTCTGCATGGTGATTTACACTATCTAAGAATTTCTCTTCCTTCCCGTTTTCTTTTTTGAAAGACAATAATTTCTCTTCCTTGACCTATGGATATTAACGCACTTAGGTGTTTTCCTCAGAACACAGACAAGATTAAGGCGTCTCACTGCTATGTGTAATTAAACGACCCGAATGAACCGAACATGGGCTGCTCATGTTGGGTTCGTTTCGTAAGCATGTTCGTGTTCATGTATTTACAAACAATTAATGTTCGAATATGTTTGCAAAGCTGTTATGGGAAAAGGCATAGTTGTTGTTGTGTTTGCAAAGCTGTTCCTTTCATAACGAGTCAGTTTTAACATATGAGGCGAGTTTGAACTCGTGTTCACTTTTGCTCATGTTTGTGTTTTAGCTCATGGTTAAAACAATATCCTCTTATTATGGTGTAAATTTCACCTGTAAATGATTTACTGTAGCTACTGAAGAACCAAGTAGTACAAGGTTGGCAAAAGCTCATCATCCTAGGCGAGTTTAGCTGACACACATTACTTTTGTTCAGCCCAATTAAAGTTAAGGTCACAAACCTGGTATAAACCACCCGGGAATGAGCTGAACTGAGGTCAGCTCCGTTCATTTACCAGCCGTTGTCACTGTGTTGGTATTCAGGTCCCTTCCATTGGAAAAACTGGTTGGGAGAAGTCTGTTTAAAGGCATGAAGAGTATTGACATGTTCTCCCAGAACATAAAGAACCATAAGCCTTAATGCTTCACTGTCTTTTAAATCTTTTAACAATACAAGTGAAAATCCATTTTCATTAAATGTTGACAATTATCAAATACGAGTGACTTATCTTTAGTTTGTTTGTAAGATTTTTTTGCTAAAATTTCAGTATAAAATAACCAAATTGCCACGAAATTCTAAAAATTATGAAGAACAAGCTTGACAACTCGATACTTTTGGTAAGTCTTGTTTTACTACAGTTGTCCTTTCATTTTGTTAAAATTTAATTAGAGCTTTAATTAGTTATAGATATTCTACATGAATCTGAGGATTCTATTTTGGACCGGTTCCTATATTTTAAAGACTTGCGTTAGAGTTGCACCTTTACATAATTTCTTATTCACAGAAACACTTTTAAGAGGACATCACCAAAAAAACAAAAGAAAACACATTGCAAAGGCATAAACATCAACGAAGAGGCTTAAGTCTTTTCAAGTGATAAGCATAAGCCTCGGAACTTGTTAAAAAGCCTAACTGTCCAATGCTTATTTACTACTAATGCACACATCTGTATGGTAAACTGAGTATATATCACTTGTAATTTTCCTCTTGCATTGATCCTTTCAGTATATTTGCAATTTCTGTCTCTTGTAGCCGTGCTAATAATTTATTTTGTCTTTCTTCCATGAACCAGAATTCTGAAATCTCAAAATCTAGCTGGAGTGCTGCCTGAAGAGATAAACAGGCTGACCTACCTAAATACACTGTAAGCTCATGTTTCCGTAGGCCTGTAAGAATATTTATTAGATTTTAAATGTGAAATACTTTGTCTTAGACAAAAGGCCGAGAAAGGTATGTGAAATACTTCTTTCACAGCATCAGTTATCTATACATTTCAGGCAAATGATTCTGTTTGGGATGTTTTTTCTTTTTCTAACACAATGGTGAAATTTCCTTAAATCAGTAAATGTGCTGGCTTGAAGCTGGATGCACCTTAAATGGGTCCACAAGCATATGCTATGGTTAAGTTGATAATTTAGATTTTAGTTGTGAATATTTAGATCCATATACAAAGAAAAACCAAAATGTTTCCTTTTGCAGTACGAATGTTGATTTGAAATTATTAGGATGACAGTGCAACGGGAATATGTTTTAATTTGTCTCAAGGATATCAAGAAAATTGCGTCCAGATCAAGCAAGGTTAAAATCTCGCCACCCACTGCTGGGGATCATTCAACCAATTTCTTGTTCAATCGGATGCATCTTCAGGACAACTAGATTCATTTTACTCAGGCTCCTTTGGATCTTATTGACAACCCTAGAAGCACACCTTGCCCATTCGTTTATTAACCTCGGAGAAAGACAATCATAGAAACAAAAACGCTAGCTGAAATTTCATTTAACTAACTAATGTTTTGTCTGTTCAATAGTGATTTGACGCGCAACTATCTCAATGGAACAATTCCGTCTACTTGGGCTTCATTGCCATTGGTTACTTTGTAAGTTTTGATCTACTTACTTTTGCTTCCTGCATTTCCTGCTGACAACTAGATGTAGGCATTTTCCGTTGGTTTGAAGTATATTTTATTGCTCTTATTGATGTTTTCCAGTAACTGAACCCTGTCCACACATTTTCCAGTTGTGTTTCATAAAATTAGTACGAGATGGTCTCCATCAATAAGGTTCTGTTTTAGATTTATATCACATTTTGTCATGCTATTTGTGGTAAAAAATGTAACCAGAGCAAAAAAAACCATGGGCTCCCTTGGCCATGACGGTTGACCCTTAAAACCTTAAAATAAAGGAGGCTACCAGTTCTGAGGGTCTGTGCAGCCTCAGATTGTGCCATCAAGAAAAAGAAATAAAGCAACTTTAGAAGGTGCATGACTGATGTCACGGGCTCATCCACAGGTATGGAGTTATTAGCATATGGAATATGGAGTTTACTCCTATTTGGCCTTCTGTTTTCATGAGTTTCAGTTTATTCTACCCATGGGCATACTAGGATCATATCTTTCATTCTACCTTACTAACTTGGGCAGTCACTAGATGGGAAAGACCTCATTAATCAATTACAATGAGGTGAGCTGTTGATGGTAGCAACCTAAATGATTAGGCGCTTCCACCATGGTGCTGCACCTGTGTTGTACTCTTTAGCAAGTCAATGCCCATACTGTGTCTGACTCGGCGCTATCTATTCTAAATGTTTTTAGTATTATGTAACTGAGACAATTCATGAATATGGACTAGTTATTGCTTCATTAGTGAATTAACCAATAAACACAACATTCTTTCTTTTAGTTTGATGAGATATTATTAATTATATATGATAATATAAGTTATGTTTATTATATAACTGTTATCCCGCACCCCATGATGTTTGAGGATTGCTGTCTTGCACCCACACCAGCTCCCGTGTCAGCACCTGCACCCATGTGATATTCGCAACTTCCCATTGTCTTGTCATTTCATGTTATGTAGGTCCCTCATGGTGAACCGCTTATCAGGACCAATCCCGAAGGAGCTTGGAAACGTATCCACCCTTCAAGAGCTGTAAGTATCAATTTTCCTCTTTTGTTTTGGTGTATGTTGCCAGGATTTGGATAAGGACCTTGTCAATACGGAAGCATACACAATCAAATCGGCCAATTACATTTGAACATAGATTGAAATATCATAACTATTTGACAGGCATTATGTCCTGAGAGTAAATGAGTTGGTTTTTCTTTCTTCCTTTTTTACCACATTGTCAAAAACCTGAGCTCTGAGACAACCAATCTTGGCATATCAAGTTTTCTGGGTGAAATGAATATGAGTAAGAAGAATGGGGTAAGAGATGCGCAAAGTGAAAAGTGAGCAACTTCGAAATGCTAAAAACTGAAAAAATTGAATAACTAATAAGCTGGTTTCAACCCCCCACCAAAACTTTTCAGATGCTTGTTGGCTGCTGACTAATCAATCCATTGGGGTGACATTTTTGAAAATGATTACTGGAAACTGAATATACTGTAGATGACGTTGTAGGCATAGCCAGATGATGGCAGCAGCCATGGTAAATTAACACTACTGAAGTTCACACGTGGAACTGATGCGAGGTAAAGCATGCTTGAACAAATTGCGGATTTTGAACGAAGCTAGTAATACACTTTCTAAAATTTTCCACTTTTTGGCAGAGGGCAGTTGGAGTATTGGTTTTGGTAAATGAAGTTTTGTTATTAATCTCCAGCTCCTGATCTTTACTACCACTCATTTGCAGGGTATTGGACTCAAATAGGCTTGAAGGGGCTCTTCCTCCGGAACTTGGAAACTTGACCAAATTAAGGAGATTGTATGTCTTATCCCTTGAACCAAATTTATTGGTAGCGATTAAGTTCTAAGTTTCTAATCCGAGGCCACAGTGCTGTTTGAAGTAGTGCTCCATCTGTTACTGAAGATGGATCACATTTTGCTGATAATTTGTCATGTAGATACATATATGCATACATATATAGTTCTATTTATAGATGTAATATATGTAGATAGATAGATAGATGCATTATATAGTATAAGGCTATAAGCAGATACATGTGTGTCATGCTACAACAAGAAGATATGGATAGTTAACAACTCTTAATTAATCAGTGTGTTAATTTATACTATGCTTTAAGACAATCACAATTGGTTGTTTTGCAGGATCCTCAATTCAAACAAGTTTACAGGAGGGCTGCCCTCGACGTTTGCTAAATTGACAAACTTAACCGACTTGTAAGTGAACCATCAATACCTGTGATAAATAGCCATGGATATGCACATATAAGTTTGTATTCCATGTCATCGCTAATCTGCAACATAGTCAGTGGATTTGGTGGGACTGCAATTATTTGTTTCAGGGCATCCACAATTAATAACGGAAAATGATTGTTGATGTGTCACAAACTGAAGTGTTGTAATGCATTTATTTCCATACTTGTGTTTTGCTTTAGCAGGTGCGCATCTGCAGAATCTTATTGTTATTTTGTATCTGCAGCCGAGTGAGTGGATGCAACTTGACTGGGAACATACCTGACATCTTCCAGGACTGGACTAAACTTCAAACCTTGTAGGCGCACCTTTTCCAACTTTTAAGAATGCTACGAAATTTGTTCCTTTTTGTTTGGATTAGAAATGAGATGAGCTGTTGCTTGCTCTACTTAGGTTGGCCATAACTATCTATCATGTTCTAAACCTGCATCTAGACTTGGACAAGGAAACTTTGACCAAACTTCCATGTAGCATATTTCGCTGCTTGCTTGAGTGGTTTCCGAGTTCAAATACTTCTCAGATGTTCATTGAAATCAAACAAGGAACTTCTTTTCTAAGCTATATCAAATTTTGTTGGTGTTCAGACATAAATCTACTCCATGGACATAGATATGGCTCAACTGTATCGGGGCCTCTGTAATGAGATTTCCCTGATTAGTTGCTTGCGTTTGCTCTTTTCTCTTTCTAATGTGTTTCTTTTCCTTGGTAGAAGTGGAATGCCAATTGCATTTCACTAGACCAAATTTTCCCTTCTGACATGTCATTTCAACTACTTCAGGATGATAATGGGTACATCTATGGAAGGGCCTTTACCTTCTAGCATTTCTGCACTGGTCAATTCGGTTGAGCTGTAAGTCCAATTTCCTTGATTCTGTTCAATGTGCTTCACTTTTGAAGCTTGACCGCCAACCTCATATGGATTTCTCCAGTACATTTATTGCCTGGGTATCACAATTCATAACTTCCTAGGTTTCTACTGATCATAATTCAACTAAGAACATGTTTATTTTATTTTGTTAATTATTGTATTATTTACAGGAGAATTAGTGATTTAAATGGGCCTGGTTCTAGATTTCCACCTATACAAAATCTGACAAATTTGAATGTATTGTAAGTTGCCACTTAACACTTCCCCTGTTCCATAAATTATTAGCTAGCAATTCTAATCAGTACGGATGCAACTTTGCAGGGTATTGAGAAATTGCTCGATTTCAGGTGAAATTCCACCATATATTGGGACCATGAAAAATCTGAAAACACTGTGAGTTTCTTGATTGGACATTCAAACATCTGGTTGTGGTGTTCTCAAGGAAGAAACATAATTTCTACTACCTGAAGTGCATGAGCTTTACATGATTTTGTTTTCAACAAGTTCAGAGTATATTGCTAATTCTCATTAGGTCTGCCCCATTCATAAAATTATAAGGTTGATTTTACTTGAATGAGCCCCTCAGGTTACTTTTGCATGAGTGCTCGCGTTGTATGTGCCCCTACACTGTGTGCATGGAGATCTTCCTATGATCTAGCATAGAGCTGATAACCTGTGGTTGTGCATTTTCCTATCCAGGGATCTCTCATTCAACAACTTGACAGGAGAGGCGCTTCCATCTTTTTCTGGTCTTTCAAGCCTAAGTGATGCGTGAGTTACACATGACAAAAGTAGTCTTTCCTAAAATTATTCTTACCATTACACTTTGAGAATGCAGGTTCTTACTTATGTAGGTTCCTTGGCAACAACAATCTGACTGGATCAGTTCCTAACTGGGTTTATGGACGCAATAAAAATGTGTATGTATCCCTCACTGATGAACTAAGTCCCCCTTAATGTTTCCTCCATGTTTATATGTGCATATCATAAAAACAGGTATTGAGATGTGGCCATCCTGTAAGTTGCTACATTATGGTGTTCCTTGCTGTTTGAGCTACTTTCTGCCTCGCACAAACTCTTGCACTTGGATTGGGTTGAGTTGAATGTCTATGAGGGTCTGTTATGCATATCATGTGCAAGACTGCAGTATTGAATTTTGATTTCTCAGAAATTATTTTCAATGTGACCTCTTGGATCTTTCTGATATAAATTTGTGAAGGGTAATTTTTAACAACATTAGTCGAGCACTTGAGATCAGTGTTATCCGTATCGCACTGTATCGTACAATACGGTGTGATACGTATCATATCGTGGTTCGGGTTAGTTTATAAGAAATTTATTGAATAAGAATAATTTATGAATAAATAAAAATTATGACAAAATCATTTCCCTTTTTGTTGCCAACTTTTAGGTATATTTCTGCTACCAGTTTATAATTTCATGAAATCACAAACAATGAAAAACAATTTGGTTGTCTGAGTTCATTGAGTGGGCATTTCATAACTTCACTATTTTAGGGTTCACATTACATGACTTCCATTGAGTTGAACATGATCAGCGTGTGTGAGGCTTAACTCAGTCTCTTAAATGAGATCAGAAGTAATCACATTACCTGATTTTAACCCACAACATCTATCTATCATCTTTCAGTTTCAAACCACTTCAAGCATTAGTTAAAAAACTAGTTTCTAGTAAGAGAAAAAGAGGATATGATCAAGTAACAATATCACATCACTGGGGTGTCAGACTCAATAATCAAAGAAATGGAGCTCATCGTTTTGCTCATATATGAAAATTAGCAAATGTGCCAACTACATGTACAAATATAGCATTTTGTTAATTTTGATATATTAAATGAGTGGATTATGGAAGATAACAAAGAAAATGCACTCCTAACCAAAGAAGACATTGCATGGATTAATTTGAAAGGAGCGCAACAACATCATCAAGAAGATATTTTGATTTTGAAGCAGAAGGTGGTGAGAAACTTTGAATCTTCATCAAGGATAAGATGAAGATTATTTAGTTCATGATCATAACTACAAATTTACAATATGTAAATGTAAATGTATTTCATTTTTTGCTTCAAAATATGTAATTTATTTTCAATTGTTCAATGGTGAATGATCAATATGTACTAAACTTTGCATTATATGAATTCTTTGCAATTACCAGATTTTTCCTTTTTTTTCTATTTTTTTTGGATTTTTACTAAATTTTCCTAATTTTTTCTATTTTTTAATATTAAAGTACGATACGCTATGCTCGTATCGTGGAGCAAAACGATACACGATACGATACACGTCGAACAACACTGCTTGAGATGCTATATGTTTTAAGCGACAAGAATTTTAGAGTAAACAAGCAAATTATCGAAGCCACTTTTGTTACAAGCATAAATTCTGTGGCATGTGACTCGTATCATAATCCATAGCAAGTCATTTTCTCAGAACCTTATTTGCTCTGCAGGGATTTGTCTAAGAACAACTTTGAAGGTTTAAGTTCAATAGCAATGTGCTCGCCAGGGAATTTGTAAGGCTACTCACCTGCTATTGTTGTTTTTTCATATTGAGATGTAACTTATCCTGCACAGATCTCCCTAACATATTCTTTCTATTATTTTCCAGAAACCTTGTCTCCAGCTTCTCTTCCACAACTGACAATTCGTAAGCTCTGTTTCTTTTTGGCCTGTGATTTTTTGAGGGTGATCTTAGTTCGATCAACCCCTGCTTTCTACCAAAAGCATGACAGTGGTGATTTCATTATGAACCATTTTTGTAGGAGAATCCTAACGGTGTTGTTTTTTCCTCTAGAGTTCCTGCATGCTTAAAAAAAGGTTTCCCCTGCCCTGGTTTAGCTAAATGTAAGTACAAATAGTTTGGGTCATACAAAGTATCAGCAAATTTTGGCCATCAGCTCTGTTTGATGATGAAATTCATTTTGCATTTCCGAGACTGCACTCCTTATTGACATGTTATCGGCAGATTATTCCTTGTTTATAAACTGTGGAGGAAACGAATATACTGTTTCTGGGGACAAGTATGAAGCAGATATGGCGAGTGGAGAGTCAATATACTACTATAGTGACACCGGAAAGTGGGCCTTTTCTAGTAGTGGATGGTTTATGGATTTTGCTAGTGCCAGTTATATACCAACCAATGCAACCAGGCTGTTGATGAGTGATCCAACACTATATATTACAGCACGTACTACACCAGTCACCATGACATATTATGGCTTATGCCTTCAGAGTGGAAACTACAATGTCCAACTTCACTTTGCTGAAATAATGTTCACGGGTGACCAAAGTTTTCAAAGTCTTGGAGAGCGTGTCTTTGATGTATATATCCAGGTAATTAACTTCCTGTCTCTTCTGGAAGCACTTTATCTCGGTAACCAAGCAATCCTGACCTTTCCCCTGTGCAGCATGAGCTGGTCTTGAAGAACTTCAACATTGAAAGCGAAGCTGGTGGGCCTGGTAAGGCAGTCATTAAGAGTTTCAATGTGAACGTCACAGCAAATACTCTAGATGTTAGTTTCTATTGGGCAGGTAAAGGAACTCTTGTAGTTCCTTCAAAGGGAGTGTATGGGCCTCTTGTCTCAGCTATTTCAGTCAAACCCAGTAAGTTGTTTTAACTTTAATACGTCAACTTTGTCACTGACATGTAGTTATTCTTTTATGTTGTTGGTGAAGAAGGCTTACTGGTAGTTATGGAAAAGGCTTCAAAAAGATTGTTTGCAACACTATTCGAAAAATAAGTACGTTGGGACTTAATCTAACCTTATGCTAAAATGAGTTCTCTCATAAATCTTAATGCAGCTCGAGTAGTTCATTCCACTGATGTATTATGAAATCCAAAAGCTTCTTATTTCTAGTTCCATGGAATATGGGTGAAATGACACATTGCAGCACAGGACACAGTTGTTGACTCCTCACAGAACACCTTTCAGTTGTTGAACGTCTTCACTATGTGATTCTCTAATGCATGTATCTTTTTCTTCCTCACAGACTTCACTCCTATTAACTATGATAAACAAGGATACAAGCTCTCCGCTACAGTCATCAGCGTGATTGTCATTGCTAGCTGTGTCATCATCTTCATAGTTGTAGCTGTTGTTTGGTTGAAGGTCCGGTATGGAGGCAAAGATCCACTGCATGAAGGTGAAAAGAGATAAAGTTTTATGTGCTTCAAAGAGTTGTGACAATATTTACCAGGATCTGTAACTAAATTAATTTTGATCGTTTTTAAACCATGATTCCACCACTAAGTATTGTGCTTTTGGCCCAAATAAACATTTGAAGTTTGGCACAAATAAACCATGATTCCACAACTTAGGTGCTGTACAAGGCTTAATCCATTATTCACTGCATTCATCCAATGGAAATTAGCATGGGAGCTCCGTTTGTCACTGAAACGGGTGACTGTTATGTAGTCTTGCAAAACAAACCTGATGAAACTTTGGAGTCTTATCTGTACTTGCCAAATTCTGTGATAGTTTCTTTACTAAACTCATGCGTTTCAATTCTATCTTGCAATCTCAATGGTGCTTATGCTTTTCTTCTCAGAACTTAAAGGCCTAAAGCAACAAAACGCATATTTCAGCTTTAAACAAATAAAAGCAGCAACTAAGAACTTTGACTATGAGAACAAGATTGGAGAAGGTGGATTTGGGCCCGTTTATAAGGTACTCTCCAATATTATGAAATTACCGATTTTGCATACTGATTGCTTACATAAATGGGAATATTCCACTTGACTACTGCTTTGCAAATTTTAGTCATCTCTTTTAAGAAATTCCTGATTGTATCAATGCTACAGTTCATCCTTTTCTGAACTGACTTCAGAAGCATGTTTTGTGTATTCTGCATCATGAGATAAATGGTTGGTAGATTTGATGTGTTCAGGCTTTGTTAGATGTAGCAATACACAGTTAACCTATATCTGATGCTTCGATTTTCAGAACTTGAAACCTCTGCCTACTAAAATGTATTGTGATGCATCACCATTTGCCAATGGTTTATGTTTTCCATGGAAGCAGGGAACACTTCATGATGGTAGGATGATTGCAGTTAAGCAGCTTTCATCAAAATCAAGACAAGGAACTCGAGAATTCTTGAATGAGATAAGCACGATATCGGCCCTGCAACACCCAAATCTCGTTAAGTTATTTGGCTGCTGTACTGAAGGCAACCAATTGATGCTTGTCTATGAGTACATGGAAAATAATTCCCTTGCACGAGCTCTTTTTGGTAAGATTTTTGTATGTTTCATCATATAATTATGGAACCTGGACACATCATACCAATTCGTGAGTGCTTATCTTAAAGATGGATAATCAACTTCAGGGTTTTGGCTGTTCAAGACACATACACCAAAGTTAGGAACATAGTCTTTAGTGATATGTGAGATCAATAATACAAGGGTATCCTGTGAAATGACTTGATATACATACCAGGCTCATGAATGGGAATTCTGTCATATGTAGGTCCAACAGAACAACGGTTAAAGCTACCTTGGCCAATAAGGTACAAAATTTGCACTGGAATAGCGAGAGGCCTAGCTTATCTTCATGAAGAGTCGATTTTGAAGATTGTCCATCGAGATATCAAGGCTACAAATGTCCTTCTTGATAAGGACGTGAATGCTAAAATATCAGACTTTGGTTTAGCAAAACTTGATGAAGGAGACAATACACACATCAGCACTCGGATAGCTGGAACTATGTGAGTCACCAAATGCTCTCTCTTTCTCTCATGCTTGATCAAGTTGGGGCACCATGATAGTACTACTATCAAGCTTCCCTTTTCTGCTGTCCATCTTGGCAGCAACAGTATTAGCATCATATTTCTTGGTTGCTATCCTTCGTAAGATAAAAGTTGAAACCAATCTCGGTGGGATGCTGGCATATTGGTTGGACAGTATCCTCCTTCTGAACAGTGTCGGAAGTGTTAAAATGGACTGCTCACAGAGAACCTTTATGGATGTTGCTACATCCAAGAGGCTCCTCATTAGTTTAAGGCATTGTCAATAATGTCGTATTTAACATGATTATGGTCCTGACAGCGGATATATGGCTCCTGAGTATGCGACGAGGGGTTACTTAACAGAAAAGGCAGATGTTTACAGCTTTGGAGTTGTAGCATTGGAAATCGTGAGTGGTCAAAGCAATGCAAATGCGTTGACTGGAGAGGAATTTGCTTTTCTTCTGGATAGGGTATGTCTCTTCTAACTTACGCTTTCACAAGTTATACGATGAGATGACAGATTGAACTGGTTCATCTAAAGGACGGACTGCAAATTGGTATTCAAGTTTTCAGCATAATTGGCATATTTGATGCACTATGGTTGGATTTTCAAAAGTGAACCTTTCGTGGTTGACTAAGAAAACATGGACATCTTTAAATTTCTAGCTTCCACAAACTTATTAATCACTTGGGTCTTTTCTCTTTCGAGTATAAAAGTCTCTTTCTTCTCTAGGTTTAAACAATCGTTTTGTGTAAACATGCTCTTGTTCAGGGCATTTTCTCAACCATGTTTTTCTTGGGAGAGATTTTCTATATGGCATTTTCGTGGGAAAATATCAGAAAAAGTCTTGGGTGTTAAAAAGTGTCTAGCTATGGAACAGGCTTTAGTGGTCCTTTTGGTAATATAAAGCAACTGCTTCAAGAAAAGGTATCTCAAAATAAATAAACAAAAATCTGACAGTTATATTTAATAATAAACGAATTTATTGAAAGTTTGTTAAATCTCACTATGCTTTTGATGATAATATGACAAGATAAACATAACAGATAAATCGCCTGATATCTTCAAAACATTGCAAGAAATAACTAATATTTAGCATTTTTCTTCAAACATTGTGCCAAATTCACTTCAGCATGATCAGTAACTATAAATTTGTGGTGTGATGATGAGGAAAATTGAAGCATAAACATGTTTTTGACTAAATGGAAAAACAATAAAGTTTGTGGGGGAAAGACACCAAGTCATGCTAATCATTTGTAAGCCTTGAACGCGAGTATCATACTTTATCATTTAAGGATAAAATGATGGTCTTAGTGTGAGTCATTTCGAAGGTTAGGTTGCTTGCAACTATGGTAAAGTTTAAAAGAGCTTTATTTTGATTATATCAGAAACTTTAGTGCCTAACTGTTTATTTCCCAATTTTAATTTGTGAATTAGTTAAAATAGTAGTTACTATGCTGAAATCTACATAAAGTAATTTGATGCGTGCTGTTATTATGTTCTGAACAAGTTCAGGTTTTATCCCCATCATATGCACAAACGCCAATATATCACAGTACTACCATTACATATATTTGTATGAATACGCAGCCTAGTCTTGAATTTTACGTTGCACTTGAACATCACAACAAAGCATCGAGGCAAACATTCATATCGTGCAGAAAGTTACTCGGTTGATTACTGAGGGTGCAGTCCATGAGATCTATAAGATTGTCCTCTCAATTGAAACTTGAGGAAGTCATGATACTCTCATTCTAGTGCTTCTTTTGATTCTATCAGATAGGCTTGCTTCCTGTAGTCTCTACACAAAGGGGAGCAATCAGTTGTTCTGTCAATACAGTACAACAACAACAACTAAGCCTTTTCCCATACTAGATGGGGTCGGCTACATGGATTCTTTGTTTCCAGAGATCCCTATCGTGTGCTATGTTGGCAGTTAACTCCCAATAAGCTAGATCATTCTTTATTGTTTCTTTCCAACACTTTTGTGGTCGTCCCCTACCTCTTTTAATACTTTCCAAATTTAGTTTTTCTAACCTTCTTACCGGTTCTTCTTTTGATCTTCTTTCTATATGTCCAAACCATCTTAAACGATGTTCTCTCATTTTATCCTCTATTGGTGCCACTCCTAATTTGTTTCTAATAACCTCATTATGTATACGGTCTTTTCTTGTATGACCACTCATCCATCTCAACATCTTCATTTCTGTCACAGACATCTTTTGTACATGTTGATGATTAACTGCCCAACACTCAGAACCATAAAACATGGCAGGCCTAATTGCTGCTCTATAATATTTACCTTTTAATTGTAATGGTATTTTCTTATCACAAAGAATACCTGATGCTCCTCTCCATTTTAACCAACCAGTATTAATTCTATGTGTAACATCTCCATCAATTCTTCCATCACTCTGAAAAATTGACCCTAGGTATTTAAAACTCTCCTTTTGGGGAATGCAATGTGTGCCAATTTTAATTTCTATGTCCTCTGAAGTAACCAAATGATCAAACTTACATTCCATATATTCTGTCTTTGTTCTACTAAGTCGGAGGCCTTTGCTTTCTAATATTTCTCTCCATAGTTCCAATTTTCTATTAACCTTTTCCTTAGACTCCTCCACTAATACAATGTCATCTGCAAATAACATACACCAAGGTACTTCATCTTGAATATGTTTTGTTAACTCATCCATCACCATTATAAATAAGTATGGACTTAAAGTTGATCCTTGATGTAACCCAATATTAACTTCAAAGAAGTCTGTCATTCCTTCATGAGTCCTCACACATGTTTTTGCACCATCATACATGCTTCTTATAAGGTTAATATATGTCAATGGGATACCTCTTTTTTCCAAAGTTCTCCAAAGAACCTCCCTCGGTACCCTATCATTAGCTTTTTCTAGATCAATAAATATCATGTGAAGGTCTTTCTTTTTTGCTCTAAAATGTTCCATAAGACGTCTCCAAAGGTGAATCGCTTCAATAGTAGATCTGCCTGGCATGAATCCAAATTAGTTCTCTGTTGTACTTGATACTTGTCTTAACCTACGTTCGATAATTCTTTCCCATAATTTCATAGTATGGCTCATTAACTTGATACCTTGATAATTCACACAATTTTGAATGTCTCCCTTGTTCTTATATATGGGTATAAGTGTACTTGCTTTCCATTCCTCGGGCATCTTTTGGTTTTTCCATATTTTATTAAATAGTCTTGTGAGCCAAGTGATTCCTATTTCTCCTAGAATTTTCCAAACTTCTATAGGAATATTATCTGGTCCTACCGATTTACCACCCTTCATATGTTTAAGAGCCTCTTTGACTTTATTTTTTTAATACGTCGGTAAAAATTATGGTTTATATACTTTTCTGACATGCTAAATCTCCTAAACTAATAATAACATCTTTATTTTCATTAAAGAGATTATAAAAATAGTTTTTCCATCTATTTCTTATATCATCATTTGCCACTAGAATTTTTTCATCCTCGTCTTTTATGCATCTAACATAATTAAGATCTTTAGTTTTCTTATCTCTAGCCCTAGCTATCCTAAAAATATCTCTTTCACCCTCTTTTGAGTTGAGTTTTTTATATAAGTTCTCCCAAATCTTAGCTTTTGCTTCACTAACGGTCTTTTCGCTTCCTTCTTTGCTTCCTTATAAGCTTCTAAAGTTTCACCAATTTTCTTAGCATAATGTAATTTGTAATATGCCCTCTTTGCCTTGATTTTATTTTATACTGCTTCACTCCACCACCAAGCTTCTTTTTGTGCCGGTACACCTCCCTTAGATACCCCTAACACATCTTTTGCCACTTTCCTAATATGTATAGCCATATTGTTCCACATATCACAGGGTGTGCCAACATAATTCCAAACATCTCCTTGAAGAACTTTCTGTTTAAATATATCTTCTTTCTCACTTTTGAGGTTCCACCATTTAGTTCGAATAGATCGATGCACTCTTTTCTTCTTTGTCCATTTTTTTATTTGTAAATCCATAACTAAAAGTCGATGTTGGGTGGTTAAGCTTTCTCTTGGAATTACCTTAGAATCTTTACAACACGCTCTATCTTTTTTTCTACAAATAAAGTAATCAATTTGTGTTTGTGATAAGCCACTCTTATAAGTAATTAAATGTTCATCTCGTTTTTTGAAGATTGTATTGACTATACAGAGATCAAATGCCATAGCAAAATTTAAAATCTCCCTACCTTCCTCGTTTATATCCCCAAAACCAAAGTTTCCATGAATCCCTTGATATCCTAATGGCTCTGTACCGATATATCCATTTAAATCTCCTCTTAAACAAATCATCTCCCTTTGTGGAATCTTTTGAAACACCTTATCTAACTCTTCTCAAAAAACCGTCTTTATACTATCTTCTAGTCCTACTTGGGGTGCGTAAGAACAAATTATATTCAAAACCTCTGCTCCTAACACTAATTTCAATGTCATGATTTGGTCACCATATCTTATATGTCTACTACATTATCCTTTAAATCTTTATTTATGATAATACCAACTCTGTTTCGAGCCCTCTATCTCCTTTGCTTTTTCTCCAACCCATTTTGTCTCTTGTAAATACAAAATATGAATCTTTCTCCGAATCATAGTATCTACCACCTCCATTAGCTTACCCGATAATGTTCCGATATTCCAAAAACCAATACGAATCTTATTATCTAGGATTAGCTTCCTTACTCCCCGCATCCGTTCATAATCATAATGCGGAGACCCTCTTTGAAAATTTTTCACTACATTCGGGCGGCAATGTAGCGGGACTAACTTCTTTACCCACACCCGTCCATGATGTGAGAACTCTCTTTGCAATTGATTCACTACATTCGGGCGAAAATGTAGTAGCCCTTGCTTACTTCTTACTGCATTCGGGCTCTGCAGCACGTCGCTAAGCAGGAATGCCCCAAAGCAATGCGTTCTGTCAATACAGTAAACTAGAGAAAAAAGTTATGCCATGCTAACTTCCATACGGTTATCTTATCAGGCTTATGTCCTAGAAGAAAAGAATCAGCTGTTGACACTAGTGGATCCGAGCCTAGGAACCGACTTCTCACGGGAAGAAGCCTTGAGGGTTCTGACTGTGAGTATTTTGTGCACCGGTCCTTCCCCAACTCTGAGGCCTGCGATGTCTACGATTGTGGGTATTCTGGAAGGGAGAACGATGGTTGATCAAACTGCTTTGAATTGCACAATGGAAATGAGTGGCCACTCTAGAGTCAGCAACCAGAAGGCCAACTCCCCCACGCAAGACATCATAACTCAGTCAGCTTTGATCACTGGGGCCAGTATTGATGAGCACTTGCCATGGAAGGATTCCTCGCAGTCGGTTTCCAAGGAAGGGGACAGTTCACAACTAGATCTATAAATTAGCATTTTGAGTAGTTTTAGCATTGTGAGTAGTATTCATTCATCTCCGATTAATATTAGCATAATAAGGGGCCTATCTAGTTCACTGAAAAGGTGGAGTTTCTATTTTCTTTTCACCAGTTTTGACTTGGAAAAATGTGACCTCAACCTGTGGTGAACTTGAATATACAAGTCCTGACTGGTTTTGTCTTGACACCCGTTAAAGTATAAAAGCTTCCTTTCTCCCGAACTCTTCCTTCCTTCTCTCCCAACTCAAAGAACGGCTATGGTCTATGATACTGCAGGAGATGATGTGGAACTTTCTCTATATATTATAGCATCTTATCATTGCTCTTTTCCATCTCACTGACTGGTACAAAACCATCCACTGTAGTGATATTATCTCGCTAGGGTAAGCTTTTATCTGGCAAATCTGGTCAACATCGAAGACCCGAGTTTTCCAAAAAAGGCTTGATCTGCTTTGTTTTTCTCTTGCAAATTCTACGTAAGAAATCTGCTCGAGCATGATACACTATGATGCATTAGACAGGATAATGATATTACTTTGCATCTCTCTCTTTCTCCATCCACAGCATGCCCTTTCTTATCAGTTATTAACATGCCATTTTTCTCTGGCTTGTTATAATAAACATGGTTTTTATGTTTATTTCAAAATTTGATGCTTCATCCGATTTTTCTTTCTAAAAATAACACGAATTTTATGTTGAACAAATTGCAAGTTCGATAATTTTTCTCATGCTAGTCCTAAAGCATGTTTTTGGACCCAAATCTGCAGAGCCGGCAGGTTATACCATGTTATTGTGCATAATGCAATTTAGGGCTCTACCTCGAACCAAACCGATCTACTCAGTTCTCAATTTTTAGCTACCAAACCATTACATTTCATAAACTGAATATAGCACACCATTGGTTCTGGTTCAGTTCGCTTCTAAATCATAGTTCATTTTGCTTTATTGTGCAACTACGTGACGCTTATAGTCACAAGGTCATTCACATGGCAAAATAATTATTGAATGAGTTGTTCACATGACCTATAGCTGATTGATCTTCACATTTTCAAGCGTTCACACTTAACGATGATACCAACTGCATAGAAAGTTCTCCTATTACCACCACCACACACACACACACACACACACATTCTGCAAATCAACCAAGACCAAACCATAAAGCAGAAAAAATGAAACCAAATAACCAGTTTGGATCTGTTTAGTATGTCCGATCGGTTCTTTGAATACCTCTAACGGGGATCATGTTTCACTCAAATAGGGTCTTCAGTTTCCAGTTTTCAAATCTAAAGTTTTGGCTACTTTGCAAGCTCCATCTCAGACCGTGATTGCTAGAACGCCAATAGTTTGCATATGGTGAGAGGATTTCCCACCAGAAGTGACCACAAGACGACGAATAGTGAAATGGAATGAAGAAAAACTATTATTACTGGTGCCAATCAACCTTGAAAATCGAAGTTACGAGCACCTGTAATTTTATTGAAAATGATTTCCCTCATCCTCAAGTTTTTTAAAATGCGGAAAGAGATGCACTCGAGGCGTTAGCCCACCTGGCAGGGCCCTTGGCTTCACCAGACGGAAAGTGTGAGTTCAACTCCCAGGGCTCTCCCCTACCTGACATTGGCCTCCCAGTTGCAAAGAAAAAGGAAGCCAAAAACGGTGCTGCATAATTTTCATCAGTTGCATACCCCCTATAACCATGGAACAAACGCACAAAAAACGGGTCCAACTAGACGGTTAGTTGACGGATGTGGTTCGTCTTCCATGCCTTATTATTTGCTGTTCTCAGTTAGGGAGTGTGTGCAAGACATGCAGTACAAGTTGATTAACGAACGCAAATGGTTATGCATTCGGGCCTCATTTGATACCATTAGCCTCTCTCTCTCTCTCTCTCTCTCACACACACACACACACACACACACACACGCAGAAACAAAGGCAGGAAGTGCAGAACTATTACCTTAGGTGAAAACGAGAAGCCCTTCTATAACAACTCTATTGCTCTTCCTTTTCTTTTATATGATTCTCTTTCTAAAATCCTACGAGATGAACTGGACCTCAGTCCAAAGAGCTTAATTCGGACACCGGCGAGTTTACAGGACACTTGATATCCAGTAGAACGCTCTCTGCTCATCCTTGCTTTCTTTTCGACAAAAGACATGATATTAGGCTTAGAAACAGTTTTTCAAATGTTCTTTTCTCGACCACATATAGCGCAAGCGAGCAAGGTCTGCAATCCATGGGGCTGAGTATCCCAGACCTCTCTCTATTCACCAAAATAATAATAATCGGGTACAGATACAAGGAGTTCCGGCAGGATCATAACATGAGATAGAACGTATGCTGTATTGAAGATGCCTTCAGGATGGGCCATTTACAATTGGAAGAATAAGCAAACCAATCAACAGCGGATAATACAAAAATAAGAAACAAAGCTTTAATAAGATTTAACAACACAACAAAATCAAGCCATTCCAGTGGTTTCCTACTCTCCTTTTACCCCCAACGCTTACCTCATCATTTTACATCAATTTCAAAGGCATCTTTGGGTTGAGAAGATTGGCTGGACAAGAACGTACTGTTGTCGGCGTCCCCGCCGGAGATGGCCGAGACATCATTGAAGTGGTCGGTGACCTCCGTCAGTGGTCCACCGCCTGACAGACTTCTGGTGGTGTGAGTGGCGGAGGAGATGCCGGAGCTCATTAGCCTCCAATCCTCGCCCAATGAGAAATGCCCGCTCGTGGGTGCGGGCTCGTGCACAGGTAGGTTCCCCTCCAGCATGCTAACCACCGTCGACATGGATGGCCGGAGGGTCGGAGATGGGCTGGTGCAGAGTAGGGCCACCTTCAGCATCCTCAAGGCTTCTTCCTTGGAGTAGTTCTTGCCCGGGTTCGGGTCTACCAGGTCCAAGAGGTTGCCTTTCTCTTGCAGGACATATGCCTGCAGATTTTCATTTCAGCATCTTCATGATCAACAATATGGTAACATCCAACAAGAAAGATCTGAATCTCCTTTGTGGTGTGCATGAGTTCAACGAAGTTCACAGTAATCAAATGAGGCAAACCAAGAACTTTAAAACAAAAACTTAATGATTACCCACTCTGAACCACTGCCCAGCTCTAGAATGATGATCCTTAAACATAGAGCTGCCAATGCAAAATAATTCTAAGCGCAAGATTTCACAAGCCTTCGCAACTACGGTTCAACTGGATAGGGGTTCGACTCCAACAAACTTTCAAGTCAAAGGTCATGAGTTCAATACTGAGGGTGTGCATTTATTGCTGCTCTGCATAGCCCGGGCTTGCACAAAAAGAGAAAGACAAAAACTAACCGCCTCTCGTCTGCGAGTCAACTGAAGAGAACATTCGACGTCCGAGTTCAGTACTCGGAGTGTTCATATCTGCTCGTCTGCCTTAACCCGCCTTCCCAATAAAAGAAGGAAAGAGGAAAGATCTCAATTACTTCATACTGAAGTAATTGTTGAAACGCCAGGAATCTGGAGCAAGACAGTATCACCTGGACAAAATTGGTTAGGAAGGGCAATCTTCACCCGACCCGCTCCTAGAGGGGCAGGTTATAGCCAAGAGAAAAGAACACAATTCCGTGTGACATTGAAGTAGCTGCTTAAACACCAGGAATTGGGAGATTGAGAGTTACTCGGGCACATTTTTTTTTTTGTGTGTGTGAGAGAGAGAGATGTTAAGAAACAGGATTCTAGACATAGCTTGAATGGGTATGTGGCATAATTAGAGAGAAAATTTTCATTTAGGATTCATTTATTAGGTGCTTGTGTTAGCATGTAAGTTGAGTTCCAGAATTTTATAAGTTTGAATGATTCTAACCTTCCCCACATTTTCTTTTACGTATACATGTGAACTACAGTACATAAATTATAAATAAAAAGAAGAGGAGAGATACGAGCATTCATATATAGTTCTCGGTGAGGAATATCCAATTTAGACTTGTTGGTGGCTATGTAATCATCTGCATCATAGCGGTCACCGATGAAGTTCCCAGTACTGCTAAATGCCCATTTATCTGTGACGATGTAAGATAATGCAGCCCCTCTCTGATCCAAGTCAGCTTCATATTTTGTTTCATTGGTACTATATTCACTTCCTCCACAGTTGATAAACAAGTTATAATCTGCAACAGTTCATAAAGCCGGGCTTAAAGTCAAAGATGGATCAAGATTAAATAGTGAAACCTAATCACATCGAGTATTACACTTACTTCTTGGTTTAACATGGCAAGGAAAGTCTTTTCTCAAACATGGATCAATTCTGACAAAACATAATTGCACTATAAATTACTGAAGAAACAGACAGCAAAATTCTTATATACTAATACAGCAAAGCAATGGGATTGCATCCCACGCATTCAAAAGCAGGAAATGTATACTATCAAGTTGTTCTCTTAGGTAGGATTATACAGCACACTAATCTATTCTGATTCTGAAATCAAAACCTTGTCAGGCTGAAACCAGACCGAACAACAACTAAGCCTTTTCTCATACTAGACGGGGTCGGCTACATGGATTCTTTGTTTCCACATAGTCCTATCATGTGCCATGTTAGCAGTTATAAGCTAGATCATTCTTTATTGTTTCTTTCCAACACTTTTGTGGTCGTCCTCTACCTCTAAATACTTTCAAAATCTAGTTTTTCATACCTTCTTACAGGTTCTTCTTTTGATCTTCTTTCTATATGTCCAAACCATCTTAAACGATATTCTCTCATTTCATACTCTATTGGTGCCACTCCTAATTTGTTTCTAATAACCTCGCTATGTATATGGTCTTTTCTTGTATAATCACTCATCCATCTCAACATCTTCATTTCTGTCATAGACATCTTTTATACATGTTGATGATTAACTGCCCAACACTCATAACCATAAAACATGGCAGGTCTAATTGCTGCTCTATAATATTTACCTTTTAACTTTAATGGAATCTTCTTATCACAAAGAATACTGAAACCAGACCGAACAGTGGAGTTTATTACATTTGAAACAAAAGTACAAAATATTATTAAGATAATGATCTTACGAACTATCTGATGTAGAGGAGTAGCTTCCAATCAAGTTCCTGTGATAGTGAATAATAAGGGACTAGGGAAGCCGGTTGTCAAATACTTATGCACCCAATAAAAATAAAACCAAATGCAAGCAAATCGAGAGAGATGATATTGGAATGCGTTGCAATTCTGTTGCTGCTGCACAAATGTCCTTTAAACTTCCACCTATAGCTTCTAGACTTGAAATAGCAGAGCATCCATAAGCACGTGAAAAAGGCTACACTTCTTGAAGACGGGATGCATTTACAAGGAGTCTGAGAAGGCAATGCAAGGAAGTTGTATACAAAGTACATTTTGAAAGATGGAAAGTCATATTGCAAAAATGTTGTCACTCTTCATAATACTTCTTAATACTCTAGAAAGAAAATACCATCCTTATGACCTTTATGAAAGTATTGTAGTTTCTTCAAATAACAAATATATGTGTTTTTTAAGTTCAAGGGTTTGAAGATCTTTTATTTTACTTACAAGTTCCCGCCTGGACAAGTGGCGGCACTAGCTGCCCCAGTGAGTGTGTTATTTGAGAGATCTCTGCAGCATCAAGTACAAAAAATATAAGTGTCCAATAAGAACAGAGCAACATACAATAAATATAATGCAACCTGCTTTCATAATAAGAGTGAGAAGAATGTCCTAGCAACAAATATTTCAAGTTATGGTCATCTGAGAAAAGGTCAAAATGGCATTTATGTAAAGTAAATTTCAACAAAGGTTCTGTTTGGATAAATTTAGAAAGTAATTTCACTGGCATTGCAAATGGTAGCGATGTTTATGATGATACCATTAATTAACATTAACTGAAGTGCCCCATCCAACTATTGACTTGTTCAACTTATAATTAAAAGAAATCTAAGAGTGAATTACAATACATAGTCAACCAAACTAACAAGGTTCTTTTTCCATTATTTAAATAAATGATGTGCTAGAAAGTGTCTTCAGCTTAAGATTTCATCACAAGCCACCACATTATCAATAATAACAAGTTCAACATATATATGTATATACATGCAAAGAGGCTTTTAATATTCTAAATCACAGAATACGAGGCATGATAACCACAAATGAGAGCATTGAGAAACTTTCTTGCCATGAAAAGTATAATCAGCGCATTAATGAAAAGAGACTCAAGGCATCAATAAAATAATCAATAACCATACTATTTCATGAAGTAGCAATGCCCTTAGAAACCCACATATGTAGTGAAGATACACTGCATTGAAAGAAACTTACAACTGTTTTTGGCTTGTCTGAGTCCAAGTGGGTACTGTGCCGCTCATTTTATTGCTTGTCAGATACCTATAGTTCAAAAGCTTAAACTTAAGAACATAAAAAGTATTGATGTAAAAGACAGTAGATGTAAGGTAAATCAAGCTAAAGAAAAGTGAAGATCAGGATTACAACTTACATGAAGTCAAGTTTCTTTAGTTTGCTGAAGGAGTCGGGAATTTCTCCAGTCAAATTATTGAAGGAAAGGTCTCTACAAGATAAATATGATGTCAAACATTTAAGCAACTTCGATAAAGAGAATTTGTCTCATTCTCAGCTTCTTTCTTGGATACATGCACAGCACCATGTCCGAAACTGTCATACTGTTGCAAATATGATGTCAATGGAACACGAGTGAACAAGTGAATTAATGATATATGTGTGAGTGCTAATGTTGTGTATGAACATATTGAGATTCAAAACCATGAAGCCTTTGGTAGTTAGCATTCTTTTCTAAAAGTGGACCTAAACACCAAATGCTATATCCAAATATCTGGATGTGTTTTGTATTATTTACTTAGTATGGTAAGCATTACGCACAACGTCTATTTGTTCAAAATGATGAACATTAAACAGCTCATAATTCATGAAGAGTTCGGTGATTCAAAATAACCTAAAATTTCAAGTTTAAACCATTTGACAATAAGTGTTTAACAACTAAACGATGCTAAAAAGGACTCCTTAGCTAGATTTTGCATTTTAGCGTTCTATTGGAATTTGGATTAACATACATCTAGAGTGTACTGGAGTGTATACACAACACGTATATCCGTAAACATTTATATAGATAGGTAGAGAGAGAGAGAGAGAGAGAGAGAGGTTAAACACAAAGTTGAAAAATTAGTAGATTTTGCAACATTTGCTATATATGAAGTTGTAAACTGTACAATAACAAACTAAAAAGTTTGCAGGTGCAGGAGACATACTTGACCAAAGTATACAAATAACAAACATTTATAACTTCAGTGCTTAGTGCACATAGAACTCTACTATTCACAGAGACCAGAATGCCGAACTAACCCATTCCAGAAGATAGACAGTTCATTGCAATCCCCGAGGATGTTTCTCTTTCTTAGTGTGGTTCAGAAGATGATTGCCATTTGGAATGGTTTAAAAGTAAAATATTTCAAAGTATGGACATATATGAACAAGGTAAGTCGAAACATGTAGTAACAAGAACATCCTTCTTGTGATGAAACTACAACTTGAACGACATTTTTTATCGATCAATGCAGACATAGTCGGTTCATAACTTGACCACCGGTTTTAACCAAAACTGAACTGGGTCCAAAACCGACTGAAACCAGAACCCACTAAACCAGAATCAGAACCATAACTGCAACCGAGCTCGAACTCCTTCCCATTCAATTATGATTTCAACATTTAAGAAACCGGAACCGGCAGCTCAAAACCAGAGTTTCTGATTTTAAATAACGAGTCTATGTAAACTCACATCAATAAAGGTACGTGTGTTCATATCAACATTTAAGAAACCGGAACCAGCAGCTCATATCAATAAAACCGGGTCGAATGACCCGCTCCTATTTTTTATCATTTTTTTTAGTCCGATGGAACGCCGTACCTGCCACAGGTGCGTGTGTCATGATTCAGTTCTAATCTCAACCTCAAACCAAAACCAAAGGCTAGTACAGGTTCTCAATCTTTAAAGAACCGGACCAAATAGTGTGTTATGAATAGAAACGAACCAATGGTTAAGTTTGAATCGCAATTCTATTTATTTAAGAGATTTTCTAAATACAATATATTATATCATTAATTATTTGGATCCATGGTCCATATTTCATTTCCATATGAGGTTATAAAACTCATATATATATATATATAATATGAACTTATAAACATGTAAAGATTTATTTCCATAAAATATATAAACTTTATATATATATATATATTATATGTATATAAGGTTATAAAACTTACACTCTCTCTCTCACACATATATATATATATAAACTTATAAAGATCAATATCTAAATGTATATACACTTTATATATATAATGGTTCATTTCTAGAAGCATAATCAAAACCAGCTTCAAGCCGATCCGATTACGATTTCAAGTTCTAAACCAACCATAAGTCAACCTGTCTAAGCATAAAGATAAAACATGAAGGCGAATGTTGGTAGAAGTGTATACTCTATATCGCGTAACTATTTGCAAAGTGTAGGTGCCAACCTCCAAGCAAACACTTGTTGGGTTTCGACATGTATAACATGGTTTAGAAAGCACCAAAAAGAACCTCATTTCAACAATGAGCGTTTATGTTTATGAAGCCTACCAACACTTGTTGGTTCAAGTGGTTCAGCATTTCGAGTATTGTAAATGGAGCAAACCAGTGCTAAGAGAGCTTTACCCGTAGTAGGCATGGCCGGATTTTTTTTTCTTGGAACCTATAATCAGAACCGAAGCGGGATCGTGTTAATTCCACTGTCGATTCTAGAACCATCTGTTTCCGTTATTTCTTTGAGTCTGAAACCCAAAAAAAGTATTGAAAATTTAAATAAAATAAAAAATATGAAACCGACCGTTTGAAACCACGTGTGTCAGTTCTAGCATGGTTTTGATTCCACCAAAAAATAGAACTAAGACCGAACCGGGTTCTCCAGTTATGGGTCTGGTTTGTCAGTTTCTAACCCGACCAGGTCTCTGTTAAAACCGCCAGGCCACCGGCCATGTCCATCCTATAGTATGCCGAATCTGGCTCCCACCAGACCAGTCCGGACCCTTTGCTTCTGAGATGCAGGTGGCGTACTTCACAGACCGCGGTTCACGATGACACAAAACGTCAACATCACTCAACTCCAAAGGCCTCTCTTATTAAATTGCCCACGTTACAGCCTAGTCAAACAAAAAGCCCCACCTACCAGTTTTATGCTATGGTCATCGCTTGGTAATTCCAATCAAAGGTGTATGAGGCTTTAATAAGGCCTGGGGTTACTATTTATATAAGATTATACATTGAAAGACATAATATGCATTTAGTACCATCCCTCCCTCTCTCTCTCTCTCTCTCTATATATATATATATATATATATGTATATGTATATGTGTGTGTGTGTGTGCATGTGAGCACCTACTTTTGGATTCTAAATTGTTAAATTGAGCCTAATCAACGGTGGAGACGCATGAAAAAAACAATGTACTTATTTTTATACTTTGAAAGTAAAAGAATTCTTTCTGTTTTCTTGCATACATCTCAATTACTGACATGGCTCGATCCAACGGTTGGGATCGGGGAGGAGTACTCTTTGGTATGTTTAAGATGACCAACTTCTGGGCGTAGGGCCTGACGAAGATGTCCGGGTTGATCATGTTCCTAGAAATAAGATACTCCTGTTTTCCAAAACTACGAGCACATGTGATGAGTTTGGAGCATGTGGTCCTTGGTCCAGGCCTTCTATAACTGATTGGCTTGGCCGTGTGATGCGTTTTCTGTAAGGGACATGATTTGTTGGGTCAGGTTTAAATTGGACTTGAAACGGTATTAGGTTCATAAATTCTTGCTTGAATTTTCATGATCTATGACCAGAAGAATGTGGCACGAAGGTCTGAACTCCTTGTTAAACCCTTGTAAGTAGACCCAATATATAGATAAAATGAGTCATAGTGTAGGCTCACACATTTATTAATTGCAGATTTTGCAGGGATCTTCATGGGTGGGGCAGGGCCGATATCAAAGTCCCTGTCCCGTTCCTGTTTCACACCCCCATCCCATCCCCGGGACCAAGATGGCCCCATCCCTATCCTCACATCCTCGTGGTTGGCGGAATGGAACCAAATTGGGTGGTCTACAGTTTCATGGAAGGTCGAACCAGAACCGAACCGGGTGGTTTCAGATTTGATCGGTTTTGGTTCCAATTGATTCCTGGTTCAGTTTGGTCCTGACTGGAGGAATTTGCGAATCTGTTCTAAACCGGCCATGTCTATCCCAAGTGCCTATAAGAGCTGGTTTGGGTAGAGATAAGATATCCATAAGTGTATTTGGGAAAAGCAAAACCAGAATGATTATTTTATTTTCTTCAAAAAACAAGCAGGCCGGGCTAAGATGAAGAGTTGATTCTCTCATCTCATATGCTTCGATTTCCATTAGTTGTAGTTAAGTGCTAATAATAGCACATGATAGAGCACAAAGGTGATTAAGAATGAATACTGATGACCATTGGTTTTGGTTGTAACGATTCGTGTTAGATACATGACATGCTATAGTTAAACTCGATGGAGTATGAGGAGAGAATCTCGAGCCATCTCAACCAAGAATTAGGCATCCCTTTTCCCCTTTTTTCCCAATTTGATGTTTAAACAAGCTGACCAGAAAAGGCTTAGTTGTTGTTGTTGTAGATGTTTGAATAAGTCTAAACATGACAGTTTTGGTTTGCCTGAAACTATCAATTGTAATTGAACTGGTTCCAGTTTCAGTTCTAGTTTCGGTTTGTAAACCGTTGATTGTGCTTTGGGTATAATTTGAACCAAAAATTATAAAAAAGAAGAAATCTTTCAAAATATTTACAAAATGAAACTAAAATCGGCAGTTCGAACCATTAGTTTCCAATTTCATGGGAGACCGAATCAATAGGGAAGTCTCCCAGTTTGGTTGGCTCCTGTTACCATCGGTTTCAGCGATTCAGTTTCGGTTCTGATTCTCGGGTGGCCATATGTAGGTAAACCAACTTACTTGATACATTGGAGCAAGAAGGATCTAGCTCCAGGTCAACTTATCCATTTTCTTCGATATGAAGTTCGAATATACAATTTATTCGATCAGTTCTAGTTTGACGTTTGAATAAACCAACTTATTCAACAGCTTATCAGATTGAACGTGGTAGAAGTTGAAAAATGTGGCTTTCCAAATGAAAAAGCCATGTCCATGTGTCTCATCGAGAAAGAAGATCGGGGCATTAGGGGCATGCACCAAAATGACTTTCTCTCTCTCTCTCTCTCTCTCTCTCTCTCTCTATATATATATATATATATATATATATATATATATATATATATATATATATATATTATGGAGAGAGAGAAAAGGAGAAAAAAATCTTAGCTGTATAACATTTTTTGATACATAATCTTACATAAACAAACATGTTTATCCTTTTGACCTTTTAGAATAATACTGAAAATTTAAATTACTTATTACAAAAGTACAATTACTTTTAATTTAAATTTAAATTAAGATAATGTATCAAAAGATGTTATGTAGCTAAGACGTTTTCTCTCTCTCTCTCTCTCTCTCTCTCTCTCTCTATATATATATATATATATATATATATATATATATATATATATATATATATATATATATATATATATGCAGATATTCTTCTCATATAAAAGATTTACCCTTAGTGTTTGTTGAAAATATTCAACACCAGTGCACCGAATCATACTATATTAGGGTTAAGTTTTGAGCAGTTAGGGACAAGTTACATTTAACACTGCTTTCATATACAGGTGCCAACATAAAAGGGGACAGTTTTGGTGCCCCTTTACTCTTTTCCTTTTCATAGAAAAGGTGACTTGTCTTAATTTTCTAAAGTAACCACCTACTTTTAGAAAAATTTGGTCCATTGTTGGCATTATCGAAATAACAAGAATATGCATGGAGAGCGGTCTCTCATCTGGTAGGGACGTTCGACTCCCACCTCGGTAGTGAGTTCAATTTCTAGGCGACGTGCATGCATGTGTGTAGGGCTTTAACCTTCCGATTTGACAAAAAGGAGAAAAGAAAGAAGAATCTCACATTACGGTCATACTGCATTTCAGACGAGCTATAAGGGAGATTTCACATAAATGCGGTATTAAATCACAAAAAGCCCATCATTTTATATAATAACAGACTCAACAATTAATTTTTTTTAAAGTGTGAAGCATTCTTTATTTCAGGTGAGATGTACATCTATTTCAAGTCAACAAATCACTTATACATATATTCTTTATTTCAGGTGAGATGTACATCTATTTCAAGTCCACAAATCACTTATATATATATATATATATATATATATATATATATATATATATATATATATATATATATATATATAGTGACGAAGGACCTAGGAACTTTTCAGTGAGACACATGCCACACCTCACCCTGAAGTGATTCCGTCACTGATTTTAGATGAGGTAGAACCATCAGTTTTCGTTCCATGAAAAGTGGAACTAGAATTGGACCGTGTTTTATCGCTGGTTCCAGGTCCGGTATGTTGTAGAGCATGAGGAAGTAATCGTTTGTAGTGCATCAGGAAAACCTGATTATATTTTTAGACTGGTACTTCAAAATTCAGGCCTCACCTCCTTATTCAGGCCTGGTAAAGTGACTGATCAAACTGAACTGGAGGTGTTCAGGACTTGCTCATCAACTCAAGATCGATCTCGCATGGTTGGCTGGTTCGTGACGTTCGTCATTTAGGCAAAGCCAGACATGAACCAACCATTGAGTTTGATGAACTGCAAACGAGCTGCCCATTAAACTTGTAACTACAACTTTCTGCATCTAGTTTGGAATAGAAGATTCAGTTTCTTGACAATAAACTAAGATGCTTTTATAGATTTTCCTTGTGAATTTGAAAATTTTGAAAATTTAATTATTATAAACACCCAATTAGTTTGGTAGACACGGTATTCTAGCGCGTATGTACATAAAAGTTTATACACCACTGAGAAAGCTAATGTGAGCTGAGCTGAACCAGTCATGCACTATTAAATCCAACCAATAATTTGCAAGAACCTAATGTTTTGGTTATTTTAATTGATATTAAAAAAAAAATAAAGTATATGTTTTTCTTAAAAGAAGTTAAATGCTAATATCACACAAAATCTTAGCTACATTCTACTAAGAATCAATAACTAAGCCTTTTCTCGTACTAAATGGGGTGGGGTATATGAATTTATTTTTGTAGAGTAAAATCTTATGTCATGCTAATAATTAACTCAATAAAAGCTAGATAATTCTTTAGTGTTTCCTTCTAACACTTTCTTGGTCTTATTCTTTCTCTTTTAACATTTTCATCATTAAGTTTCTCACATATTACTATAATTTTCTTGGTCACCTTAAGAATATATTTAAACTATCTTAAATGTTTTTCCTTCATTTTAATGTCTATTTGTGTCACTCCCAATTTGTTTATGATAACCTCATAATGATTATGGTCTTTTCTTATGTCACCACACTTAGTTTGCAAAAAGGCGTACTTTGGTTGGCTGGTTTCCATTAATAATTTGGGGAGCAAATAGAGTAAACATTCATTCCTTCAAAACCATCTGTATCGAAAAAAATAATGGTTCTTAGTTTCCTAAATTGTCTGGCAAAACAAATTTATCTAATAATTGATCTCAACTAGGAAGATCGAAAACGATAATCTTCTTTTGAGTATATAATATATCCACCTCCTTTTCATGCTTTGCTTCTAATCAAGTGTGAAAACAAGAAACCCTATGGCACTTAGAAATCTACTGGACCCACAAATAAGGGACAAGTGGGTGACTGATAATACATTGTTAATGTGTGATGACGTTAACTCAACATAAATGAGAGACTTATTTAATTTACAAACTTTGTTTCATTGATACTCTTTAATGCCTTTGTTCCCCACTTATCTTATCAATGGCGATGAACCCCACTGAGAGGGTTGAGAACTCATCCTTGACATGGAAAGGCCTGGGGACATGATTGAGAAGTAAGTAATAAACTTTGCCTTTTTATTGTGTCTGAAATGATCAGAAATTTGGTGTTTTGCACGTCGTGTCATCTTTTCGAAAACAGGTTCTCTTGAACAGGAGCTGATCTTTTCCGTGTCATTTTGGGTAAAAACCAACCTTTCCCACGTATATTGGCTTAGGATTTTCGTGTCCTGTCTGAAAATTGCCAGCTCTAATATTGACAGCCACATTTACGGCAGAAACGTTGGAAGCTGTAAAATAGATATTACAAAAAATAAAAGAGAAGGGGGTTTCACATTTCTCCAAAAAAAAAAGGAAAAAGAGGAGAAGAGCGTTCAATAAAAAAATTCTTGACTGGGGGCATTTGTGTGTTCTTCTAGAAAGTGGCTTCATTGATGTGATATCACATAAATGGGACCTCAATTGTTGTTAAAATCAAATATTTATCCGTATGGAGCCTAAGGCCAGTTTCGATACTGGCAGGCATTGTATGTCCTGCCAATCTTAGCTTGTCGGATTTTATATTGTGATCCTAACATATGTTAAGAAATCATAGAAAATAATGTATATAGTGATTGAATTTTGTCCACTTATAATGCTATTCATTCACTGAGTTATTAAATATAATAATGTTGTTCATTTTCTTAAAACCCTTAAATTTTAAATTATATTCATACTATCTGAGCAAACATGTTAGAGGTGTGTATGTATATATATTAGTCCTAATTCAATCTTTATTAATGTTTAAATCTTTTCACATAGTTCTATCATTTGATTGATATGATCAACCATATAGATCTTAATCTAAAAAACAATTTATATTATTGTATTTTTTTAGTATATTTAATACATGACAGTGTAATTCATTTTTTATATTCAAATCTTTATTATTGATAATATTGATCGAACAATGAGGATATTTGAATAGATTTAGGTATCAATTGGATTGAACCTACACTATTCTCTCTCTATATATATATGGGCACGCATGTACACACCATTGATATGGCTAACGCTTTTAGTTGCAGGTATGCAGACCTTGGGTGTCACACTCATGACCATCTTGTGAGTCGAATCTAACGCGTGTCTTAACGTTGCATTGATTTGACGTTCATTGATATCGCTTATATTCAAACTCAGAGCGTCGGCTCTTGAGTCATGTGATATAGGTTACGAGTTCGACTCTCAAGGCGTTCATATGGAGCTTTAACCTCTCACTATAACAAAGGAAAGAAAGCACCCGTACTCAAAGTGTTAGCTCCGGCACTCAGACACCCTCTCATAGGTGGCGAGCTCAATCCCTAAGGGATACATGCAAATGTTATTTGTAACTAAAAGGAAGAAGAAGCATAAGCGTGATTGCCACATGGCAATCTATCATTGGGAGTTGCCACGGATATGAACAACATGTGCTGACCTTGTAATTGTTCGTCAACTTGTCGAATTCGCTTCGACAAGAGAATTGGGATCAAGTGGCATGAGGTTGCTTTCATGTAAATGTCTTGGTGGGACAAGCCGATTCTTACAAGACCCAAAGCTGGATGCAGCTAGCGCTAGGTCCAAACTGGCCATGTCTACATTGCACTCTTAGTTTTAACGATCATTTCGTGTTTGAGATCATGTGCCATGCTCGTATCATTAACAGGTCAACAACCTGTTTTAGTAGTACTGTAGCAGTATCATTTTTGGTCAAGCACGACAAAATGGCGAACACGGATTCTCAAATCGTGTCCGTGTTTCGTGTTGGGCTTTTGGTGGCTGTGGGGGTCGTACGGAAGGTCAAAGTCTTGACTTTCTCTGGTGGGTCCGGCACAACTCAATGGCCGAATTGGAATGGTCAAAACATATTTATACGGCGGAAGGGCCCAGCAAGATTCTATGTATGCATGCATGATGAGAAGATACGCAATTTAAGACAACGTAGACTCTGGGCGACGTTGTATGGGCCCTCTCGTATGATAGTGGATGACAGCCGTAGCTACCGGAAAGTCAAGAATTCAACCGGCCCGAATATGTGGGAGCTTGGAGAAGTCGGAAATCTTTCAGATAATACAATACATCGGCGTAATCTTATCAGTCTTATCCTGAAAAACTGGGATAAAACACTTGTTTGAGTCTTGCTCACAGAGATGCGTCATAGTGACACGAGAACTTCTAACTGGACACGGAAAGAAGAAGGACTCGGGGGACGACTTCAGGTTTTTAGGTGACGTAGGTTAAGTGTGATTTATAATGCAAATTTTGATAACTTATCCTACATTTTCCTCTGCAAGCTCAAAAGAGTCCTAGAAAGGAAGATGACTTGGAGTTGGTATCTCCATAGAGATCGAGATCGAAGCGTTGAGAGGGCGAGATTTTGAGAAAGATCGTTGGGGGGAGGAGAGAAGCCGGGCCGATGACGGTATGCGAGATAAGGGAGAGTAAAGGGTAGATAAGATATTTCAAAAATTAATGAGAAAAAGATGTATATTTAGTAAAGAGGTACGAATGAATAGCAATTATATAATATCCATGAAGAAAGAAAGAAAGTCTTCACACCAGATGATCGATCAAAATACGTGCTTCTCTTTCCTTTCTATGTTATTTAAACTAGGGATTGTTTGGTAGTTTCAAACTACGACAACTCTGTCTGTGTGTGTGTTTTTGAGTGAGAATGCACTCTAACAAGCAGCTAATGTTCAACTTTTTCAAACTCGATCCATGTTCGGCTCAGCCTGAATCAGCCATCGAGCTGAACATAAGAAATATTTTAAAATTAAGAAATGAGCCATAAATGACCTCGGTTCCGTTGTTCAGCTCCTTTTTTCTTTGTTACAGAAGGAGGCCCTAGCCAAACACATACGCCCATACATGCATCCCCTGGAAATTGAACTCTCCACCAGCAGCAATGGTGCTAGAGTGCCCTGCCGTTGAGCTAACACTCTGGGTAGTTCTTCAGGTCTTTTGCCATCCTTAACTCAGTCTCTGATTAAAACTCACGAGCCTACAATTTTCCCTCTCTCTCTCTCTCTCTCACCCCTTCATATGCACACACCAGGCAGAACTGGTAAAGTAGCTGATCCAAGCTGCTCTTGAAGTAAAATTGTAATATCTTCTACCATTTAAAAAATTAAAATAACTTGTTTATGTAGCAAGCTACCCAATACCAAGCACAAACAAGCTTCGAATGAGCCGGACCGAGCCGAACCACGAGCAGCTCGTCTCTTTTCCCAGCCCTGCTGCCAAGTGAGTCTAGCCACACCTAGCTAGACGTGAAAATACACAATACTTTTTATACACTTTAGTGTATGTAAGCGTGTAAAGCTACAGTTTTTTGGAAGCCGTCAATTCATTTAATGCATGTTAATATGCTTTACTCGGACTCTTCAAACCCAATATTAAGCAGTCTGTAGGGGACACACACCCATGTTTCCGATTTCACATTTCTTGGTCCACTATAAGTACCGATTCGGTCTGTGTGGCATAGAAACCTTGGTCAAAGGGTTTGTGTGGCGTTGGGTTAGAATGAGTCCTGGCTTGGTAGTTGGCCATTACTGGTACTTTCAAGAGCATGGTCCACAGCCAACCTGTTTTGTTCGAAAACTTGATCCATGTTGAACATTGAGGTCAACTGCCGGAGAAAACCTGCCCGAGCCATCGGCATGTCCAACATGGTGGATCTCAGTGGGCCGGCCACCCCACCCAAATTTTGGAAAACTAAAAGAAATTGCTTACCTACGATTTTAACACGGTTTTATTGACAGCAGGTTCTAGTGTCGTGCTTGTGCGGCGAGTTCTTGCTCGACACGAGTGAGTGGTATGAACGTAGATGCTATCCAAGATGAGAACCTTCTTTTTTGTTGTTACAAGAGGAACCCGAAGCCTAACACCCACACCCACACATGGACCCTATGAGAGTCGAACTCTCCACCAGCAGCAACCGTATTAGAGCATCCCGACCTAACGCTCTTGGTTCTCCAAAATGAGAACTTTATGGGAAGAAATTCTTTCCATTATTTAACAAGGAATCACCAAATAATCAGGACTTTCGCTGTTCCTCCTAAAAATCCTCTTTTTAAACAACTTCACCTAGATTGTTAGCTCAACGGAAGGGCACTCTAACGCCGTTGCTGTGAGTGTGGAGTTCGACTTTCAGAGGGTGCGCCATTGAGTAGGTGTGTTACGCCTTGGCCTTCTCTTGTAACCTAAAAAAAAATGACAACTTAGCTGTGCTAGTTGAGCTAACGCTCCGGGTGCAAATCCATTCTGTTATTTGTTAAGAACATAAAGAAAAGCATACTCATGCCCCTATCAAGGCGATCGGGGCTACCTACATTAATAAACACACAAATCCATTCTTTTATTTGTTAAGAACTTTCTTTAGTTTTTCAAAATACAAACGGCTCCTATGATATGGAAATTTAATTGTCAATTTGGATGAAAGGAACTAATGAAATTCTACCCGTAGTACATGCGAAGGAACTGTAGACAGTCGAGTAAAATTGGATCCATGAGAACAAAGAGCAATGACTCACCTGGACCATAAGTTGGAGGCAATGAGTGGATACCGGTGGCATGCGCCAGGATTCGGCCTCCCCGTTGTACCAAAAAAGGAATAAAGTTAATATGAACAATATACTCAAAAGGCAGGAAGGCTAATTCATCAAAGACACAGTTGCTCCTATGAATGTTCATGACTAGTGGCCCTTTGACCTCCGAATGGGTACTTGATCATTTTGTATATATGGTTCATTTCTCCAGCTTAAAGAAAAGGCTTCTTGATAATGCCACAAGAAAGAGGTTTACTACGAAGAAACCTAAAAAAGGAACTCTATCGACCACAAAAAAGAGATTCCGTCTGAGGTTGATATGTCTGGTTTTAGGTAAAACGGAATCGGTGGTTTAGAACTGTCAATTTCCGTTTGAGTTCAGACACCGTCCAAAATTGGTATATATTTTGATAAAAATACCGGAAACATTGATTTAGAACTGTCAGTTCCGGTTTTATAAAAGGTGAAATCAGAACCGAACTGAGTGGTCCCCGGTTCCAGTTTTAGTTCTGGGTTCAGCTAGTTCCTGGCACGGTTCGGTTTCGGTTGGAACTGCTGGATGGGTTAGGAACCTGTCATATCTAGGATGAGGATTATTGATAAGGATTAACTCGGAGATTATTATTTTTTATTTACTTCTGTTATATTCATGTGTCACCTTCTCCAACCCGTGCTAAACTACAAACATCACTTTAATGATAAGTCTTATGCACTTAAAAAAGGGCACGAAACAATCTCGTACGTGACCAATATGGTTCGACTCGATTTGGGGTGTGGATTTCATGGTTCGGGTCATGTTTATGTAATGTCATTTTGTGTTCGTGTAGAAAGACGTGCACTTCAATGAGACCATGATCTCATCTATTTTCCACTTCATTATTGGTTTACATGAACGCTTTTGAGGTCATATTCTTGTCAGTTCTTGTGTCATGTTTGCAATTGTAAGCAATCTCATATTTCGTGCCATGCTTTGTATTGCAGGACATCATACTTCTGTCAAAGCAGGTGAGTCCATTTATTCATCAATTTGGTTGGAAACGCACACTGATTTTTCGGGTCATCATGTGGGATTTTTGCGTCTTGGTTGCTTCCAACTCCTAAGGGGTGTAATTGAGCCGAGTACAAGCAAGATTGCTTGTGCTCAAATGAGCTTCAATCTTCAATCTCAAGCTCGAGCTTCATTTATGTTCAAACAATTTGAGCTCGGCTTGTTAAGTTTGTGTGAGCTCTCTGTAGCCAAGACTGACTCGATTAAGTTTGACTCAAATCCAGCTCGTTAAGCTTGAATCAGATCAAGCTCACTAAGCTCATGAATTAGCTCATAAATATGGTCAACCCAAATACATAAAACTTTTTATCATATAAGCGATTGTTATATTTATTATTGTAAAGCTTGATTAGCTAGGCCGCCTGCAAGCTGCTCAAGCCTGAGTGCTGGCAAGCTTGAGCTCGGAAAAAATGGAGCAGGGTTCGAGCTTTTAATGAGCTCAGCTCAAGTAGCTAGTTAGCAGCTCGGCTCACTTGCATCCTTACCCTAGATTGAATGGGTGCATTCATGCAAAAAATGCTGCCTTCTTTGCCACTTTCAGTATTACACATTTCCTATCGCACGACCTTTGCAAGATCAAAATGAATTGAACGACAGAAAGCAAAATGAAGAAAGCTCTAGATTTTAGTGTTGAACCAGACCATGAAGCAAAATCACGTACTCTGAGACTCTTCCCAAATTTGAAATGATCCCCTTAATTAAATATTGTTGAGCACATTTAACCTAATTACAAAAGGTTGCTCAAGGTTTCGTTAATATATGTTCCACTTACTAACACTAATTTTTGCGCACCCTCTAGTACGAGCTCTACTAACCTAGGTTTAACATCACGCTAATGATGCAAAATTTCTTTTCTATAGCCGTTTCTATAGTTGTCCTTAGCTGTTTGTGATACAATCATGTCCCAACACACATACACATACACTCACTATATATAAATGTATATATTTTGTCAATCATCTTTCTCTATATAAGGAGTCATGCTTTTTCATACAAATATCTTCGATCGTTGAGATCAACAATAGAGATTTGAACTAAAAGTATTGTTGTATTTTTTACTTTACATTTAATTCATCATGTACCTTAAATATAAAGTAATTCGAATCTCTGATCTTAAAGATCGATTGTTAGAGATGTTTCTGCAAGAATCTTCATCAAGCTAAAACTCTGTCTGTCTCTCTCTCTCTATAAACTGAATCCTGCTCGCCCCTTTATTAAGCCCTGATGTCCCTCCTTAGCTTTTTATATATATATATATATATATATATATATATATATATATATATATATATATATATATATATATATATATATATATATATATATATATATATATATATATATATATATATAGAGAGAGAGAGAGAGAGAGAGAGAGAGAGAGAGAGAGAGAGAGAGAGAAATCTTCGACTGTTAACTATCTGTAGGTGATAGAAGGGAATCAAGGCGTTGTAGCTAAGCTTCCGAATAACTTGTATCGCACATCAGAGTGCTCTGGTCACTTGTACGCCTTGTAAAAGAGATAGTGTCTTCCTCTTTGCCAGTAACGTCTCAGATGAGTCTATCCATGGTGAATGGTAACCACCAATGACCGACTCAGTTAGAGTTATGGTCTCCTGATCTCTTCTCACAAAAGTTCCAATAGAAATTGGCTCGTTGACCACCGCTTTACCTTCCAGGATCTGCACCACGGCAGACATGGTAGGCCTGAGCGTGGGAGAAGGGCTGGTGCACAAGAGAGCCAAGTTTAGCATTGTCAAGGCCTCATCCTTTGAGAAGCCAGAGCCTAGGTTCGGGTCGACCAGTTCCAAGAGCCTTCCTTCCTCTTCCAAGGCATAAGCCTGAATTTAGATTATAATGCACCGGGTTAGAATAGCATGCAAGATCTTCATGTTTAAAGAAAGAACAAGGCAGCCAAATTAACAGATTGCTCATGGTTTGAGTCATTTACATGAGACCACCGATCACTATATAGCAACTGTTTGGCCCGTATCAAAAACATACGCTCTTTAGAGATTTATAAATATGGGACGTGCATTCTAATATAACCTAATACAATATAAATTCAGCATGCAACAATAGGTTTTAGAGATCATATATATGTGTGTGCATGTGTGAGGGCGCGTGTGCATTCTTTTTGGGTACAATGGGAGGTAGAAGACAGAAGAACAATCCGAGTATCAAAAACATGAATTTCAACTTGTCAGTCGACCACTAGAGATCCATATCGAGCTAAATCACATATATCCAGAAGTTTAAATTCTACCATTTTTTTTCCTTTTGTGATAAGAAGCAGCTTGCTGTTAGCTGATTTAGTTGGTACTTTCATGAGCTTAAGCGTGGCTCAGCTCACACTGTGCATATGGTCTGTAAATAAATACCACATTGTTCAAGCTTCTTGGCTGGCTTGCATTTCCAGCCCTAGAAAGCACTTGACATAAGACAAAAACTGTAATATATTTTCCACAACAAAAAGAAGAACAAGGTAAGGGGAAGCCCTTGCTTTTAGGGAATCATTGGTACTCATGCTCCCCGCCAACTTAACTTACAAGCTTCATGATGTGATCATATGACAGCTGATCTCAGTGAGCGGATCTGGAAACTGATGAAAGGTGTATAGCCCACCATTTAATTTGTGGGCTATCACACATAATTAACCCCACCTAGAAATTTCATGGTATTTTCTGTCCATCTTAAAAAGTTTTATAGATCGTCCACTGCCTGATCTAATTATATAAAAGAAGTCACTATTCTCGAAAATGCTTTGCTTTAATTTCTAGCATTCATTTTACTGTCGGCTACCTGCGGGCTCCTTCGATGTTCTCTGCAGCGTTCTAGGTTGCGCAGCTCTGTCTCTCTCTCTCTCTCTTTCTCTCATATATATATATATATACATATATATATATATATATATCATTCTTCTCTCTCTATATATATGTATATAGAGGAACAAGGTAAGGGGAAGCCCTTGCTTTTAGGGAATCATTGGTACTTCTCTCTCTCATATATATATGACAGTATATGAGCGGATCTGGAAAGATGAAAGGTGTATAGCCCACCATTTAATTTGTGGGCTATCACACATAATTAACCCCACCTAGAAATTTCATGGTATTTTCTGTCCATCTTAAAAAGTTTTATAGATTGTCCACACTATTCTCGAAAATGCTTTGCTTTAATTTCTAGCATTCATTTTACTGTCGGCGTAGCGTTCTAGGTTGCGCAGCTCTCTCTAATATCATTCTTCTCTCTCTATATATATATGTATATAGAGAGAGAGGAGTGATAGAGTACACCGTACTCTCTAATTAAAATCGTTGGAGTATATTCTCTCGAAAGATCCTATCATTCATATATGTATGTCTATATCTATCTATATATGTGACCAAAAGTAGATTGAAAATCAAGAACTAGAATCAAACCGAAATTGATGATTGCTGTTTCTTAAAACCAGGAATGGAAAACCTGATTGGGACTGGTCAGTTGTGATTCCAGTTTGAGTCCTAAACAGTCCATAACAAAAACAAAATTGAAATTGAAATTAAATTAAATATATTAGTTGGTTCCAACCTGGTCCTGATTCCATGAAAGGTGGAAGCAAAACCAAACTCCCCAGTTTTTGGTCTAGCTTGACCGGTTCCGATTCTAGCTAGTTCTTAGCGCGGTTCAGTATCGGCTGGAAATGATGGGTCTGTTCCAAACCGGTCGCATCTAAATCGCGTGTCTAACTCAGGTGGTGCTCTCAGTTTGTCCCTTTGTCCAGCCCGAGCTAACAGGCTGAATAGACAGGACACTGAGTTGGCGAATGAACCATAAGGAGTCCCCTTTTATTTATTTTGGTTCTATGATTTACCAGCCTTGGCCCGATATCGACCAGCATTTTGTACTTTTTGCAGTTGCTGCGCTCAAAGAGATCGGAAACAAATTGGGGAAAAGGGACTGGAATTTTACCGTGGATCCTTGCTCAGGGAACGAGGGATGGATCACTCCTGGTTTGGACCCAATCACAGAGGGTAACAATGTCACATGCGATTGCACTTTTCAGAACCGGACTGTGTAACACGTCGTAAGCATGTAAGCCCGTTCGGATCCTACTACCAGTTTATTTATACTTGCTAATTCCGTAATGCTCATTAATTAGTATTGTACGTTGATGCATACAGCGTTTTAAGGAGCCAAAATCTGAACGGTTCTCTCCCTGAAGAGCTGAGCAACCTCACCGACTTAACCGTGTTGTAAGTTAATACTTGGCATTCATTTTTTTTGTCTGATTTGGTTGCTTGTTAGACTTTTATGAACTGTACAATTCTAATAGCGAATGAGGTCTGTTTGGCATGCTAGGGCTTTTTAAACTGTACGCTTCTTGGCGTTCATTGTATTTATATCGAATGGTGTCTCATCTAATATATCAAAATTAACAAACTGCTTTGTACATGTAGTTGTCATATTTGCTAATTTTCATATGTGAGCAAAACAATGAGCTTCATTTCTTTGATTATTGAGTCTATAACACCTCAATGATGTGATATTATTACTTGATGATATCCCCTTTTTCTCTTATTGGAGACTAGCTTTTTAACTAATGCTTGAGCTCCTTTTCTCACTTCAGAGACTGAGTTAAGCCTCACACACATTGATCATGTTCAACTAAATGGAAGTCATGTAACGTGAACCCTAAAATAGTGAAGTTATGAAATCCCCACTCAATGAACCGAAAGAACTAAATGTTTTTAATTGTTTGCAATCTCATGAAATTAGAAACTGTTAGCAAAAATATACCTAAAAGTTATAACAGAAAGGAAAATGATTTTGTCACAAATTTTTTTTTGTTCATACATTATTCTTATTAAATAAGTAAAATTATAAACTCAAATTATAAGCATATTGGAGGATGCCTTGAAGGGAAGTGAAGGGAGGAGAAGAGAGGGCAGAAACATGAAAAAAAAATTTGAAAAAAAATTTGAAAAAAAAAAATTGGAAAAAAAATTGAATTTTTTTTTGGGCATACCGTATCGTATGATACAATACCGTATCATATCGTGGCTTCCCACGATACGATACAGTGCGATACGGATAACACTGCCTCCAAATAAGAATATTTGTCCTGAGGTTGATTTGTTGTCATCTTTGCTCCCAGCAAAGTGAGCATCTGAGTATCCTACCACTTTCAGTTCATTTGCTTGAAAACATAATTTCAAGTCCTTTGTTCCTTTCAAATATCTTAGAATCCTTTTCACAACTACCCAATGGTGCCAATCAGGATTACTTTAATATCTACTGACAAGACCAACAACAAAGCTGATATTTGGCCTTGTACACAACATAGCATACATCAAGCTGCCAACAGCTTGCATATAAGGAACATTAAGCTTATCGTCTCCTTCACTGGGACAATCAGCCTTACGTAATTTCACCCCTTTTGCAACAGGTATATCTGCAGACTTGCATTCACCTATTTTGAACTTCTTGAGGATATAATCTATATATCTCTCCTGACTCAGGCATAAGAGTGTAGATTCTCTATCTCGAGAGATCTTTATACCTAAGATATAGGATGCTTCCCCCATATCCTTCATTTCGAACTTTAAGTTCAACTATAACCTGGTTTTAACAATCATCTCATTGTCGTTTCCAGTCAATAATATGTCATCTACATATAATGATAAGATGACAAAGTGACTCCCACTGTTCCAGACATAAACACAGTGATCAAGTTTGTTAGTTACAAACCCAAGTTCTATAATGACATTTTGAAAGGTCAAATACCATTGGCGAGGTGACTATTTCAGGCCATATAGGGATTTTTTCAACTTATATACTTTATTTTCTTGGCCTTCAACCACAAATCCTTCGGACTGCTGCATGTATATGATTTCTTCTAAGTCACCATTTAGAAATGCTGTCTTTACATCTAACTGATGTAAATCCAAATCATAGTATGCAGATATTGCCAGCATTATTCGTATGGATGCAAATTTCACAATTGGAGAATATGTCTCAACATAATTTATCTCCTCTTTTTGCGAAAAACCCTTTGCAACCAACCTCGCTTTAAACTTGTCGATTATACCATCGACCTTGTATTTCTTTTTGAGAACTCATTTACAGCCTATAGCTTTCCTTCCTTTTGGCAAATCAGCCAATTCCTAGACTTGGTTTTTCTCAATAGATTCAATTTTCTCATCCATGGCTTTCTCTCAGTCTGTTGCTTTCGATGAGTTCATTGCTTGCTAATAAGTCAAGTTATCAGTTAACCCATCTAAATCTACCGAATTACACACTTCTTCAGCAAGATAAGTGTGATAATCCTTTAAGTAGGACGAAGTGGCTCTTGGCCTCTTATGTCCACTTAAGGTATCGGTAGTTTCAGGAAGATCTTCTATGGGCTCAAAAGATGTTTGGTTTAAATCTACCAAATCATCAACACATTTCCCATTGTTTTCCAGGATGTCATTCTTAGAATCTTCTAAGAATTCAACATCTTTGCTTTCAATGAGTCTGTGGTCCTTATGATAAAACTGATATCCTTTTGAACCTTTTGGATATCCAATAAATATATACTTGAAGGACCTACTATCTAGTTTATCTCTAGACTGATCAAGGATCTTAACATGTGTAATTGATCTCCACCTCTTGAGATGACCTAGGTTGGGTTTTCTTCTAAACCACATCTTATATGGTGTAGTGAATATAACTTTACATGGTACTTTGTTGAGTACATAAACGGCTGTACTTACTACTTCTCCTCAAAATACCCTTAGAAGAGAGGCATCAATCAGCATAGATCTTGTCATGTTCAGCAAGGTTTTATTGTATCTTTCAACTACATCATTTTGCTGAGGTGTCATGGGCATTGTGTTTTGTTTAGCAACCAAAGTCTTTGGAGAATTCTAAGAATTCTACCGAGATATACTCACCTCCTCTGTCTGATCTCAAGACTTTGATCAAATGTCCTAATTGATTTTCTACTTCTTGCTTATATTCTTTAAAAGCATCAAGTGCCTCTGATTTATGTGTCAAAAGATATATATACATATATCTAGAGTAATCATCGATAAAGGTTATAAAGTAACCCTTTCCTCGATGTATCTTTACTCTGAAAGGTCCACATAAATCTGTATGAATAATTTCTAATAGGGTTATTGCCCTTGTTGTTTTCTTGGGAAAGACTTTCCTTGTCATTTTCCCTTGTATGCAAGCTTCACACTTGTTGAAAGTCTTTTCCTCAAATCCGGGCAATAAGTCAAAGTTGGATAATTTCCTCAACTTTTCTAAACTTATATGCCCTAAGCGTTTATGCCACATATTCACATCAACAGAAAAGGCACTCTTAATATAAATAGAATATTGATGATTTTCATTATCAGATAACTTGAACAATTCATGTTCTACATCAAATTCTCCTAAGAACAAGATTCTCTTATATTTGCCCAGAGTCACCTTGTTAAGTATACACCTAACTTCAAAACCTTTCTTAACTAAGGCAAGGATCGAGACCATTGCCTTATACAAATATCCTAAAGGATCCAATACCCAGAACATCTGACAAAGTATTGTTTCTCATATATACAAGATGTTCTCTAGGTTGGTATTCCTTCAGCTCAATTGCCCCTTTCTTGGTCTTTGAGATATGTCTTGTAGCTCTCGAGTCTATCCACCAACCTATAACTGGGCGGTCTAAGTATAAACATTCTGAAATTACGTAGATTATATCCTGCTTCTCCGATTGTCCGTGCTGTGGGTTGTTTCCTCTATCTTTCTTGTTGCGGCAGTCCTTCTTATAGTGTCCCATCTTTCCACAGTTGAAACACTTCTGGGAAGCTGTTTCTTACGATTTCTTAAAACTTTGACCGCTTTTCTTGTTATTCTTGTCAAACTTTTTATTTGGTTTCTTTTTCTGGTTGGATTTGGAGCTAGACGCTAACTCATCCTAAACCACCAGCAATTTTTCCTTTTTGTTTTTGAGCATATGTTCTTACTCAATTGCTAGCTTTAGGGGCAACTCAGAAAGATTGATTTTTTGTCCTAATCTTAAGGCAGTGGTGACCATGTTCCATGATGGAGGTAGACTGTTCAGTATGGTTGATATCTGCATCGGTTCAGGGATGACTGATTTTGCTATGGCTAAGTCTCTACCCATCACTAACATGTGATTTACATGCTCTACTACACTTTCTCCTTCTTTCATTCTGAAGGAGTTATATTTATGTAGTAGCAACTATATATGTAATTTTGCAGTTGCATCATACTTAGCTGTTAGTGAGTCAAACAACTCTTTGGCGGTCTCATATTCTTCAAAGACCATAATCAAGTCATCCTCCATGTATGTTAACATGATCGTTCTTGCTATGGTATCATCCTTTAGAAATGTTTTTTATATTTCTAACTATTGCTGGCTTGCGTCTGGTGATGGAGGACACACTGTTTCCTTTAAAACATACTCTATACCTTCTAGTGTTAGAGTTAGTGAGATTCTTCTCTTCCAAGTCTAAAAGTTCAGACCGTTTAACTTTTTTGTTTTTGTCAGTTCGGACACACATATCCTAGAACTCATTTTTAGGTGTTTGGCAAAAATATCAATCAAGCGGTCTAAAGGGAAACACAAAACACACAAAATAAGAGACATGTTAAAGTGATGAAGAATATGAAGCAAAATTTTTTTTTGAGGGTTTTTCTGCCTCTAAAACCCTTAAAAAAGGATACCGAGGGATAAATTTGTAATTTTATCTATTTGTCCTCTTTTTGTAATTTTGTAAAATTACAAGGACGAACTCATAAAATTACTATTTGGTATTTCTGTAAAATTCGTAACTGATCGGGGTTAAAATCGTAATTTTAACTCTCAAGGCAAATTTGTAATTGTTTCAAAAGAACAGGGGTAAACTCGTCTTTTGACTGAGTGGCAGAACCGAAATTATCCAAACCGGGTTGGATAATATCGTAAAATAATAGCCCCTAGTTTTCCTATAATTTTCAAAAACTACGAAGGGGTAAAATTGTCTTATTATCGTGGTAGACTGCGTAATATCCAAAATGGGTAAGGGGCATTTCTGTCTTTTTGACACAGACCTCGAGACGGTTTTGAAAAACCGCTGGTAGTTTTTGGAAAACCGCTGATTTTCTGCCACGATTTTTCGAAACCGTGGTTTTTTTTTTATTACAGAAAACGCTTAAAAGCATTTTTTACACTCTCTCTAGAGTGTTCCGAGAGAGAGAGAGAGAGTGAGAGAGTAAGGCGACTGCCGGAGAACTCGTTCCGACCGATCGTCGGCTGTTTTGACGGTCGGCTGTTTCGGCCTCTGGCTATTTCGACTATTTTGGCCGATTTCGCCTCTGGCCGTTTCGGTTGTTTTGGCCGATTTCGCCTCTTGCCGTTTCGACTGTTTTGGCTGTTTTGGCCGATTTCGACTCTGGCCGCTTCGAGGTTTCTCCTTCTACCTTTCCTATCGACTGCTGACTGCCGCCTTCCACTAGATTTTTTTTTCTTTTCTTTCCTCCCTTTCTTTCTTCTTTTTTTCTCTTTTTTTTTCTAACTTTCTGTTTTGCAGGGAACCAGGCTCTGATACCAATGACGGTGAAGAAGAATACCTTGTAGTGAAGGATGCTGATGATCGCCGGATTCTTGTGGCTCTCTGTTTTTCCAAAGATGAAAATGGCGCAACAGTAAAGACGATGGACACGAGGTTCCCTCACAGGGGCTTGCTCATACAAATGTTGTTTCTCTGTGATTTTTTTGGTATTTCTCTCTGTATATCTCTGTCTCTGTATGTGCCTGCCTATTTGTCTGGGCTTATCCACCTGTGGCTTCTCTCGTGTGAGAGCTTTAACGGGCGACCGTTACCGGCTGTTCGTTATTTGGTTTGACCTTATCCTCAGGTACCCGAGTCGAAAATGGCCACGGTTATGTAACAAAGCCATGGGAATTTTATCAACCATGGGAATTTTATCATATATTTGTACTTTTAGTTTTCTGAATTCCCTGATATAGTTTATAGCGGTTTTCTGCTTGCTTCTTGCGCTTCTGCTTAAAGAGAAAAAGGAAAAAGACGCATCCATGGGCATTCTTTATCAGAGTATCACGATTTATCACGTTTACAGAAATGAAACTTCAGTGAATATATATTGCTGTTTTAGAAAGAATATAAAATATGATAAATATACGTACTATATGCACTAAATGTTCAGATCAACAAGAATACTCTGCTATACGAAGAACTTGTTTCCCAACTAATTCGCATTAGATATTATTGATGAGACTCACAATGACTTTGATTATGCAATTGAATTTGTGATTTTCGGCAGCCAGAAGATCAGTTCGTACATTGTTTCTCTCTCTCTCTGTCTCTTGGGAGTTGAAATGTCATTCTTAATGATTGGTCTCTAAAATTCTTGTAGAATGAGGCCCTGTTTGTATTAACTTCAACATATCAATTAACTAAACCTGCCAAACCATCGGCTCCAGGGAAGTTCGAACCTGTCCATCCTAACAGATGCTGGAGAACAAGCTGAGAAGTGCCGCCGGGCGTTATCTAATTTAAGTTTCGAGTGTTGCTTTTCGAGTCCAATCTCACGCGCTAAGGTGTGTAACTGCTTTTTCGGCACGGTCACAAGGAAACTGTTGTTGCTGTTCTTGGTTCTGAACACTTCCATGGCACTCTTCTTTTAAATTCCAGATGCATATACCAGTTGGGTTTATTTACATTTTTCAATGTTAGGTGTGTAATACAGCGTAGCGCCGAGCTTACATGGCAAGAAAACGAACCACCACTCATCTTCCTTGAATCACTAAAAGAGGCAAATCTGTATTTTCTGGAGGGAATGAGAAATGGTGTGTCACAAATTTTATCTACCTTTTGCATACTTTAGTACAAAGAAACTGGTTTATGTCTTAAACCTTTCATCTCTTTAAGATGAACGAAGAAGATGCATCGGTTTGCATACACCAGCTTTTCCTCAGTACATCCATGAATAATGCAGTATATGTCTGCGGACAGCTGATGCTCAGAGGGAATACCCGGAATTATATACTGCATGGAGGGAGGATCCAGCTAATTTTAATGTGAATGGGATCTACCCTATTCGGGATCTGTGGGGAACTGCCAAAGAGGCTTGGAAAGAAATCTTAATGACCCCTGTAAGCTGCTTTTGATTGACATTAGAATGATCTGTTCCGTGTTATTACTGATTCGGTCTCACTGTCTTGGATTCAAAGACTAAATTTAACTTTTTTCTATCAGGGAGAAAACTTTCTGGTTGTGACTCATAAGTCGATCTTGCGTGCCTTGATCTGTACAGCACTTGGCCTGGGTGCAGAGAGGTTGATTTGTTCTTTGCGTGATCTTTATGTTAAAACAATGCATTCATCACTCTCATTTCTTTGCCTGTCTTCATAAAATTGGCATAACAACGGTGTCAATAAGAAATCTTAAACTAGAATCTTACGTGCTTATCCAGGGAGAGAGGGATTTTTCTAGTTTGTAGGCTGATATACAAGAAAATGTATTCTTTTTAAGCAAGTATGCAGGAAGATGTACTTGTTTTTAGTTACTAAATTCCTTTTATGATAAAGTGATATGACTATGAGAAAAATGGTATGTCACAGACATTTCTAGAAGTTTTGCGCATCCATGTGACACTCCACACCCATACTTCTTCAATGTCCACTCATCACTATATATATATGAAACTGGATCCTGCTCACTCATGTCCACCCATTACTTTTGAGTGGCAAGATCATACTTTTGTCAAAAATTTTAAGAAACTATAAAAAATACGAACAATTTTATTATACTCGTACCACTCAAAAGCAATGATGGACATGAGGAGGCAGGTGTCCAAGGTGAGCAGATCCAACCACTCTCTCTCTCTCTCTCTCTCTCTCTCTATATATATATATATATATATATAATATAGTTTAAATGTTTTCTAGTGCTATGATACTGAGACACTTTATCAATATTGACTCATCATTACTTTTTATTTTAGTGAATTAACTTATGAGAGGCGATGGTTTTTTGTTTGGTTTCATAAGATATTATCAATTATATATAGTAGCACATATATAAATTATACTTGTGTAGCTGTATCCCCACACCCATGACATTTAAAAATTACCGTATCCTGAATTTGCATCTGCAGCCCCGTCCACTACCGATGTGGCATAGGATATATGGATGTTCAAACTTGTTTGGTTATAACCATGTGAAGGTAGCATAACAGTGGTAAATTCCTTCATTATAAAAACTTTTCTAGGATCCAACAATCATAAATCCCATGCTGCCTTCCAAACACATGTTTTTCATATATTTATAATTTTCTTACAGTTCAGAAATCACGCAGGCCTGCTCGTAATTAGAATATAGGCCAAAATAGGTTTCATTGAGAAATATTAATTATTTTAAATGTGTTTTTCCCTTAGAGGCATGTGCTGACTTAGAAGATTATTCAGTTTGTTGGTTTATGCAGATTTCGTGAGATTTCATTGAGAAATATTAATTATTTTAAATGTGTTTTTCCCCTAGAGGCATGTACCTAATTAGAAGATTGTTCTGTTTGTTGGTTTATGCAGATTTCGTGCGATCGACATTAATAATGGTGGAATTTCAACCATTGTCTTCAACAAGCAGGCATAAGCTATGCTCCAGAGCTTAAACTTGACTTCTCATATCGACAGTGGACATATATACTATTGAAGGAGTACATTGTTTTCCAAATACTAATACAAGTACTGAAGTCTGTACATAGGCAGTTTAATGTGATTTGTACCTACATTATTAGCTCACCTTTCACGTTGTTTTACATTTTTAGTTAAACTCAAATAGCACAAATTCTTCTCTCAGGTTTGGCTTCTCGGAGTTTAATTGCTGCAGTATGAATCAGATACTTGAAGGAGTAATTTACTACCTCTTTTTGTTGCGTTCCTTAACTTAAGGCTCAGAACTATTAGTCTCATAGAATCCTGTTCTTTTACATAATCCGGTTTAATATTACCAAGAGGTGCTTTGAGATAAAGTGGAGCCTAAATCGTTGGTTCTTTATCATTTGACAACTTCTGATGCTGAATTCATGATGCCATGGTGCGGCAGCTTGACAGCTCTTTCTCCAAGTAGTAATTACTATCTATTTTTAAAATGCCAACAAGGGGAGAACAGTTGAGTTTATCCTTTGAAGAACTATGTACAGGAACTCTTGAACAACTTGATAAAGCATGTTAAGGAAAGTTGAAAGGGAAGTGGAGTTTTGAGGGAATGGATACGTTCAGATGGAAAAAGAAAAGGTGAATTTGATTAGCGCCACTTAGAAGAATTTCGGAGAGTTAGAAAATCAAAGAATGGAAACTTTCATTTAGAACAAAGAGCAATTAATCAGTTGCAACTAGTTTTCCAGCAAGCCTTACAGAGGGCTCTAGGAATTCTCAATAATTGTTTGATTGCAAGAATTAATTATGCACCATCACCACTAATTTTGACATAATCGGGGCCCTGAAAGAAAATAACTTAGTCTTACTAAGTGGTGTTTCTCTTTTGCTTCCTTGAAAGAATTTAGAGACCAGTAACAATTTGCATGAAAAATAAAAGAAAAAACAGAAGGTACTGTTAACAAGTTCTATCCTATTTAGACTTCTTGAAACTTTCGGATTATCGTTAAAGAAAACTCCGTATCGCTTGACCTTGCCTGCGTGAGTTCAGTATTCTCAATCACCATCATGATTAGCATGGGCTTCAGGCTACTAATTGTTAAGATGAGAAGATTGCCCACCCCTATACCAAAACTAAATTGGATTGCCGCATGATGCAGATAATTGTTTTATCATATTTCAAAGATGAATGATTTACAGCGATGAACTGATCCAGTTTTTCCTGCGGTTATCTACATTTATATCAGAGGGCTGGAATCTCATGGAACGAACTGATATGATAACCAAATTCCCAGTGATACAATGCTTATAGTTGCAAAAGCTTGGCCAATTTCGAAGAAGAAGTTCTGTCCATCTTCCTCAGGAGGCATTGCCTGCCAATTTGTTCTCCTGCAAAAGACAACAAAGAGTCGTAATCCTATCTCATGATTTGAAAACCAAAGTAAATAGTTTATACAATTCACGAAAAGACAGCGTGCTGTAGTTCTATAGGATCAATTATATGCTATGGGCATCAAATGTTTTTGCTCCATAGTGAAAACCTATGTTTAACTCATCAGACTGCTAACTACGGCTAGAAACCAACATTGTGTTTCAGCCGTTCAAACATCCACCATCGAACGGCAACCAATGATTATTTCTCTGAATAGCAAAATAACATGCCATAGAAAGAAAAGGAAAAAAAGTAATTCTCTGGTTGGCAAAATAACATGCCATGGAAAGAAAATAAACAAAAAGGAACATGATTCACTGGTTCGGACAAAATCACGCACCCCAAATCAGCTATAACAATGCTTATGTTGTCCTGAGATTTCCGATCCTGTGAAATCACTAATTCTTAAGAACTACAAACATAAGTGTCACAAAATTGCTCAAAGGATATGTATGAATTCAGTATATGGATAGGTACCAGTGCAGCAAGAGCCAGAGCTTCACAAGCAGACTGCAAGCAAACCGAGATATAAATCAATGTCTGTGAAACTAAACAGAAAAAATAAAAATTACACTTACCTGAACGTTACCATGTTGACGGAGTTGATTTCTGACAAAACGTATGGCATCTGAACTGGAAAAAATAGCATGAAACAGGTTAGTGAGTCCCAGCCAACAAGATCATGTTACCGGTGGGAATTCTACGTGTTTTGAGTCTTCTGAGTTAGCAAACCTGCTCATGTAATCCCAGAGGCCATCCGATGCTAGCAATAGAAATTCCGCATCTGTACCAAGAGAAACCTGGTATATATCTGGAACAGAAGTAACCCAGTCACCATTCATTTGAATCCTGGAAACACCATGAAGAAGGTGAATAAACAAACTCTGTATGTCTAAACAATTCCTTTTGTAAACTGAAAGTTCTTAGTTAGCTTTTGGTGATACATCTATTTTGCAACTCATTATCGACATAATGAAAATGCTTACGAAAAATTGTCTGCCAATATTCGTTTCTTGTCTGCACTATATCATTAAGTTTACTTATCTGTAGATGTACTCTCAGCAAAGCATATTGGTATACCATTTTTCTTTTTATGTAAATCGTAGTGTTACTGTTACTAGTTTATGCTAGAGAAAATGCTTGCCAAGTTTCCCGAGATGAGATTTTCTAGTAAGCGTGGAACATATATGATGCTATGAGAAAACAAAGCCAAGGAATAAATTGTACAACATTATTACCTGGAAACGAATTTTCTTGTCCACCTTCCTTCTTTAACTCCTCTCTCCAGCATCCTTCTCGAGGAAAGAAACAAAATGATCATGATCATAAAGTATCTGATGAACAAAATACAATCACAGTGACCAATCACTTTCAGCCTTAATGAACATACTCGATTTTCTTTGTCTTGAAACGCATGTCTCCAAATGCACGAGAGACAGAAATATCCCCACATATTCGCCCATCCACAATCTGGAAGTCCATGGTTGAAAATCATATTAGCAAGAACCTATTAAAAGACAAGTTTGACACCTTGCAAACAAAAACTACCGATATCCATGTCTTATCTAATTCTGCAAATCCTGTAAATGCCATGATGCATTCTCAGGCATCTTATGCTATTATATTATCTAATAAGAATCTGAAAAACTTAAGACTGAATTAGTGATGGAATTCAATAATAAACCAAGTGATTAGTTGTCTTCACATCCAATCTCAGGCATTTTTATGCTATTATATTATCTATAACGAGCTGAAAAATGTAACAGTGAAATGGTGGTGGAATTCAATGATATACGTATTAATAGTTGTCTTCACATTATAACATAAACGAATTTGTGCAACATCAGACAATAAAACAAAACGGGAGCACATTCCAAAGAATCCCATTTTCATGGCTTATCAAAATCAGCATAGACATTGTCATCCTCCCATCGAGGGTGCACCAATTGCAGAATTAGCATTACAAAACATATGAATTACAAAATTAGGAAAACACTAGGGACCAAGAGAGCAAAAAATAAGAACGAGCATTCACCTAATTCAACTTTGTCTACACTAAAAGAAATGAAATTCAAAAGGGAAGCTTTTAAGGAAAAGACAAGCACGAGAAACGGTATGGTTAATTTTGGTCCACACAGTTAAGGCATTATACATCATCTGTAACGGAAAATACAATTTTATCCTATGTTGCAAACTCAGCCAAAAAGCAACATACAAAGGCACTACATACAAATGTCACGATTTAGAACATTTTCTATAAAAAGAAGGGCTCTTCATGAAGCTGTTTTCTAGAATGTTCATGTGCATTTATTATCCAATGTATTCCTTGGTGAAGCCCTTGACTAGTTTGAGAATCGGAATCGTGCAAAACCAACTCAAGATACAGATTCTCGATACTGCAGTTCAGATAATGTAAAAGAAATACAATGGTTCCTGCAAGTTACACACACACATTACTCAGCAGGAAGAAGCAATGTTGTGGCACAAATGGCGAGCTAAAAACAAAGACAAGAAACATACCCATCCACCAGCTTCTCTGATTCGCTTGATCTCTTGTAAGGAAGCTCTGGTATTACCATAAGGACGGTGAGGACTAGTTAAAGCTTCAGCTTTCCCAGAGCGAGATAAAACCTGCAGCACAGGATGCATTAATCAAGAAAAGGATTCTGTAACTACTTCTTGCTTATATGATTCCTATTATTGGGAATCCAAATGACAAGAATTTCACAACTATTAGAGTAACAATATGCAAAAAAAATCGATGTAGTTGGATGAATACCACACATGAATCACCAACATGTGAGATGATCAGCATATCACCTCCTACAAAAATAACTGTAGCTGTTGAACCAGAATCAGTATCTGTAGCCCCGTTTTCCAGCCTGTGAAAAGTGCAACACTGTAGCTTGCTTAAAAGAAGCACCAAACTTATCACAAAGGCCTTTGATATTGATAACAGCAAGATATTTGTTCCCAAAATCTGAGTGATTAAACCATTTATATGTGAAATTAAGTCCTCACCAGCTAAGCAATTTTGAATCTGCATTTGCAAAAGCCATCTTTATTGCTTCTCCGATGGCAGGGAAATCTCTACTTTTTAGAAGCAATCCTCCTTGCAGAGCTGCAGCACACTCCATGTATAATTCATCCCTGAAGAACAAAAAATTTCAAGTCAACTGGTTAGTTCAAAAGAATGAATTTTATTATAAAGGTGCATTCTTTTCAAATGTATGACACCAGCATCTTCAGCATTGCTTTTCAGTGAAGTGCACCACAGGTATCCAGAAGCACAAAGGACCCTGACTACTTCGTTGTGAGCTGAGTCAGCCTATTAAGGGGTTAAAGCTCTCCCAGCACTGGTTTGCTCCAGTCACAAGACTTGAACTCGAGAGCTTTTTAAGGGGAAGAAGTGCCAAACCACTTTCCCAACCAAGCATTGGTAGCAATGCTTTTTCAGGATTGCCAAAAGCCTTGCCAAAATGATTGCCAAGGAGGACACATGACTATATTTTGAATTCAACCAGAATGAGCAACTCCTAGGATCAAGATCCCATATTCTTCTAGACTCTAGAGTTCCTTGGTTAATTGTGGCAACCGACTTTGAGAATTGGTATTCGCCGAGTGTCTTGGGGGACATCCTACTATAGCCTTCATCAGCAACACAAATTTTCACCTCAGCCTCAGCCTCCAAAGCTTTTCTCCCTCCTGTTTGCTGTTTTTGAGAAAAGCCAAGAATCATCCCCTAGAGAACTCTCGCTTATCTGGAACCTGCTCAAGGGACATATTGATACTCTTGACGATTAGCAGAAATGGGGAATCGAGCTTTATAGTTTTTGTGTTCTTTGCATAGAAGTTGCAGCCAAAATGAAATCCCACTTCTTTGTCTGATTCGTTTAATAGCTGAATCTTGCTAAATCAACAAGCAGATCCATCCCCATCACAACTTCTCCAGGAGGTGGTAGTGTAAGTGGTTTTTCAGTCAAAGCTTCTCTTCAAACACAACAACCAGCATTTTTCGTAGGCACTCTTCAATCCTTTCTAAAGCTCTTAAAATGCATCTTATGACATGTTTCAGCCCCAAATAGGTGTCTACTTGAGAAAGAGCCTTATTGTATATGCACTTGAACGTATACTATGTGAGAGGTTCACATTAAATTGGATATTATCAATCAATTCCATATTTTCTCCTATTACTTGATTACCACCTTGCTATTCTTATACTTAGGGGTCTCCTTTGTGTTTTCTCTGCCTGTCTTGTACCTTTTAGTCCACACACTACAGTATAACCTGGTCTCAGATTCCAGTCCGTCCCAAAAGAGTGCCCACTCTACAGGACCTCCTGCTGCTTCCCTAATCTATGAATCCCTTGGTGCATAAAAAGATCTCTTGGAACATATGGCTTACCTGTTCTTTGGTGGAGGATTTGAAAAGAAAGAAGCAAAAGAAGGTTTTGTCTCAGTTGATGGCCTGCAACCAAGTACAAGTGATGTTCGAGTGGGGTTTTGAATTTCTCTAAAAGCTCAATTGAAGGGGATCAGTCAGAGGCTCGCGTAAACCTGTGCACATCCGGATCATTGCCTCTATATTACCGCTTGTTTCTTTCACGTACACTGTCTACAAACACTTTCACTACTTGTCTTACATTTTCTAACTCAAAATTGGCAATTTGAAGGTCCAGCACAATGTTGTAAATAGTGTATCGGACCCCGTATCGCATGGGCATCGATATGCCTATATTGTACATGGTACGATACATATGACTTTTAAATTATTTTTTCAATTTTTTTTAAAAGATATTTAAAATTTTTAAAAAACATCAAAAAAATTCTACAATATGCATCATACCAAGAAACAATGGACTCAACATCAAAACCAACTACATCACTCTCATGCTTCATTTTTAAACTTAGGATTGATGATAGTGTCGAATACATATGAGACTTTTAGAGAGAAAGGAGTTGGTCTTGAGGAGAAGAAGGATAGACATACAAGAGAAGCCAAAGAAGCACACCTAAACGGGTCTAAACACATTTAAACTATATATTTTTAAAAAATATGAATTTTGAAACTTGTACCGTATGATATAGTATGGGGTGTATCTTACAATATGTGTATCACAGTGTATCGTATGATATAGTTCAATAAATACATTTTACAATACAGGTATTGTATCGGTTCAAGTACCGATATTACCCGTATCACGTATCGTATCGTACAATCCGATATGATTTTTATAACATTGGTTCAACATTCTCTTTCCTGACATTCATGCATACTTGGTACACCATCATTTACAAGCTTTCACTACTTGTCCTTTTATGTTGTACAAAGAAATCCATTGGCTCAAAATTAACCAGCTAATCACAACCTAAAGCCACAGACTTCTCATTTGTTAAACTGGACCACCAAATTGCATAACCTTTAGCTAACCAAACCCAACCAAATTTAACAAAATGAATTTTGTTGGATAGTTTTGAATCACAAATAGTGGACGGAGAGTGAAGACACTAATCCAAAAGGATGACCTTAGCATCAACAAGTGGCAAGAGGAGAAGAAACAAAAAGATCCTTTCTAAGGATATCCCATGAACAAGAGCCGTCAACTTTCGGCCCCCAAATTACACAGCTTTCATGAACTAAAGCTTGAACAGAGCTTAAATATCATCTCAACATTTGCAAATACCAAGCCATTAAAGAGGGCTCACCAATTTACCACCCAATTACACAACTCTAAAGTAAACCAAATTGAACAGACTTCCAATTTCATATGTAAAAGTTTCCACGCAATTAAAGACCACCATAACAAAAGCCAACAACAAACCAAGAAACGGTTGGATTTAATGTGCATTAATGACATTTAATTCATGTTGGTATCCCTAAATATTTAAATGATATATGTGAAAGTCCTAAAGTGTAAAAAGTAACATATGAGGGACTTTTGTAAAAGATGACTAAGAGGAGACAAAGTTTAGTCCCATATTCAAGAATGTGACAAACCCGCAAGTCCTTTTATATATTTGATAGCTCGTAAACCTTAGTTCAAAAAGCTTGGGGAGTAGATGCACGCGCACATGCATGCCGGACCGGGCTTGAACTTGTGGCTTGAGTTTGGGTTTGGGTCTTGATCCATCTTTTTGTACGGAAAACTTTTGATCTAAAAGTCAAGAGTTTTTCACGGTGAAATATAGGGATAAGATGGGACACTTCCGGATAAGGAGGAATGGTTTCGGATAAAATGGGATCATTAAGGCTAAAATGGTGCATCGTTTGGATCAGATCCACGATCCATGGGTCCTCTATAAATACACAATTTTTCTTCTCTCTCTTTCTGTCTCTTGGTTCTGTCTCTTTACCCGTGGTGCTGCTCCAGTTTCTCTACCCGTGGTTTGTCTCTCTCTGCCCCAATCATAGGCGATTGAGACATGTTCGAGGTCGACTCGATGCCAAGTATGTGGTCTTCGAGTTGTGTGTGCATTTTATCCTTCAAGGAAGGCGCAAGTACCCATATGTACTCATAGCGGGTGCTAGTTTTTGTAAGACAAGTCTGCAATGGCAACTCGCATAGATAAAATTCTGATTTTGTTTTTGCTTTTATTTTTTATACGGCTTGATTATGGGTGGATTTGTGGACTGTTGTATTTTATCGGCATTGTCAAATGTTTTATTTGATATATATAGTTACTCTCCTTCCACGAAAGCGAAAGATCTATGGGCTGACTTGGATCGGAAATACAATACTAAGACTTCAGTCTTGAAAAAGTATTCTTTGGTTAAGTTCGTTAACTATCAAATGGTAGGGAAAATTTGTGACTGAATAGGCCCACGAGTTTCAGTTTTTATGCCATGGTCTGAAGGAAGCTGAAATGGAGCTTCTTCACAAGTTTATTGTTATGTCTATTATAGAAAAATTTCCTAAGCCTTGTAAAGGTTTCGACCTAGATCTCAAACATAAGAGTAAGATAGACCCTCGATGATCTAATGGTAGATATAGCAATAGAGGAAGAGCATAGAAGTTAGAAACTCGTTATGCCTGTACACAATACCTCTAGGATTAATCTGACGGTCGAAAGAAAACAACTTAGTGATCGTAAAAGAAAACAGGCAAAGTATAAACCAAAAGCGAAGATGTAAAAGAAATCCAAAAACAAATCGTGTTGCCTTTGTAGTCAGGTGGGACATTGGGCGAGGGATTATTCCTCAAAGGAAACCAAGAAACTTACGGCAACTAAAAAAGCTATGGTTAACATGGTGATTACTACTGCACCTGTTAATGACGAGTATCTATCCCTTAAACCCCATATTTCTATTTATGAGTCAAAGTACTGGATAATAGATATTAGGGATAATGTGCACGCATGTGCTGACCAATCTCTGTTTCTATCTTACCAGACCGTTTGTGGGTGAATAGTGACCTTAGGGGATCATCCGACTAGCGAAGGGCGTGTGGACTTCAAGTTTCCTTCGGGAAAGGTTCTAACTCTTTAGGGAGTTAAACACATTCCAACAATTCGTCAAAATATCCTCAGTGGTCCTGCTTTAGTTAGGAAGGGTTTAAAGTTAGGTTGTAATTACATGACTTAGTACTGGGTGTTTCTTTGGGAAGGACTATTTGTTATTGATTCTTTTATGAATTTTAATGATAATAAAACCTCTACATCGGCTTCATCTACTTCTTTAGTGTATAATGTGAATCATCTTATGTATGATATGCTAGGGTGGGTAATGTAAATTTTGATTCCATAAAAAGAATGTTGAATTTAAATCTTATACCTAAAATTGTCATCGATAGAAAACACAAATGTGGTACATGTGTGCAAGTGAAACAACTTAGGAAACATTTTCACACGGTTGAAAGAAAAATCAAGATTTTAGATTTGGTGCACACTGATAATTATGAATTCAATGGGATGACTACAAGGTATAACAAAAGATATTTTATCATATTTATTAATAATTGCATTAGATATTATTATATTTACTTACTTAAAAGTAAAGGTTGATGCTTTAGAAAAGTTTCAAATATTTAGAAATGAAGTACAAACTCAAACATGCAAGGTACTTAAACGATTAAGGTCTAATAGGAGAGGAGAATATACCTCAAATCTTTTTCAAGTATACTGTCAAAACAACGGTATTGGTCATGAGTTTACTACTTCATACTCTCCTAAGTCTAATGAGATAGTTAATGAAAGAATAAAACTTTGTGTGATATGATTAATGTTTTACTTTATAGTTTTGGGGTACATACCTATATGTGGGGGAAGCTTTGAATACAAGTTGTCATATTCTGAATAGAGTTTCACATAAGCATAAGAAAAGTAATCCTTTTGAGCTTTGGAAGGGTTGAAAGATCAATCACAAATATCTTACGTGGAGACAAGCTATGCGTACAAATTCTTGGTCATTAAATTTAATATTTCTGGCATAAATGTCAATACAATTGTTGAACTCTGTGATGCTATATTCTTTGAGAATGTGTTTCCAATGAAAACTGGAGTTCTCCAGAGTGTATCTTTTAGAGATTCTAATCCTACTATTGGTTTCATTTCCGATCAGGCGAAAAGGATGACAAATATAGGGAGTGACCCTGATTGTGTTGTTTTCATATCAAATGATTCTAAGGAAATAATTAAACCAAGAAGAAGTAAACGACATAGGATATGAATGGACTTTAGAAGTGACTTTGTTACTTTCAATGTCGAGGATGATCCTATCACCTTTGAACAGATTATGACCTCACTTGGGGTTAAGTTTTGAAAGAAAGTCGTTAACGATGAAATCCAATAAATTCTTTCTAATAGTACCTAGAAATTAATGGATTTGCCTCCTTGTTGTTCTACTGTGTTTTTCATATAGATCTTTAATAAGAAACTGAATGCGGACAAAACAATCATAAGTAGAAGCTCATATTAGTAACCAAGGGATACACATAAAATGAAGGAATAGATTACTTTGATACCTATTCCCCAGTTTTTCGAATGACTACCATCCGAGTACTTATAGCACTCACCTCCGTATATGACCTCACAATCCACCAGATTGATGTGAAGATTGCTTTCCTGCATGGTGAGCTCTATGAGGAAATTTATATGGATCAGTAAGAGGAATTTGTAGCTCATGTGAATGAATCTAAGGTGGAGGGATTTATGGATCGTAGGAATAAGTCTAAAGTGTGTAAGCTTCTTAAATCATTATATAGTTTAAAATGAACCCCTAAACAATGGCATGAAAAGTTTAATTATGTAATATCATCTTTTGACTTTGTTTCTAATGATTATGATAAGTGTGTCTACTTGAAGTCGGTCAATATGCTCTCATTCTTTGTCTATACGTAGATGATATATTATTGTTTGGTTCCAATATCAGAATAGTAAATAAGACTAAGTCTTTCTTATATAGTAAGTTTGAGATGAAGGATATGGGTGTGGCTAATGTGATTTTAAGACTTAAAATCACAAGGTCTACTAATAGCATACTAATGGTATAACAATCTCTGAGTCTCACTATATGGAGAAAGTTTTAGAGAGATTTAGATATACAAATTGTAGACCTTTTTGTTGATTTCAAGCATAAAATAAGGATAAAAGTGGCTGAAATGCAAGACGAGAGATTGTTTCTGGGTTAGGGTAGAAATCGGCTCCCACTGTGTAGCCGTCCCCTTCCTTCTTTTTATTCAATCCATACTTAATGAAAAGTAACCCTAATTACACTTTATACTAATCTCTGTTATAACTTAAAAGACCATAATGACCCTACTTAAAAAGAACACAGTTTCTGATGTATCCTAATGAATCTGATCCGATTCATTAGGATCCAAATACATCGCTGGACACAGACACACTAGCTAGATTTATAATGACTCAATTACACTAGAATTACACAAAACTCAAATAATGTAAAGACGAGACCTGATCTCCAACACGCCCCCTCAAGTTGAGTCTTGAAGAGTTGTGATTCCTATCTTTGTAAGGATTTGCTTGAAGCCATTCACTGGTACTGCTTTAGTGAGGATATCAGCCAATTGGTCTTCTGAGCGTATATGAATAAGGTTGAATATGCCTTGAGAAACTTTCATGACAATCAATCTCAATGTGCTTCGTCTCGCTCATGAAAATGAGTCAGTTGGGAGCAATCTCAATAGAACTGGTTGTCACAATACATGTAAGAGTAGGATGAGATAAAGAAACTCCCATATCTACAAGTAACCAACGGCCAAACAATCTCTTGGTAGTAGATGCTTATAGCACGATATTACCTCCGGAAGATTGAGAAACAACAAATTGTTTTTGCTCTTCCAAGAAATGAGAGAATCACCCAAAAAGATACAAAACCAAGAATAGACTTACGACGGTGGGGTCACTACCATGATCAACATCGAGTAGGCACGCAACCTGCGACGAGGTGGACGAAAAATAAGAGACTCAAAGATCAGGCTTCAAGATACCTCAAGATACGAAGAACGGTTACCCAATGAACTAGTGGGAGAGGCAACAACCGGCTAACAATATGAACAAAGATATGCAATATCTGGACGAGTGATAGTGAGATAAACCAAGCCGCCAACAATAGTGCGATACAAGGTAGGATCTGATAACGTGGGATACCATCGGCAAAGAAGAGTATTTTGCATTAAGTTCAATTGGAGTATCAAATGGCCTTATTATCAAGTAAGTCTTGCTCGCCTTCAAGAATATCTTCTACATATTTTGACCGAGAAAGCGAGATAACCTCTCGGGTGAGTCGAGCCACCTCAATACCCAAGAAATAACGTAAGGAACCCAAGTCCTTCATTTCAAACCTGCCTGGCTAATTTCTATTTTCAAGGCGGTAATGTCATTAATATCATCACCAGTAATAATCATATCATCAACATATAAAGAAAGAATGATACGACCCGCAGCAAGACACTTAACAAAGAGAGCAGAATCATGACTACTAGAAGCAAATCCAAGAGAACAAATCACATCGTAAACTTTCTCAAACCAAGCACGAGGTGCTTGTTTCGAGACCATATAAGGCTTTTGAGCTTGCAAACATACCTGTAACCATGAGAAACACCAGAGGAGGTTTCATATAAACCTCTTTCTTGAAGGTCCCCGCTCAAGAAGGCATTTTTAACATCTAATGACTGCAATAGGAAGATCAATATCTGAGGAGTTAGAAGTAACATGATTCGTGGAAGAATCTGAACCTGAGCCATTATCTTGCTCTAGTGAGAAAACCTTTCTGTCACCTCTAGAATACACCTGCCAGTCTTTATTCTGAGTGGGTATTATTTCTTCATCTTCCTTCTCAAGTTTTAGCTGATTTTCAATAGGAGGAATAGGCATCACATGTGAAAAAGTGATTTCAGATACAGAATTGTCCTGAACATTATAAAATGGTATATCTTCATGAAATGTAACATCCAAAGTAACATACAATTTCCTGCTAATCGGGTCATAGCACTTATATCCTTTCTGAGTAGAAGAATAACCCACGAATATACATTTGATTGAACGTGCATCCAATTCATCTTTCAAACCATGATGGAGATGAATAAAACAAGTACACCCAAAAACTTTGGGAAGTAAATGAAATTGCTTCTGCTGAGGACATAATGAGTGAAATGGAGTATTACCATTTAGAATTCTGCTGGGCATACGGTTTATAAGATACACAGTTGTCAACACTGCTTCACCTCAATAATATTTAGGTGCATTACACCCAATCATTAAAGTTCTGGCAACCTCCAGAATATGTCTGTTCTTCCTTTCAGATACCCCATTTTGTTGGGGTGAATATGCACATGACGTCTGATGCAACATTCCATTCTCAGCAAAGTATGATTGGAAGGATCTGAATTCTCCACCATTATCACTGCGAAGGATCTTAATAATTCCCTAAAATTAAGTACGTACAAATTTACAGTAGAGGGGAAGAATATTCCTTACTTTATCTCTAGTTCTCATCAGATATATCATTGTAAATCTTGTGCAATCATCTATGAAAGTTATAAAGTATTTAATGCAAAGAAGTAGTACAAGAACCCCAAACATCATAATGCACAATTTCAAAAGGATTAGATGATTTTTTTTCACTTAAAGGAAATGAAGTGCGATGATGTTTTGCCTTTTGGCAAGTCTCACAGTTTAAATTGAAATTATTACATAAACTGAATTCAGGAAGTAAAACTCTAAGTTTAGATAAAGGTAAGTGTCCCAATCTCTGATGCCAGCGAGGTATATCCTTCTGCTTTTCAGTAATACTTGTCGACTGCATCGCCACTTTATTTTTGTTTTCACAGAAATAGAGACCTCTTCTCACATTACCCCGACCACAGATCTTCTCCGTCCTCAGTTCCTGAAATATACATCCAGTACAACAACAACAACTAAGCCTTTTCCCATACTAGACGGGGTCGGCTACATGGATTCTTTGTTTCCACAGATCTCTATCGTGTGCCATGTTAGCAGTTAACTCCCAATAAGCTAGATCATTCTTTATTGTTTCTTTCCAACACTTTTGTGGTCGTCCTCTACCTCTTTTAATACTTTCCAAATTTAGTTTTTCTAACCTTCTTACAGGTTCTTCTTTTGACCTTCTTTCTATATGTCCAAACCATCTTAAACGATGTTCTCTCATTTTATCCTCTATTGGTGCCACTCCTAATTTGTTTCTAATAACCTCATTATGTATACGGTCTTTTCTTGTATGACCACTCATCCATCTCAACATCTTCATTTCTGTCACAGACATCTTTTGTACATGTTGATGATTAACTGCCCAACACTCAGAACCATAAAACATGGCAGGCCTAATTGCTGCTCTATAATATTTACCTTTTAATTTTAATGGTATCTTCTTATCACAAAGAATACCTGATGCTCCTCTCCATTTTAACCAACCAGCATTAATTCTATGTGTAACATCTCCATCAATTCTTCCATCACTTTGAAAAATTGACCCTAGGTATTTAAAACTTTCCTTTTGGGGAATGCAATGTGTGCCAATTTTAATTTCTATGTCCTCTGAAGTAGCCAAATGATCAAACTTACATTCCATATATTCTGTCTTTGTTCTACTAAGTCGGAGGCCTTTGTTTTCTAATGTTTCTCTCCATAGTTCCAATTTTCTATTAACTTTTTCCTTAGACTCCTCCACTAATACAATGTCATCTGCAAATAACATACACCAAGGTACTTCATCTTGAATATGTTTTGTTAACTCATCCATCACCATTATAAATAAGTATGGACTTAAAGTTGATCCTTGATGTAACCCAATATTAACTTCAAAGAAGTCTGTCGTTCCTTCATGAGTCCTCACACATGTTTTTGCACCATCATACATGTCTCTTATAAGGTTAATATATGTCAATGGGATACCTCTTTTTTCCAAAGTTCTCCAAAGAACCTCCCTCGGTACCCTATCATAAGCTTTTTCTAGATCAATAAATATCATGTGAAGGTCTTTCTTTTTTGCTCTAAAATGTTCCATAAGACGTCTCAAAAGGTGAATCACTTCAATAGTAGATCTACCTGGCATAAATCCAAATTGGTTCTCTGTTGTACTTGATACTTGTCTTAACCTACGTTCGATAATTCTTTCCCATAATTTCATAGTATGACTCATTAACTTGATACCTCGATAATTCGCACAATTTTGAATGTCTCCCTTGTTCTTATATACGGGTATAAGTGTACTTGCTCTCCATTCCTCGGGCATCTTTTGGTTTTTCCATATTTCATTAAATAGTCTTGTGAGCCAAGTGATTCCTTTTTCTCCTAGTATTTTCCAAACTTCTATAGGAATATTATCTGGTCCTACCGATTTACCACTCTTCATATGTTTAAGAGCCTCTTTGACTTCATTCTTTTGAATACGTCGGTAGAAATTGTGGTTTATATACTTTTCTGACTTGGCTAAATCTCTTAAACTAATACTAACATCTTTATTTTCATTAAAAAGATTATAAAAATAGTTTTTCCATCTATTTCTTATATCATCATTTGCCACTAGAATTTTTTCATCCTCGTCTTTTATGCATCTAACATAATTTAGATCTTTAGTTTTCTTATCTCTAGCCCTAGCTATCCTAAAAATATCTCTTTCACCCTCTTTTGAGTTGAGTTTTTTATATAAGTCCTCCCAAATCTTAGCTTTTGCTTCACTAACGGCCTTTTTTGCTTCCTTCTTTGCTTTCTTATAAGCTTCTAAAGTTTCACTAGTTTTCTTAGCATAATGTAATTTGTAACATGCCCTCTTTGCCTTGATTTTATTTTGTACTACTTCACTCCACCACCAAGCTTCTTTTTGTGCCGGTAGATACCCCTAACACATCTTTCGCCACTTTCCTAATATGTATAGCCATATTGTTCCACATATCAGAGGGTGTGCCAACATAATTCCAAACATCTCCTTGAAGGACTTTCTGTTTAAATATATCTTCTTTCTCGCTTTTGAGGTTCCACCATTTAGTCCGAATAGCTCGATGCACTCTTTTCTTCTTTGTCCATTTTTTTATTTGTAAATCCATAACTAAAAGTCGATGTTGGGTGGTTAAGCTTTCTCCTGGAATTACCTTACAATCTTTACAACACGCTCTATCTTTTTTTCTACAAATAAAGTAATCAATTTGTGTTTGTGATAAGCCACTCTTATAAGTAATTAAATGTTCATCTCGTTTTTTGAAGATTGTATTGACTATAAAGAGATCAAATGACATAGCAAAATTTAAAATCTCCCTACCTTCCTCGTTTATATCCCCATAACCAAAATTTCCATGAATCCCTTGATATCCTAATGCTTCTTTACCGACATGTCCATTTAAATCTCCTCCTAAACAAATCATCTCCCTTTGTGGAATCTTTTGAAACACCTTATCTAACTCTTCCCAAAAACTGTCTTTATACTATCTTCTAGTCCTACTTGGGGTGCGTAAGCACAAACTATATTCAAAACCTCTACTCCTAACACTAATTTCAATGTCATGATTCGGTCACCATATCGTTGTATGTCTACTACACTCTTCTTTAAATATTTATTTATGATAATACCAACTCCGTTTCGGGCCTTTTCTTTACCTGAGTACCATAATTTAAAACCTGTATCCTCTATCTCCTTTGCTTTTTCTCCAACCCATTTTGTCTCTTGAAATATACATCCAGTAGAATAAAAAATTATACGGCATTTTAGATCTTGAGTTAAAGCAAATACGGATAGTAAATTAACTGATAAACTCGAAACATGTAACACATTTTTCAGTACACCAAAAGAAGTAATAATGTTCCCTTTTCCCACTATAGGAGTATGTGATCCGTCTGCCAATCGAATGTTAATAGGTTCATGCGTCTGCTCATAACTATCAAACCATTCCTTTCCACTAACCATATGATCAGTTCCCCTGAATCAATTACCCATATCTGTGAGTTAGGAGTGTTCATATTACCCTTAGCTAAAAAAGAGAATGGATACGCCATGGTTGCTTGAGCTTTATTACTGGAGGAAGTGGATGGAGCATGTGAATCAATCAGGCGAGTCTTAAGCAATTCAATTTCCTTTTTCATGTCTGCTAGCGAACTGGCACTGTTCTCAATATTCTGTTTATCATTCTGTTCACTGGTTAAATAAGCACTGTTGGGTCTATTCTGAAATTGAGTGGGTCTTCCGACCAATTCCCAACACGTCTCTTTTGTGTGTCGTGTTTTTCCACAGTGAGAGTAGGTTAACTTGGATTTCTTATCAGAATGAGGTATAAACCTTCCTCTACCACGACCATAACTACCTCTTCCACGAGGAATGAAGAGGAGTTATTTGTATTTCTTCCCACAAATGCAGTAGTTTCTGTATTGACTTTTGCTTCTTTTTCTAAGCGTTTCCTATCTTCCTCTCGAAGTAAGAGTGAATATACTGTGCTTAGAGTTGGTAATTCTTCTCTGCTTAGAATATTATTTTTCACTGCTTCATACTCTGATGAGATTCCCCATAAAAGATCAAATTTTTTTTTCTTCAAACTCTTCATTCCTCTCTTGTATGCAATTCTAACATTTTGTCTTTGAGTAAAACTGTAATTCTTCCCAGAAACCTCGAAGTTCTGCATAATATTCACTAACTGACCTGTTTCCCTATCTGTATCGTCTAATCTTCTCAATAATATCATATTTCTTGGCTATGTTTTTTCTCTGAGCATAGGCAACTGACCTGTTTCCCTATCTGTATCGTCTAATCTTCTCAATAATATCATATTTCTTGGCTATGTTTTTTCTCTGAGCATAGGCATCATGGACTGCCAACCAAATGTCTTTAGCTGTTTCCAAAAACATAAATGTACTAGTAATGGATGGAGACATCGACCGTAGGAGCCAGGCACTGACTAGGGCATTTTCCCTACGACATCTGGAATATAGAGGATCGTTAATTTGAGGTTGAATCATATCACCAGTCAGATACTCGCAATGCCCCCTTGACATTACAGCCAGTTCTATTTATCGGGCCTACTGAAGAAAATTCTTTTCATCCAGTTTTAGATTAGTTATTTGAAACCCTTCACTATTATCCGCTGAATAGGTTTCATTTGTATCACTCATCTTGATTATTTCCATTAGTCACTGAAGACACTGTTTGTAGATGGCAACTCTTTGATTCAGCCACACATAAGGCACATCTAAATCTGAGTATTGGTGCAGGCAAGTACTCTTAACTGAAACTGAATATTGGTGCAGGCAAGTACAGTCGATTTCTGCCGATTTCTCTTAGGAAGATATTCAACAACTTATAACTGAAACTGAATAAAATAATCTGAACTGAATAGAATAACCTGAACAATATATGATTTCACACTCCAAATGTGTCAGCCGATTTCTGCAGATTTCTCTTAGGAAGATATTCCACAACTTATAACGTGTAATCTCAACTAATTGCTTTGAATTTGTAAACTGTAAGAACGATGAATCAAAGACAGCAGTTGGGTTCTTTAATCCTACGACTTAATCCAAAAGCTTTCTTAAAGATATCTATTGTGCACGTGTTCAACAAGAACCTGCCCCCTTTTTCTATTGAATTTTCTGCATTTCAGAATTGAAACAAAGCACTGAACGATAGATTATACTCACAATTTTTTATTGAAACCTCTTAATCTCCCTGTTAATATTCCACGATAGCCGAAACTCGGAGTTTAGGCTCTGATACCATGTTGATTTCAAGCATAAAATAAGGATAAAAGTGGCTGAAATGCAAGACGAGAGATTGTTTCTAGGTTAGGGCATAAATCGGCTACCATTGTGGAGCCGTCCCCTTCCTTCTTTTTATTCAATCCATACTTAATGAAAAGTAACCCTAATTACACTTTATACTAATCCCTGTTATAACTTAAAAGACCATAATGACCCTACTTAAAAAGAGCACGGTTTCTGATGGATCCTAATGAATCTGATCCGATATATTAGGATCCAAATACATCGTTGGACACAGACACACTAGCTATATTTATACTGACTCAACTACACTAGAATTACACAAAACTCAAATAATGTAAAGACGAGACTTGATCTCCAACACTTTTAAGATCCCATATGATTCATGTAAGGCTTTGTATAAAAATAAAACTGGTATTCATGTGTCTCAACTACGATATTCTCAGATTATAAGTAGTTTGATGTATCTAACCAATTATACACAACTAGATATTGCATATACTGTGTGTAAGTTGAGTAGATACACTAGTTGTCTAGATAGAACCCATTGGGAAACTCTATGTGAAGGAAATAATTTTTCTTAGACTACATTATGGTAAACATCTTTCGATTCTTAAAGGATTTATTGATGTTAGTTGGATAACAAAGAATTTTGGGAGACTGGATATGTGTTTCTTATGGGTGGTGGCATTGTCACCTGAAAATCCAAGAAACAGACTATTTTGGCTCATTCTGCCTTTCCTTTGAAGTAGAACTATGTGCTTTGGATGGGACTAGATTGAAAGTTGAATGACTTAAGGGGCTTATGTCCAGTTTACCTATGGTAAAGAAGTCGCTTCGTACAATTTTAGTGTTATGTGATAATATGACTATAATTGCTTAAATCAGTAGTTTTAAGTACAACCAAAAGCAACAGTGTGTAAGGGCTCTTGTACTTGATGAGGTCATAGTTGTAGATTTTGTTGAATTTAAAGATAACACAGTTCATTACTAAGGGTATATAAGTAGCCTTAATTGAGAAATTGAGGTTAGGATGAGACTGAAACCCACGATTTATTCACAAGTCAACCTAACTGAGTGGAGATCTCACAAAGTAGGCATGAAGCAGGTTCAATATCGTAGTAACAAGATGTTGGGTGAATATAATGATACTTTTTATTATGTGATACTTTCAGTATCTGTGTGTTTGTCTCCTGTAAACCTAAAATGTCATGACTATAAGTTTGAAAAGAGATTATTCTCTCAATAAGATCGAGTCCTAAGATAGGATGCTAGTAGTATATCCATGGAGATGCCCAGCTAAGTGATTGACATTATGTGGCCGCAATAGGAAACTCAGTTATTTCCTTAAGTCAATTATGATACAGGATATGGATGCATGATTATTAATGCATCACCCCTATAAATTATGTCATAGCCTTTTATTATGTTGTTGCCAATAAACACCTTTACTCCCAAAGTTTAGGTTATGTTCACCTAGTTCCTGTAAGGGTAATATTGGTTAAGGTAACAATTCAAATTGAAAAAGTACTATTAATATGATAGTTGGGTTAAAAGGACACTTTTACACTTAAGGACTTTGTGGGAATTGTTGGATTTAATGTGCATTAATGACATTTAATTCATGTTGATATCCCTAAATATTTAAATGATATATGTGAAAGTCTTAAAGTGTAAAAAGTAACATATGAGAGACTTTTGCAAAAGATGACCAAGAGGAGACAAAGTTTAGCTCAATATTGAAGAATGTAACAAACCCGCGAGTCCCTTTATATATTTGGTAGCTCACGAACCTTAGTTGAAAGAGTTTTCGAAGGATATGCAATACCATACATGCGCGTCGGGCTGGGCTGAGCTAGGTTTGGGCTTAGGCTTGGGTTGAGCTTGGACTTGGCTTGTGGCTTATGGTTTGGGTCAACGATTTTATCGTGTATCGTATGAAGATACGGTACGACACAAGGGTAAGTATCGCTTATTGCAATTTATCATGTCGTACCTTACGATACAGAGGTGTATCACACCGTATCGTACGAGTCGATGTCAATTTTTCTGTTATAAATTTGAGAAATCCGAAAGTTGTGGATTTCATTTTTGTTTCTTCTCAAACCCTTTTTCACATTATTTCCCTGGTTCCAGATCCTCTTATTACCTTGTTTTTGTTGATTTTGTGGTTTATTCACAAGATTATAAGTATTTCACTCAATCCAACTCCTTATCTCTAGGGTTTTTGTCAAATCCGTATTATACCTCTTTCATTTGGCATTCTACCCGATTTTTCACTTGAAAAATTTAGGAATTTTGCAAATTTTATGATTCTTAACATCTAAAAAGTCTTTTCTTTCTTATTGATTGTCCAATCTTGTCTTAATGGCTTTCGATGGAGTCAATTCGGCTTGAAAATATTACACTCCTTTGTATGTGAACAAGTGCATATTTAACATGGTCGTATTTCTCGTATAAAACATCACCTTGCAGGAACCAAGAAGGATGCTAGTGCATATTCTTGGGTTTACGAAACAATGAAGTATGACATTGAGCAGGTATTGAAGGCTTTAAAGGAGAAGAGATTAAGGGTGAGAGAGGACATAAATACGTGGTTGGAATATATCTCAACCATTTGAAGATGCTACTGCTCAGAGAATATATGGTGACTATGGTCATGGTGGTGATGAATTCCATGGTACAACTGAAACAGAAGAGATGGCTAAAGAGTGAGGAGAAAGCGAGAAAAGGGAAAAAGTATAGGTTTTAATGGTAGTAGCAGTGGAGTTGGTTATTGTTCCACTACAAGAGCTCCTACATAACTAACGCCTACGAGGGGTATTAGAGGAGGAGTCAGAGGAGGAAGTGGCCTAGTGGGATGCATTCATTTTTTCCCCCACGTACGATTGTTGAAGCTCAGGTAGGCATTAGATCAGTTATGACTTTAAAGGAGGTAATTGAGAAAGTAGATTTAAAGTGTGCTAATTTTTTTTATGAAAATTGTCTCCCTTTCAATGTTGCAAACTCATTTTCTTTTCAAAGTATGGTGAATGTTATTGCCAGTGTGGGATCGGGATATAGAGTCTCACCTTATCATGCTTTGAGGGGCTGCAGAAATGGGTTGATATTATTAATGCATGGAGTTCTGAATTTAGGGAGTCGTGGAAGGATATAGGATGTTCTGTTAAGGCTTATGGTTGGACAGATGGTCAACGTAGGTCTTTGGTAAACTTCCTAGTCTATTGTCTTAAAGGTACATTATTTTTAAAATCATATGACTTGTCCCATATTGATAAAACTACAAATAATTTACTCTCTATTTTTTAGAAAGTTGTTAAGGAAATCAGTGTTTTAAATGTTGTTCAATTAATTACTGATAATGCTATAAATTTTAGAGCAGTTATTAAGATGCTTGAGGCAAACCATTCATCCTTAGTATGGACTCCACGTTTTGCACATTACATAGACTTAATGCTTAAGATTTGAGTGTAATGGATGAAATAAGAGGGACTATAGATGCATGGAGAAATATTACAAAGTTTATTTATAATCATTCTTCTGTATTGCATTTTATACAAATTCATACAACTGGAAGGGAATTGATTAGGTCTTCATTGACAAGATTTGCTACAAATGTCATTATTGTGCAAAGTCTTGTCATACATAAAAATGCATTGAAAAAATTGTTTGTATATGATGAAAGGGGTTCTATTAGTTGGTCTATAAAGAGAGAAGGGATTATTGTGGTAGATGTTGTTTTCAATGCTGATTTTTGGGAAAGTTGCATCAAATTTTTAAGGATAACTGTACCTTTAGTTAAGGTAATGAGGATGGTGGACAGTGAAGATAGACCTGTTATACCTTATATATATGATGCTATGGATAAAGCTAAATTAGAAATACAAACAAACCTTGACCGCAAGCGGTCACTTCTAAAGGAAGTTTGGAAGATAATTTATGCACGTTGGAACCGCAAATGCATCATGATTTGCATGCTACTGCATGTTTCTTTAACCCTTATATTCGATTTTCTCCTAACGTCGTGGAGGATAAAGAAGTGAAAAAGGGTATCTTAAATGCAATTGACCTTGTTGAAGATTATCTACTAGTTGTAATATTTATTTAGAGTTAAGCAAATATATATTGAGTTAAACATGTAGTTCGAGTGAGTGCTAGAGGAATTGGAGCTTTTTCGAACGCATTCACACAAAAAAGCGAAACAAACTGGAGCATGCTCGACTGCATGATTTGGTATACGTTCCCTATAACATGAAGTTAAGGCAAAGGTACAAACAACAACAACAACAACTAAGCCTTTTCCCATACTAGACGGGGTCGGCTACATGGATTCTTTGTTTCCACAGATCTCTATCGTGTGCCATGTTAGCAGTTAACTCCCAATAAGCTAGATCATTCTTTATTGTTTCTTTCCAACACTTTTGTGGTCGTCCTCTACCTCTTTTAATACTTTCCAAATTTAGTTTTTCTAACCTTCTTACAGGTTCTTCTTTTGACCTTCTTTCTATATGTCCAAACCATCTTAAACGATGTTCTCTCATTTTATCCTCTATTGGTGCCACTCCTAATTTGTTTCTAATAACCTCATTATGTATACGGTCTTTTCTTGTATGACCACTCATCCATCTCAACATCTTCATTTCTGTCACAGACATCTTTTGTACATGTTGATGATTAACTGCCCAACACTCAGAACCATAAAACATGGCAGGCCTAATTGCTGCTCTATAATATTTACCTTTTAATTTTAATGGTATCTTCTTATCACAAAGAATACCTGATGCTCCTCTCCATTTTAACCAACCAGCATTAATTCTATGTGTAACATCTCCATCAATTCTTCCATCACTTTGAAAAATTGACCCTAGGTATTTAAAACTTTCCTTTTGGGGAATGCAATGTGTGCCAATTTTAATTTCTATGTCCTCTGAAGTAGCCAAATGATCAAACTTACATGCCATATATTCTGTCTTTGTTCTACTAAGTCGGAGGCCTTTGTTTTCTAATGTTTCTCTCCATAGTTCCAATTTTCTATTAACTTTTTCCTTAGACTCCTCCACTAATACAATGTCATCTGCAAATAACATATACCTAGGTACTTCATCGTGAATATGTTTTGTTAACTCATCCATCACCATTATAAATAAGTATGGACTTAAAGTTGATCCTTGATGTAACCCAATATTAACTTCAAAGAAGTTAATGGGATACCTCTTTTTTCCAAAGTTCTCCAAAGAACCTCTCTCGGTACCCTATCATAAGCTTTTTCTAGATCAATAAATATCATGTGAAGGTCTTTCTTTTTTGCTCTAAAATGTTCCATAAGACGTCTCAAAAGGTGAATCGCTTCAATAGTAGATCTACCTGGCATAAATCCAAATTGGTTCTCTGTTGTACTTGATACTTGTCTTAACCTACGTTCGATAATTCTTTCCCATAATTTCATAGTATGACTCATTAACTTGATACCTCGATAATTCGCACAATTTTGAATGTCTCCCTTGTTCTTATATATGGGTATAAGTGTACTTGCTCTCCATTCCTCGGGCATCTTTTGGTTTTTCCATATTTCATTAAATAGTCTTGTAAGCCAAGTGATTCCTATTTCTCCTACTATTTTCCAAACTTCTATAGGAATATTATCTGGTCCTACCGATTTACCACTCTTCATATGTTTAAGAGCCTCTTTGACTTCATTCTTGTGAATACGTTGGTAGAAATTGTGGTTTATATACTTTTCTGACTTGGCTAAATCTCCTAAACTAATACTAACATCTTTATTTTCATTAAAAAGATTATAAAAATAGTTTTTCCATCTATTTCTTATATCATCATTTGCCACTAGAATTTTTTTATCCTCGTCTTTTATGCATCTAACATAATTAAGATCTTTAGTTTTCTTATCTCTAGCCCTAGCTATCCTAAAAAATATTTCTTTCACCCTCTTTTGAGTTGAGTTTTTTATATAAGTCCTCCCAAATCTTAGCTTTTGCTTCACTAACGGCCTTTTGTGCTTCCTTCTTTGCTTTCTTATAAGCTTCTAAAGTTTCACTAGTTTTCTTAGCATAATGTAATTTGTAACATGCCCTCTTTACCTTGATTTTATTTTGTACTACTTCACTCCACCACCAAGCTTCTTTTTGTGCCGGTACACCTCCCTTAGATACCCCTAACACATCTTTCGCCACTTTCCTAATATGTATAGCCATATTGTTCCACATATCAGAGGGTGTGCCAACATAATTCCAAACATCTCCTTGAAGGACTTTCTGTTTAAATATATCTTCTTTCTCGCTTTTGAGGTTCCACCATTTAGTCCGAATAGCTCGATGCACTCTTTTCTTCTTTGTCCATTTTTTTATTTGTAAATCCATAACTAAAAGTCGATGTTGGGTGGTTAAGCTTTCTCCTGGAATTACCTTACAATCTTTACAACACGCTCTATCTTTTTTTCTACAGATAAAGTAATCAATTTGTGTTTGTGATAAGCCACTCTTATAAGTAATTAAATGTTCATCTCGTTTTTTGAAGATTGTATTGACTATAAAGAGATCAAATGACATAGCAAAATTTAAAATCTCCCTACCTTCCTCGTTTATATCCCCATAACCAAAGTTTCCATGAATCCCTTGATATCCTAATGCCTCTTTACCGACATGTCCATTTAAATCTCTTCCTAAACAAATCATCTCCCTTTGTGGAATCTTTTGAAACACCTTATCTAACTCTTCCCAAAAAACTGTCTTTATACTATCTTCTAGTCCTACTTGGGGTGCGTAAGCACAAACTATATTCAAAACCTCTACTCCTAACACTAATTTCAATGTCATGATTCGGTCACCATATCGTTGTATGTCTACTACACTCTCCTTTAAATCTTTATTTATGATAATACCAACTCCGTTGCGGGCCTTTTCTTTACCTGAGTACCATAATTTAAAACCTGTATCCTCTATCTCCTTTGCTTTTTCTCCAACCCATTTTGTCTCTTGTAAACATAGAATATGAATCTTTCTCCGAATCATAGTATCTACCACCTCCATTAGCTTACCCGATAATGTTCCGATATTCCAAGAACCAATACGAATCTTATTATCTAGGACTAGCTTCCTTACCCCCCGCATCCGTCCATAATCAAAATACGGAGACCCTCTCTGAAAATTTTTCACTACATTCGGGCGGCAATGTAGCGGGACTAACTTCTTTACCCACACCCGTCCATGATGTGGGAATGCAATTGATTCACTACATTCGGGCGAAAATGTAGTGGCCCTTGCTTACTTCTTACTGCATTCGGGCTCTGCAGCACGTCGCTAGGCGGGGACGCCCCAAAGCAATGCTCATAATTTTTGTAATCCATGTTGTAGAAATCCGACGAAGTTTTACGCTGGCTGTCGGAAGCCTAACACAACCCTCCTCCTTTATCCGGGCTTGGGACCGGCAATGCAAGGGATTCATGGAAAATATATATTGTTTGTTGTTGCCTAGTTCTTTACTTCTTTCTTAATCTTATTAATAATGAATGCTTGATATAGCTATATTGCATTTGATATTCTTTATAATTTGAATATTCTTTTTTTCCAGGCAAATGCAAAAAGATGCAAGAAGGATAAGGAATGTGTCATATGACCCGTTGAGTTACAAAAATGTTGATATTCTTGACGATTGGTCGAAGAGGAGGAGCCTCCTATCATTTTAGAGGATGAAAATTGAAGGACACTCCAATTTGAAGCAGAACTTGGAGTTGGAGACGATGAAAATGAAGCCAAAGGTGTTGGATGAGCAGATCCTATTATGGAGGAAGAAGAGGGAGAAGATGATGATGATAGTGATGGTGGTGATCCTGACTACGTTGATTATAATGCTTTTGCTGATTATGATACACGTTGTGAATGATTGTAATTTGTTTTAACTTTTATTTATAACTTTGTAATGTTCTCATCTTTGATGATTGTAAGTTGTACTTTTAACTTTGATGATTATGATCCTAATAGTTAATACCTAATGGTATGGATTCTATGGATTATGGAATATGGAATCATATTATCATGGATTACGAAATATGAAATTATATTTATGGATGCTTGTAGTCTTGTTATGGAGATGTTTTTGTTATAGTATGAATGCTTCTTCATTGTGTTATACATGTTTTGTTCATTAATTTTAATTTTTGAATTTTTTGAATTTTATGAATTTAAAAAAATTATGTATAGTACCATACCGTATGAAACACGTGTGTCGGTGCCTCGTGTGATATGAGTACCGATACGGTTTTTACAATATTAGTTTGGGTTTGGGTCTTTTTGTACAATTTTTTTTTATCTAACGGCAAACACGAATAGGAATAAGATGGGAAGGTTATGGATAAGAAGAAATGATTTCGGATAAAACGGGATGATTGCGGATAAAATGGTGCATCATATGGATGATATCTACGATCGATAATCCACATGCATACCCTATAAAGAGGTGATTAGGGGTTCTGTAGCTTTTCCTCTCTTTCTTCCAGCCTCTTTACTCAACACTCACGAGTTATATGTGCATTTTATCTTGGAGTATGGTATTGCAAGGCACATGTACCCGTATATACTCATAACGATCCACTTATTTCCTATTTTGCTTTTGGTTTTATTTTTCGTACGGGTTGATTACGGCTTATTTGGCTTATAATTTGTTTATGATTGGGACATTTTTACATTTGTTGCATATTATTTTTTTATTGTAATTAAGTTTATTCTAACATTAGCAGCACTATCTTTGGCAATGAAATCGAACGTAATTAGAAGCAGACCTCAAGAACTGGACCGAGGAGAAACCCGCGTGGCCGTCGAAGACCGCACCAAAGTCGAATCCGTGAAGAGAATCCGAGCGAACGACGACGTCGTCTTCCATCTCTGATCTCGACCCCTGCAAGCTGCTCCATCCCCACCTGATGTCTCCCACTATTCCCTCTTCGGAAACGCCACTCATGCTCACCGTCACGCTAGCAGCAGTAGATGCTAACAGAACTCTTGCCGAAGTTCCTCTTGAAGAAGAAGAAGAGAAAGGAAAGGATTGAGAAGAAGAAAGAGGGATTCTTAACACTCCCTTCATCGTCATCATCTTCACACCCTTGTCCTCGTTGTGATTGCCACTATTGGTTTCATAATAAATATTGTGGTGACAGCAATTCCCCAGTATGAATTGTTGCCCAAGAAGTGCCATTCTCACTCTCACTCTCCGAAGAGGGAGAGAGGATGGGAGATAAGATAGAAATGGTTCCAACGGGAGGAACTGCCTCCAAATGGATTCTCTTTGTTGACCTATTTGTAGTACACGGAAGCGTATCAATTTCGTCAAGTACAAAAGTTCGTGGTATCGGACGGACGGCATTTTCAGCCACACATGAATGAGAAGAATGAGCGGATCAGCTCATATTGCATGACAGGCCCTGTGTACTGGCGCCAAGGAATCAATATAGCCGGCCCTGTTTAGCGTGGGATAAGGCTGATTCAAGCATTACTCACCACTGTGCGCCAGCCCAATTTAGTGAATTCGAATTCAAAGTTTGTTTGATGTAAATACTTAGATATGGCTGGTTCCAAACCGGCCCCGCAATTCCCATCAGAATCAAATCGGGTTAGAATCGGCTAGAATTGGAACTGGTGATACCAAACCCAGAATCAGATTCAAAACTGGACACCACTTAGTTCGGTTTTGGTTCCACCATTCATTGGAAACAGACTGAAACAGGAACCAATGGGTCGATATATTTTTTCAGTTTTTCAATTTCTAATTTTTAATACGTTTTCCTTCCCATTTTGGGCGACTTAAGCCTCAAACTGGAGCTGGAGGTTTAGGAACTGGTCCCGAGTAATTCAATTCCAGTTCCGGGGTAACCGAAAGTGATGGTTTGTCCATGCCTATAAGCACTTGATGCTATAACTCAATCCAATTCATTAATCGCCCGGATATAATTTGTATGTACAAATTGTGGCAAACGGTCTAGTGAGTTCAAATTTAACTGCACAATTGCCTACCAAGATCCAAATCAGAAGTACGTACTGCACAAGCAATAGCTCATCTGTCTAGGGTTTCAACTCACAAATTGAAGGTCATGAGTTTGATATCCTTGGGAGTGCCTAGTAATATCCACGGATCCAAATTAATCATTTTTCGAGCAATTTTTAGATGTAATATCTAGTATGGATATGGGCATAATCAAGATCCGAGAGGGAGAAGGGTGTGAGAATGAATTTGTCAGTTTAACTCCTCTATTGTCTCATCTTTTCAAAAGGAAATTACTTCAAGATAGTATCTATTTCCTTGTTCTTCTCCATCTCAGTGTCTTTGTTAAAAACAATGCGCATACTGGAATCAAGTCAAGCACCGTATAGGGATCGCAAGATATGGAGGTACTGTAGCATATCGTATCTTAACAGTAAAAAGACTATTGCATACAGTAAGAGAACACGTAGGGTAACACCCCCACGGAGTGGGGTAAACCTCTAGTCATGACTCCCTAGGCCCCAACCTTTGGGTGTCGCGATTGGGGTTGATCTTTATAAGGTGGAGATGGAAGGTTCTGCGCATCCATTCATGGGTGTGGAATCCCACCCCAGGTGGGCATTGCCGCGTTACTCGCTTTAAGAGTGTCACTCTAATTTATAATGCCTTGCAAAGCTTACTACACGGAGCGGTAGCCTTATTGCCACTCCCGCTACAATAAGGATGGGCACTCCCGCTACAACCTTTAACCGGTGGGCTTACCATGGAGTGGGAGCGGCTACTGCCCCATGGGAGCCTCCATTTGTGGGTGTAGAACCCCGCTCCATAGGGGCATTGTCCTAGAGTGTGTTATTCGCTTTAAGGATGCCATCCTAATTTATAATGCCTTGTGAAACTATCCATGGAGCGGTGTTTTCCACATGAAGGTAGCCTTATTGCCGCTCCTGCTACAGTAAAGCTGGGCATTCCTACTACAGCCTTTAGCACTCCGTGAGCTTACCATGGAGTGGGAGCGGTTACCGTCTCGTTAGAGTAAGGCACCCACGACCGGCGGAGAAAGGTAGGGTTGCACCACTGCTAATCGTAAGGCTAGTTCAGTTCCGTTCAATGATCGAAACACGGAGTAGTGGTTTTAATATAAATATTGCTCAACTTAGGGGTAAGGACTTGCTGCTTACAATATGTGTAATGTATACCGGACTTCTCTAACGGAGGAAATGACGAGCATTAAAATTGCTTGAAAGACCATTCAGGTGTTTTCAAAGCACAATCTCATAGTTTGCAAGCTTATTAGGTTAAGAAGTGCCTTAGAGAACGCCTTGTCAAGCTTGGGAACAGCCAAGAGAAATGGTGTATCCACATTGAGTGAAGGTGGGGCATCCGCCCTGCCTGAGCATAAGCCACGGTTAAGTCCACGGAATATAATACAAGTACGCCTGGGGATGGCAACTGTGTGGGGGTGGAGCTGGTCTTCACCCAACCCAACCCTGCCTCGCTACTTCAATCCTTTTTGAAACCCACCCACCCCTTGTCCGTTCTCAACCCGCATCCGCCCCACCCAACTGCATAAGTTTTAAACGTACATTTTGTATAAATCTAATGTAATATTACATACAATATGATACACTATATATATAATATAGTTTACTTAATATATTATGAATACATAATATTATATTAAACAACAGACCATAAAAATGGTATGTACTGTACCATGTTAGAGCGTTAATATAACATATATGTACTGTAGTGTAAAATTATACAGTCTCTCTCTATATACATACACATATATACATACATACATGCATACATATAAATATATATATAGATATATTTGTGCTTGTGGGAAATGGCTAAAATAGTGAAGGATCTAAAACATCTAAAGGCCCTAGGTTGGAAAATGATCAAACAAGCTCACTATGATATGCTCATGTCCCGTCTCATTTGGGGTGTCCAAGGAACCAATGAAACCGAACCAAACCGTTAGAACTGAACCGATATGAGTTTTATAACTTATATACATATTAAATTTAGACCTAAGATCTTAAATATTAAATTTAGACCAAAGATCTTAATAATATGACATAATACTCACTACTTAGCCAAACCTTAAATAAGTAAAACCATGGTTCAGAACCAAACCAAAACGGAACCTTCTGTTCAGCTATGACCATGCCACAGTTTGGTTCCGTTCTCCAAAAAGTAGAAACCGTGAGTAGCGGTTTGGTTCAAGATTGAGGTTAGAACTGAATCAAACCGATCCATGAACACCGCTATATCTAGTGTCCTCTACTAGTTTCCACGCGCTTGTATGAACAATTTATATTTGAACATATTCGTGAGCTGCTTGTTATTTTATACGAGCTAATTTTGAACTTGTTTGTGCTCCGTGGAACTTGTCTGAGCTCATTTGAACTCGTCCTGTTGACGGGAACATGTACGTTTTACTTGTAAGTGATCTACTGTAACCCTTGAAGAGCCGCGCTGTATATATGTGAACCTGATTGGAGAAATCCAGCCACTCTCATGTAGGACACACCTGAAAATAACAGTCAAACAAGTTAAGGTGATCAGGTTCATTAAAGAGAAACTATAGGTGTATAGTTTCGGATATTTAACTTAATGAGCAAACTGAGACAAGAGGACACTGCCTTGCCCTCATCTTAAAAACCTTGAGGAGCTGACTTCTGTTCGTTCATGAACTGAGGATGAGCTAGTATGTGCCAAACTTTGCTGATCTATGAGCAGCTCAGTTTGTTTATCACCCTAATTCAGAGGCCCATCAAATGGAAGACTCCCGTGAATGAGGTGATGGAGATTGAAGGTACAAACTTTACTATGACTCCCATTAGTCGTAATTTGTTTAATGTAGCAATTATCGACCTTAATCCATCGACACTAGTCATAATTTGTTTAATTTAGAAATTGTCGACCTTAATCGTTCCATGGACGGTCACATGCACAACACAACTTTGATGTGAGACAGCAGGAAGTGTGGGAAAAGTACCCCTCTTTGAAACAAGGGGTGCTTCTATTTCTAAAATAAAGGCATCATCCAAGAGTTTAATCATCAGGGTTGTTGTCACCATTAAACGCATGTATTGTGTTTTGACTTGCAAGGGTTACACTTTTAGGTTTAATTAATGGTAAGTTCATGTTGGTTGCAACCCTGCAATTGCTTAAGATCTGTCACCTAATGCCCATGAATAAGTGAAAAATTAGCTCATTTGATTCAACAAATTGAAGTAATTATGGTAGACCACATTGATTGCTTTCATTTTTCTTCATATACATGGGATCCAATCTCTTTGTGATTTGTAACTGGAACATAATTTTCTTCACCCACATTTTTTTTCCAACACTTTCCATGGCTTTCTCAACCCCCCTCCCCCCATTCTCTCTCTCTCCTCTCTCTCTCTCTCTCTCTCTCTCTCTCTCTCTCTCTCCCTGAAACACACACACGCACACACAACCATGTTGAATTGAATTGAGATTTATTCTCCAGACACTTACAATTTCTGCATGTCGTGGGTGAGATTATTATCACCATACATTGTGTCTATAAGATTTTTTGCTTTTTCATAGATAGACTCCTTATTGCTTTAACATGTGAGAGTGAGGTATGAACAAGGAAGTTATTTTAGGGGGCATCATGAGTACAAACGTCAAGGATGTAAGTCCAGATGAAGTCTGGAGTTGCTCTGAGAAAGACCTTATACAAGGACGATTATACCAGGGAGTGAGGTATTGTTGTTCTTGTTGTACCATATCCAATGCATTGTCTTGTTAAAAAATGACAGTCAAAAGGTAATAGTATCTACATACATGGGGTGAGATGATCAAGGTACATGTGGCCTATGTGATACTTGGTCTCTTGATGGGTGGACTTTAGATATGGCTGGTTTGGAACCGGTCTGGCAGTTCGATCCCGAACCAAAGTGACCCACAAACCGGAACCTCTGGTTCCAAAACTATAACTGGATCTGGATCCAGACATATCTCGGTCCAGTTATAGTTTGTCTATTTGAAAAACTGGCTTGGAACCGTTGTAAAACTGCCAATTTTGGTTTTGGTTCAAACTGTCAGGACGGTTTTGAATCAAACTACTGGTTTTAGATTCGGTTCTGGATCAAACCGTTAATTTTGAGTCTAGTTCTGAATTGGACCTCCAGTTTTGGGTCCAAATTCGAATTAAGTTGCTGGTTTTGAGTCTGGATCCAAATCAAACCTTCAATTTTGGGTATGATTCCGAATCAAAACTCTGATTCTAGGTCCAAAATCGTCCTGAAATCGAATTCAAAATACTCAAATATGGAACCAGAACCGAATCTGGAACCATCATAAAACCAAAATTGGAACCGGATTTTTCATGAAACCGAAACTGAATTTGGAACTGCCAAACCCAGAACCAGAATGATCTGCTGGATGGTTCAGTTATGGTTTCTGATTCCGGGTAACCCATAACCAACGATTCCTGACTTACCCAAAACTGACGGTTTCCGGTTTACCCGAAACCAAACATGTGTAGGTGAACTCATTATTGTTCTAATGTGGGAGATATACATGCACCGACAACCAAACTTAGAGGCGCCAGGTTTGGACCCGGTCCGGTGGGTTAAACTCGGACCCTGATCACCTATAGCACCAGAACCCGGGTTCTGGTTCCACATATGATAGAATTGAACCAAAACAAAGACCGGAACTGGCAGTCCTGAACCGGTTGTTCCGAAGCATATATTTAGTTTTGGTTCCTAGTTCCCACTTTATTTCATGTGCTTTTCTAATGAAGCCAGACCCAAAACCAATAGATTCAGATTTTTTTCCAAGAACCAAAACTGGTGAAAACTGGAACTAGAACAGGAGGATCGTTAGTTTGTTTCCAGATCCAGGTTCTGAAGGGACGGGCCAGATCTACCCAAACCCATATCACAAACTACGAATCAAGAACCCCAAGCCCAGTATGACTTTGTAGTCTTTCATAGAGTTCACCGTAAAGTTGGTTATGCCCGTCCAAATTTTTTATCAGATCGTTACCTAACACCTTTCAATGGGTTTGGCCTCTGAATTCACTGCCTGAATGCCGAGGGTCTTCAGTCATAAGAGTTATTCTAAGGTCTGTTGCATACCTTGGGACAAAAATCTAATATTTCAATGTGGAAGATTCTTTACCATGTGAAAGATGACCAAATTAGTTGAATTTCTTTTCTTGGTATCAGATCTTGGTCTGATTTAAACAATTTTTAATACAAATTTTGTAAGCAAAATGAAGTCACACATGGAAAGGCCCATGCCTACAGTCTGGTGTCCACTAGCATGTGGCTGCTTCACGTTGATAAGGGACACCCTAGAATGGCTCTGCTCCTTTTGAATATCGTTGCTCAATTATTGCCGCACTATCATTCATCACATGCTGTTCATGTTTAAGTATTACAAAGAAGAAGGTGTTCACTGCAATCAATTCCTGAGATCTACTTGTGAGATCTATACTACAATAAAACCCTTTACAGGAGCAGTAAATTCTCTCTAAAAAAAAATCAGTAAACAAAGAATCAATGATAGCAGCACACACACAGAGGCAGCTTCAGCCAAAAACATGTAACTTCAAATGAATGAATATCAACAAAGACGACGATAATAATCTGAGAGCAGTAGCACGGAGAGATGTGATTTTATATGAATGATTATCAAATTTCACATCAAAGTCAAAGAGGAAAGCAGAAAAAAGAATAGACATCATTATCCCCACACTCTTCCTTTTACAACACAATTCTGCATTTACATCAGCAATCCGATGCAGGCCAATCCCAATACAGACAAGAGACTCCAATTGAAACTCCAGTCTCCATGAACCCTTCTCGCTCCCGAAGAAGAACCGGTCGTTTTCTTTGCCGTGGGAACTTTAGGTGTAGCAGTTTCATTCTTTGCTGGTGATGGAGATGGTGCTACATTGTCACTGAACTTATCCTCTGGATAGAACACCTTGTCCACCTGATACACTGCTAATGGCTTTGTCAAATTGAGTGCATTAGTGAAAGTCGTTTGGATCGAGTCGAAACTAACATTCACTTTCTGATTATCAATGTAGGTGAAGTTGAGGCCATATGGGCCATTAGGCCCTGAAGCCTGTGAGATCGCAGGATTGCTTACAGTGCGGAAATCGTCCCATGTGTAGAATTTGGACAGCACATGATACTGCACAAGCTTAACCTGCTGCTCCTGAGTGAGACTATTGAGGAAACCTGCTGGGAGACTGTTGAAAGCAGCATCTGTTGGTGCAAAGAAAGTGAGACCTTGGTATGAGTTGTTGAGCTCATTAGTAAGCTGAACTCCTGTTTGTGTGACATTGAGCAGGCGGATCAGTATCGAGTATTGACCGGCTTTGTCGAGGATTCTGGTGATGTTTGCCGCCGATTCGGCTGGAGTGGGACCAAAGAAGAGTGCAGCTGATAGCCATAAGCAAAGAATGAGCAGAGATGAAGTGTGTGATGACTCCATTTTTCTCTCTCTACTGTGTGGTAGTGAAAGAAGGGAGGGCTTTTTAAGGTGATGCAGTGCATGGAGTGTGGGGTAGAGAGAAATGCTGGCATTAGCTGCCCATAGTTGGAATAAGTTAGGATGTGAGTGTGATGTTCTGTGGTTTTAGGCTTATCTCACCATGTGATTTGCTGCAGGAGAAATATGCACTAATATATTTTCAGCAATAATTAACAAAATCTCAATAATGACATGAACTCTTTCTTCTTAAGTGGCTGGTTAGCCCAATGATTTGAACTAGAACCAAACCGAGTCTGAAACCAACCAAAACCACAACCGACTTAACCAGACCTCGAAGAGGTCTGCCGCCCCCTCTTGGGTTATGGTTCATTATTTTCATCAAACAAAAATTAGTAGTTCAAATCTCGGGTTTTGCTCTTATTTTATAGTTTTCTTTCAAATTTTCTTTACTTTTTGTGGCCTTCATTCATTTTTTAATGTAGGTGAAATATGATTCGGTTATGGTTCATGATTTCAAGTAAATAACAATAGACGAGAAAGTATTTGCTTACAATGATGGTTAGTGATAGCCTCTCGCACTGTGAGAGTGAAGTAACTGCTACTTACAGATTCTAATAGCGGCTGGCCGACTACACCCACATGGTGGTGACAGATAGCAGCCCGGGATGCTTAACATCTTACGGTTCTCCCTTCCGGGGAGCCGGCTTACCCCTGAATTCCTTACACAACAACCGTTGATTATGGTATTTCAAAAGATTTGAGCTACACCCATATCAGATGCTGAAGCAGTGCTGCAGAAAAGATGACCTCAGTATATTGAGAACATCAAAAGGATCCATCCCATATGCACACGGCTGATCTCACCGCCACCCATCCCCATTTTTTTATTTGTGCAGAACACTTCTTTTGGTAAAACATCCCTTTCCAAGCGTACAGAAAGTTATTAAAAGGAAAGCTTTTTCTTTAAGAACTAATTTCACCATTAAACAATAAAAAAGACGTACTGGACTCACAAGGAAAAGATGGACGGAGGAAGAAGACAAGCACGACTATAATATAATAAAAAGTAAAGAGATGAACAAAGCAATGTCAACATGGGCTCGATCTGGAAGGGGTGTTGGTCACCTAAGTTTTACTGGGTTTGGCTTACAGAAAACCTGAATATCTTCAAACCCTATGTATGAAATAATAAGTCTGCGTCGCTACTTGTTATTTTCATACATATTCGTCTCTCTCTCTCTCTCTCTCTTCTCTCTCTACATATATATATATATATATATATATATAAGGTAGATCAGATTGTTAAAGTCTTTAAGTATATTTGAGAATGAATAAATGTCTTATGTCTTATGGTCTCTCTCTTTATATATATATATATATATATATATATATATATATATATATATATATATATATATATATATAATGGAGAAAACTTTGGGTAACGCTCATCAACTATTAACAAGGTCGGGCATGAGTTTTAATGGTAGAGCACAAAGAAAAATAGCTTAGCTGTCCCGGAAGTCGACTCACAAATTGAAGGTCATGACCTCGTTAACGAGGTATACATCTGGCTTCTACCTCCACATTGCATATAAAACACAAGCAACTGTGTAACATAAGACAAATTTCCGGGTTGGCTTGAATTGATTCGTGTTACTTGCTGAAATCTGGTGTGTTGGACAAAATTTCGCCCCTACGATGGGTCATCCATCAGTTTGATTCAAGATTCCCCATTCACATAGTCCGGGTCCCATTTAGGATGCAATTCCCATCTGTCCGACCCGGTCTACCATGACCAGGGACGGCCATGTCTATACCACTCGCACCCTCTCTGGTAAATCCCGTCGAGCCTCACTTCAACTTATAAAAGTAATTTTTAAAAAAAAATCAGTTTATATATATATATATATATATATATATATATATAGAGAGAGAGAGAGAGAGAGAGAGAGAGAGATTGCCCATTTTGATTACCCAAAAACCTGCAACCGGAACCAAACCGGCATGGAGCTGGTTCGGGTTTAAACATATATTATATATAACATATATTAAAGTTTTGTATTTGAATTAAATTTAGTTAAGAGATAGACAGAGGTTTAATTTGTGGTATAGAACCTGTGAAACTAACATCACTGACTGAATTAATTTATAATTAATATATTAATATTGTATTATATATTATTATCATATATATTACAATTAATATTTTAAAAAATTGAAATGAGTTGACAGGCTAGGGATTGAGTGCTAATTGGTGCTCGCTCTTTTTTAAATTATTTTTTTTAAAGGTAGGGAGCCGGGAGTGGCCCAACACTGTCCAGGATGAGATAGGCCCTGGGGCTTGGGGTCGCGTCGGTTTCAAGTTCCAAACTGTCGGGTTCCTTCTTGGTTCTAATCCAGTTCACTAACTCTCAGAACCTTAACCGAACCGTCTCCGATTTTCTGTGACGGTTCTGGTTTCGAATCCGTCCAATTTATGGCTCAGTTTTGAATCATCAGGTTGGGACAATAATATATATATATATATATAATAATTGGATCTTCTCCACTTATATGCTCATTCATTCCTTTTGAGTGGCATGAGTATAATAAGAATGTATTTCATATTTTTTTAAAGTTTCTTAAAAAATTTAAATTATACTCATACCACTAAAAAACTATAGGGTATTCATAACTCAAACTTAATCCGTTATTTTCGCTAACTGAAACCATATTACTTCAGTTTACATTTTAACTCTACAAACCATTTGTGTTTTATTGGCTTACCCTTCCGATATTCCGATATGCATCAAGAAACATGAATCGTTTGTGTTCGATCCACTTGAAATCGGGTTGGGGGAATCCGCTCGCTGGCCCACCCAAAGTTTGGAGAAAAAGGAAACTAAAACGTATCGCCCACAGTTGAGTGCATGGGCAATCATATATAGTTTACGGTATACCTGTGGGCTGTTTTTGCCACCGTGGCCTAATCCCCTCATCCTAAAAAATATTTCCATTGGAAATTTTGAAAATCATGAAAAAATGTCTCATGATCAAACCCGTGGTATAACCATGGATTATAATTAACAGCCTGCAATATAACAACATTATGGTTATATCATCGCAAATAGAGAGACGATCCTCACTATGGTTCAAATGATCTTTTAAAGACCACAAGCCTGTACCGAGAGCATTAGCTCAATGGCAGGGTGCTCTACGCCATTGTTGCTGGTGGGGAGTCCGACTCCAGGAGGGTGCATGTGTAGGTGTGTGTTAGGCTCCAGTCTTCTCTTGTAACAAAAAAAAATGACCACAAGCTTACTCTACAAAATAAAAAAAATTAACTTAAAAGTCTTCATTTCCATTTGATTAAAGCACTCTAATCACATATAAAAATGCACCAAATCCATATTAAAAACTTATTCATAGGATTCCAAATGATTATGATAAATGTGAACATAGCTTGAATATGTGATGGACATGAAGTGTGACCTGACCAAAAAAGCTCGCCTGCAACCTGAATTGGACACAAAAAGTTAGAGAACGATTTGCAGAGGGTATGGAAACGTCGTGTGATTATCTCTTGCTGATATTTATATGAGAGATCATTATGTCATGTTGTCTGTTGTTCGTTATAGTGAAAATCTTCTTTCCATCGTACTAATGATTTAAGTATTTTTGGCGGAACCACCTAAATCTTGTGTTCTTCTCTCTTCCCTTTCCTTCTTCGCTTGATTTTGTATTTTTCGCAAACGGATTGCATGATGTGTCTACTTCCAAAACGAAATATGCTCAACAATAAAAGCTTATCTAATCCATCGAATCTGGATTAAGTTCTTGAAATTAACTTTCCCCAACTACCTACATCCAAATACCCAATTGAATATGGGAACTGATGCAAAATCCAAAGGCCTTAACTTGCCAACTAGATCCAACCCATGATCATACTTGTTGGACTGCACACATGGAAATGGCTGCCAAATGAGTATAAGAAGATCAAGATTAATAAGAGAGTTTATAAAGAAGAGAAAGAAATAAGGTCGAAAAATGGAGAATTGTAAAGCTTATTTAGCCAAAAGTACAATCCATGGAAGTCATGAAACGACTCTTCTTCGTTGCTCGGCTTGTTTCTTGTACAAACAAGCGCAGCTAATTAACCACCTAGCTGAACATAATCTGTTCTTCCATGCTGGAAACGCCCAGCAGCCTATGCTGGAACATCCACTTCAGAGCGGTCGTAATTTTTTCACGCATTAAACTAGAAACAAGATGAGTTAACTGTTAGCATGACACATGATCAACGTACGTGGAAACAAAGAACTCCTATATATGACCTTATCTAATATGAGAAAAAGCTTAGTTGTGGTATAAAACTCTAGAAACAAGCCGCTCGAATTTTCTCATGGTTGTTAGCATGGTAACACTCTCACACTTTAAGATGAGTAAGAAAGCTTATTTAGTTACTATCGCTTTAACTTTTGCTCAAGTTTGTCACCATTAAAAAAACATGAAAAACCAAATTTGTGACGCTATAGTAAATAGTATAGCTTGATATGAATTTTTCTTTTTAGTTATTAGAGGAGGCCAAAGCCTAAAACACCCACCCACGCATCATTCCTTTGGGAGCCAAACTCCCCACAATTACTAAAGCACCGTGCCATTGAACTAACCCTCTGGGTGAAGAGAGTTGAGAAAGGGATTTAGAAGTGTTTGCCTGGCACGAAGATTGTCAACTGCAGGACCCTAGAACGCCATTGTTGCTGGTGGGGAGTTTGACAGGATGCATGTGTCGTTTTGCGTGTTACGCTTCGGCACGAAGAGTGTCAACTGCAGGACCCTAGAACACCATTGTTGCTTTGAGGAGTTTGACTCTCAGAGGATGCATGTGTGGTTATGCGTGTTACGCTTCGTCCATCATTTGTTAAAGAAAAAAAAGGTGTTTGCCTGCAGAACCTTAAAAAGAAAGTCTCTTCGTTTACATTAAACCCGTGTGAAAGGTTCAGCAAATTGACAGAGTGCTCTCAACACGTTGAATGGATTGAATAAAATCTTCGACGTGCATGAAAATGATGCTGCATGATCGGGCGTGAGGTCCATGACTTGAGCGCATTGAGACGCATAAACGCGATACGACCAAATAGAAGGGAGTTGAGGTTGAGGTTCTCTCTTAATACTGCAGAAAGATCTTCGAATTGATATCGAACTAAGCATCAGTGTAGATGCTTGATTAGATCCTATCCACCATTACTGACGTTCACTCATGCTTAATAATTGCATTTCGAAGATATAAATATAATAACAATGTTTTTTGTGTTTTTTAAAATCTTTTTAAAAGTTTTAAATTTCAATCATCCAGCTTAAAAGAAATAAATGTGCATATAAAAGCGGGATATATGTCTATATATACACCTTTGACAAATAAATTTTCAGATCTCTTAATTAGGGGTTTGAATAAATGGAAAAGTGTGTGTCTGTTATATATATAGAGAGAGAGAGAAAAAGAGAGAGTTTTGAACATTTTACTTTAAGTCATTTGTGTGATCCTTTCACTTTTCATAAATTCTTACATTTTGCAAATGATGTATACATTCCTAACTTGGATGTGTGTGCATTTACAAGAAAGAATCTGGAGAGAAGCTAGAAAGAGGAGATGCAATTTAAGTGCAGTACAAATAGAACAAAATTGAATTGAATTGAATACTGACAACATTGGAGCAGTATATCCAAGAAAGCAAACACAACGTCAAAACCACAAGCCACATTTCACCCGCACTCTCTCCTTCAAAAAATCTTTAGGTCAAAAGTATATTTTGCTGAACTCAAATAATCAACCCAACGCAGGTCAATCCCACAACAGCAACCAGCATTTCCTTGAAACTCCACTGCCTAAGAACGGCCATAGTTGCTGCTCCTGTGGTCGAACCTGGAGAGGGACTGCCCGATGCCGATGAATTACTAGGTGGCGGTGATGATGATGGTGGTGGTGCCGATGGCGGTGGCCCGACATTAGCACCGAACTTATCCGGCGGCAGCAACAGTGTCTCCAGCTGATACAACGCCAAGGGCTTCGTCAAGTTGACGGCATTAGAGAACGTCGCTTCGACCAAACCAGTGCTAACATTCACTTGTTGCGTTGCAATCCAAGTGAAGTTCAGCGTGTAAACTCCATGAGCTCCTGACGCTAATGTGTTCTGAGGATTACTGATCGTCTGGAAATCTATCCAAGAGATGAACTTGGGAAGCCAATGGAATTGAACAAGTTTGATCTGTTGATCTTGCGTGAGAGTGTTGAGGAAGCCCTTGGGGAGCTTGCTGAAAGCATTGTCTGTTGGTGCGAAGAAGGTGACTTCGTTTGAACGGTTCAGCTGAGAGTTCAGCTGAGTTCCCTGCTGCGTTGCGTTAAGTAGTTGGATCAGGATCGAGTACGCGCCGGCCTTGTCGAGGATGGCGGAGACGTTCCACGGCTCCTCGGCGGCAGCGGTGCCGAAGAAGAAGGCGTCTGATAGACATAGCAGGAGGAAGAAGAGAGGTGAGGTTTTTGATGGCTCCATTGGTTCTCTCTTTGGTTCGTTCGTAGTGGAGGAAGGTGGTCTTCTTATGGGTGGTGAGTGCGGTGCATCTTTGTGCCTGTATATAGGTGTGTGTGTTTTCTTTTTTGAATCTTTTAGGGAAACTGTGTTTTAAGTGGCCAGAAGCTGATTAACGCAAACCATTAAATTAGTCTAATAAAACCGGGTTTTAGGGAGAAAACTTTTCGATAATTTGTCAAAAAGTGCTTTTAATTAAAAAATGCAAAAGAAGAAAACAGTATTTGACACTATGCCTAAAATTAAGATTCAATCCTTGGGCGGGTTCACCAGAATACGGAATAAAAAAAGAAGAAGAAGCATGTTTTCAGTTTTGCAAGGTGTTATAGTTCAACACAAGCATGATTATAAAAATGCAACCTGCTTAAGGTGCCATTTTGGTTCTAAAACACCACCCCCTTTATCAGTTTGGCCTAGGGATGGTAGGCGGTTTTCTCTTCATCCTCACCCGCTCCACCCCATTTCAACTTATAAAAATGTTTTCTTTAAGAAAAATGTTAAATATTATATATTCTACATAAAATAAAAACTAACTTTTCTAGTATTTTATATTATTAACAAAAAGTTGTTATGTATATACAGTTATATTTATATAAAAATATATAGTTTATAAGCATGTAAAATGCTTGCCGGTTTTTTCTCTTACCCTGCAATGGAGCAGGTTTTTTCCTTGAGAATCTACCTATGTGGGGTGAGTTAAGATGGATAAACCCGGAGTAAGTAAGAATTATCATCTCTATTTGTGTCCAAGAATTATCATGTATTGAGCCTAACGTGCTTGCTACTTTATATGCTTACTCAATTTTAAAGAGTTGAGTTAAAAAACAATTACTTTGAAATTCAACTACCAAACATTGTTAACTTGATGATAAAGATTTCTAAAGATGTGCAAGTATGTAACATAGCAAGCATATATATATATATATATATATATATATATATATTTATTTATTTATTTATTTATTTATTTTTATTTTTATTTATTTATTTTTTGTCGCTTACTGTAATTAATTAAGGGGTAAGTCTCCTTTTTTTGTATATATTAACTTCAGTGGAGTACACTCTCGCTCTTCTATAATTTACTTTTTTTCAAACTTTATTATTTTTGTATTTTGTAATACTAATAATGAAGAGCTCTAGAAATATATGTAATGTACTTTTTGCACTTTATTATTTATTGTATTTGATTTTTACACTTTATTTATTTTTATTTTTATTTATTTATTTTCTAGCTATTCACTGGAGTTAAAAAACAATTACTTTGAAATTCAACTACCAAACATTGTTAACTTGATGATAAAGATTTCTAAAGATGTGCAAGTATGTAACATAGCAAGCATATATATATATATATATATATATATATATATATATATATATATATATATATATATATATATATATATATATATATATATATATATATATATATATATATTTATTTATTTATTTTCTAGCTATTCACTTTTGCCTCTGCTTATTCCTCCGATTATGTTAAATTAATTATCTTTACTTCGTACCGATGTTCAAGAAAGAAAAGTAAATCTAATGTGGTATATGGAGTTGATCTGCCTGTGGCTCCTCTTTGAAGAGCAAAGTAGAAGAATGATATGATCGATTCGTGTTCGGTGGCGCACGATTAGAACGTTTGATCAATTTTAGGCTATCATTGCTGTAAAAAAAAAAGAAAAACGTCTTCATATAAACAGGACTGAACGATTCAAAATTTTCAGGAAACAAAGAACGCTTGGTGAATTTTGCACCAAGCCATCACCTTGGGGTCAACTAATTTAGACGTCAACTTAAATTAAAAAATTGAACATGAGGAGCACGATCTAAACTGAGGGACGGCTACACCCAGCGCGTTGGCTCAACGGCAGGGTGCTATGGCACCGTTGTTGTGGCCTGTGGACAGGGAGTTCAACTCCTAGGGGGGGGCATATGGGGTTATTGTTCAAGACTGCCTAGTTATAATTAAAATCTTGTGTAATTAAAGACTTTATAGTTATATTGTTTTTAAAGGTACTTTTAAATAAGGCCTCATTAATGGCACTTTAGTAATTAGGCAGATTGTAATAAGGTATTTAAAGGGGAAACCCTTAATCGTGTAATGCAGTCTTTCATTGTGAAGAAGAAATAAAATAAGACGGCTGCAGGTAAGAGCCGATTCCCTCCTATTGTCTTGAATATTTTTGTATTGAATGTGTTGAATGCTTACTTGAAAATCTCGATCATGGTATCAGAGCCTTCCTTGAGATCGTAGCAGTCGACGACACCTGAAAAAATGAACAGCAGTAAGTACATATCAATTTTTAAAAAGTGAAGGTCTAGGGCAGACTGCATTCTGTTTCAAATATGATTCATTGTGCGAGTCTAGGGCATACTGCACTTTAAAAGTATAGTCAGAATCAGATTCACAGATATCGACATTCAAAATCAGATCTAAGGCAGATATTCAAATATCAATATATGCAAATATCAAAAATCAGCTTCTGCAACATATACAATCATCTACATATATCGGCTTCTGCAATATAATATTGGCATCTGCAACATATTCAGTCATAGCAGCATCTACAACATATCGTTTTCTGCAACATATCTGCAAATATCGATTCATGTTAGTATTGATGAGATTCATGAATATATCGGCATCTCCAACATATTGATCAGATTCATGCATTGACATCGGTGATCAGCCAATATAAGGTATCGGCCCTAGTAATTAGCCAATTGAAGAAATCAGCCCCTGTTAAATTTAAGGTATCGGCCCTGGTGATCAGCCAATTGAAGGAATCGACCCCTGTTAAATTATTGGCATATAATAATAGCCAATACAAGCACAAGTTGCATATTAAGATCGACAAGTTGTAACAGTCATTGACAGTTTTTTGATCAAGCAGTGGTATCATACAAGAACCTACAATCAAACCAATAGACACAGTAAGTTAATACTTGCAACTGATTATATATAGCACATTGAAAGATACCAATATAAGGATCAAGCTATAGTGAAATAATATGGATGGCAAAATGAAAGAGGAATTATCTGCTAACTATGGAAATGATAAAAAAATAGAATCATTCCAAATCACAAATATTAGATTAGATGGAAGAAATTATAGAGAATGAGCTCGGTCTATTGGAAAATTATCTATCATTCGACAGAATCCACTCCTAGAGGAAAGTAGTGCAGACTTTGAAAGATGGTCTAAAGATGATGCTCTAGTAAGCTCATGGCTCATCCAATCCATGAACCCCTCAATCAGTAAAATATTTATGTATATGAAAACAGCTGCTGAAATTTGGACTGTAGTGGAAGAAGCTTACTCTAGACAGAGGAATATTGTCAAAGAATATAAGATCATTGAAAGAATAAGAAAGTGTCGCCAAGGAACCAGATCAGTAAGTGAATACTATGGAGAACTACAAGAGCTCTAGAATGAGCAGAGACATCTAGTGGACATTGTATAAAAGAAAGAACTACTAAATGAGAAATTCAGAAAGTGTTTGATTTACTCTGGGGAGTCTCATCAGAGTATGAATCTATTAAACTAAATATCCTAAGCAAGAAAGAGTTACCATCACTTAGAACATATATTCACTTCTTTTAAGGAAAGAAGACTGGAAGAATTTAGAAAAAGGTGAACATATACAAGGTGATAAATCTGCATTTATTGGTAGATAACAGATTAATTATCAGAGGGGAAGAAACTCATTCAGAGGAAGAGGAAGAGGCAGAAATCAATATTATGAGGATAAGAGCAAACTACAATGCACATATTGTGGGAAAAGAGAACATACAAAAGAACAATGTTGAGAAATTATTGGAAAGCCTCTAGAATATAAAGATTATGAAAGGAAATCCACAGAGTATAAAGATTTGGCAGTCATGTAGCATCTGTATCTAAAAAAAAGGCAGAAATGAGTCTTGCAGATGAAATGACAGAATTAAATAAACAGATAGCTGAAATCGAAACACGCCTACGAGATCAACCTTCCACCTCTACATCAAAAACAGAGTTAAATCCTCCTCCTGCTTCGTACAATATTAGTGGTAACTATTCTTTTCAAGATTCCGTAACTTCTTTTGATTGGATAATAGATTCAGGGGTTACTGACCACATGGTAGGAAATAAATCTAACCTTATGCAGTATGAAACGATTCAAGCTCCATGGTATGTGAAGGTAGCAAATAGTTCTTTGATTCCCATAGAAGAAAAAGGAGAAATTCAGAGAGATAATCTCAGACTTAATTCAGTGATATATATTCCAAAATTTCCAGTAAATCTACTTTCAGTAAGTTTCTTGGTTAGAGATATGAATTGCATAGTTACATTCTCTCCACATGGTTGTATTTTTCAGGATTTGAGGACGGGAAGAACTTTTGGATGTGGTGAACTAGACTCTATATACTATCTAGAGATCAGTTTTTAAGACAAAAGAGAGTGTTAGCAACTACTACAGCAGATGAAGAAATAAAAGTTTGGCATAGTAGATTAGGACATTTGCCTCTATTTAAAATAAGAGAGCATGTCTCTTTTTCAATTCCTAATAATGTGGTCATTCAATGTGATGTGTGTCAGCAGGACAAAAGTCATAGAGCTACTTTTCCTAGTAGTGATTCTAGATCAGTTATTCCTTTTGAGTTGATACATTCTGACCTTTGGGGACCATGTGTGATACCTTCATTGGGAAACTTTAAGTATTTTGTTACTTTTATTGATGATTTCTCTCGTTGTACTGACTATTTTTAATGAAAGAGCATTCGTTAAGGTTATTTCTTATTTTTAAAAATTTTGTGCTTTAAAGAATATATAATCAATTTGGACAAACTATTCATATCTTACGCTGGCATTGATAATGCCAAAAGAATATTTTTACGCTTTACTTTTAATTCTTTCATGGCATCTGCACGGTATAGTTACATCAATCGAGTTGTCCTCGCACACCTGACAAAATGGTGTGGTGACGCTAACACATCGTCATATCATTAAATGACATTCGTACTCTCATGTTACATTCTAATGTTCCTGATAAATTTTGGGGTGATCTTTATTTCTCCACTTTGCCGAGGTTGTTTAATCGGATCGGATGCTATACATTTCTCAATAACCAGATTCACTCGCTCTATTCTATATCCTCGAGACACTTGCATTTTATATTGTCACACCATCGTGTTTTTGGTTCCTATTTTTATGTCCACAATGTTGCTCCAGGTCTCGACAAACTTGCTTTGCCATGTGCCATTTAAGTGTATCTTTCTTGGTTATTCTCGGGTTCAAAGGGAGATACGGATATGTTATTCTCCATCGACAAATCGATTCTTATATCTCTGCCGAGATGTTACATTTTCGAGGATACACCTTTTTTTGCCTCGCAAGTCTTGTCGGAGTACTGTTTCTCGGGTCTTACCTATTCATCTTGATTCTCTGGTTTAGTCCCTTTGTCTTCGATTCTCTCGTTTTTGCAAGTCCACATTTGTCCCCGTGTACAAGAGGCTGCCCCTGTTGCTCCCCAAGTACCCACGTGGAGCCACATTTCGTCTCACTTATCACCGTCGTTTCTCATCCTACTACTCGGGAGCATTTGCACTGTGTGGACACCGGTGACCTTCTCCTCCTGGCTCCCTCGTCTTTGTCGATCCAGGGTCCAACTGTGAGCTATGACCTTGACGCTGTTGCACTTCGCAAAGGTAATCGTTCTTAACTCTTGCAATCCTAAGTCACTGTTTATAATTTTCTAAGTTATCATCGTCTATCTTCCAACCATTATGCCTTTGTATCACACTTTGTCGTCCATTTCTATTCCTAAAGCACATTCGGGAAGCACTTTATCCACGTCCTAGGATGGCGACGAGGCTTATTTATGTGATGAGATGACGACATTGGAGAATCTAACCACTGCTTGGGCTCTTTGTTCCCTCTCCTCCGAGGAAAGTCTACTATTGGTTGTGTCGTTGGGTTTCTTCACATGGTAAAGTTGGTCACGATGGGACGGTGGATAAGCTTGAGGCTCGTCTTTGTGGCCAAAGGATATGCTGGTTATGGTCTTATTTATGTTGATACATTCTCTCCTGTTACTAAAATGGCATACGTTCGTCTCTTTTTTATCCATAGGCTGTGTATCTTGCTTGCGGCCTTTATGCTCCAATGTTGGATATTAAAAATGCTTTTACATGGTGAGTTGGAGGAGAGGTGTTATATGGAGCAACCACACAGGTTTATTGCTTTCTGAAGTCGGGTCTTGTTTGCCAGACTTGAGGAAGTCATTGTATGGGTTGAAACAGTCACCCAGAGCTTGGTTTGGGAGGTTTAGTAAGGTCATACAGCGGCTTAGATTTGGCATGATTCGTAGTGAGGTTGATCAACTCTGTGTTCTATAAACATTCACTTGAGTATAGCCAAAGTCATTTATCTTGTGGTCTATGTGGATGATATTGTAATTACGGGTGATGATCATGAAGGGATCACTTAGACTAAAATAACATCCTTTTCACGCATTTCCAAACCAAAGATTTGGGCGGGGTTGCGATACTTCCTTGGTATTGAGGTTGCTTTTGACTCAGTAAACAGAGCATTTCCATTTGTCGAAGCTAAGTATGCCCTTGATATTTTTGGAAGAGACTGGGATCTCTTAAGAATTGTGAAAAGCCGGTGGATGGTTCTTTCTACCCATGGATCCGAATGTTAAAGCTTATGCCATACCGAATCGAGGCCGTATTCAGATCAGTGAGATATCGAAGGTTGGTGGAAAGTTGAATTATCTCACTATGACCCGGACGAGATATAACCTTTTCTTTGTTAGTGTTGTGAGTCAATTTCTTAACTCTCCTTGTGACAGTCATTGGGAAGCAGTGACTCGCATTTTAAAGTATATTAAAGGGATCTCTGGAAAGGGCTAATTTAATATGAGAACAGAGGTAAGACATGAGACATTGTTGCCTATACGAGATGCAAATGACTGGGCAGGATCTCCAAGTGATAGGAGGTCAACTTCTGGGTATTGTGTTTTTATTGGAGGTAATCTCATCTCTTGGAAGAGTAAGAAGCAGAGTGTTATTGCAACGAATCGAAGTGCTGAAGCAGAATATAGGGCAATAGTGTCTGGTATGTGTAAAGGAAAGTGGTTGCGATCTTTATTAATGGAACTGAACTTATTTATAGAAAAACTTATACCTATATTCTGTGACAGTAAAGCAGCAATACAAATTGCTTCAAATCCAGTATATCACGAGAGAACGAAATATATTGAGATAGATTGCCACTTTATACGGGACAATGCACTTGCAAAAGAATTTTAGTTGGAACATGTGCAGTCAGGACATCAGTGTGCAGATATGTTGACCAAAGCAGTTAGTAGAAATCTACTTTAGAGATTGTATAGCAAGTTGGGTGTAACTTCCATCTTTTACCCACTTGAGGAGGAGTGTTGAAGACTGCCTAGTTATAATTAAAATCTTGTGTAATTAAAGGCTTTATAGTTATATTGTTTTTAAAGGTACTTTTAAATAAGGCCTCATTAATGACATTTTAGTAAATAGGTAGATTGTAATAAAGTATTTAAAGGGAAAACCCTTAATCTTGTAATGCAGTCTTTCATTGAGAAGAAGAAATAAAATAAGACGGCTGCAGGTAAGAGCCGATTCCCTCCTATTGTCTTAAACATTTTTGTATTGAATGTGTTGGATGCTTGCGTGGAAATATCGATCAGACAAAATAATTGACTCGTCTTGTTAATAGTCTACAAAGATGTCAGATCACATGTCCAAATTGAGTGGAGACATGATCAGTTCTGAGTAAATCGAAATTGACAGTTTCAAACCATCCATTTTGGTTTTTCTACAATCAAGAACTGAACCAAACCAGAATCAGACCAATTCCAATTCTAGTTTGAGTCATGAACCGACAGTTTTGAACCACTATTTCTGATTCCAACACGGTTCCCATTCCATAGAAAGTGGAACTAGAACCGAACTGGTTCAGGGTCTGATTTGATCGGTTCTGGTTTCAACCAGTTTATTGCCTAGTTCAGTTCCGGTTAGACTGCCAGACTGGTTCCGACCATCCCTAACTGAGTATTAAATCCAACCCACATTTGAGTCCTTGCTGCTGTGAAAGATGTAACGGCATTCAATCCGTATTGTTTCTTTTTATTGGGGTGGCAGAAGATAGATGCACGTCCCCCACGGGTATTGAACTCATGATCACCAACTTGTGAGTTGACCCCCTAGCCAGGTAAACTATTGCCCTATGTGCAACCTCGGTGGGTTTCTTCTTCCCATGTTACTTGTTATACAGAATTGAATATTTATAGGAGATGGACCTTGGTTGAGACTTGCAACATCACACCTTAATGTGACTCGCATATCTTTCACACTGAAATTTGTCTTATGGTTGTGTAATCAGGTTCCTGTTTGTCTTGGGACTTGCTTTAAACATGAGCACTTTTTTTTTGGTACTCACGTATAAGTGTGTCGTGAGTCGTTTACTTTTTCTGCTATCAATACAATACTTTTTTCAAGTTTTCTTTGTTATTACTGGAACTCGGGACTTCGAGTGATTAGGCGATTTCAACGACACTACATTAGCGCTTTATGCCCAAGGAATCCCATGTCAAGGCATAATAACAGTGTGTGCGCAATCCGAGTGTGCATTTGAAGAGAGAGAGTGAGAGAGAAAAAGCAAGCCATAGAAGTTTATGTATTCTGTCAACCCATAGGTCAACAAAAATTAAATGTGATCCAACAAATAAGTGCTACAAGGAATAGAAAAATTCACATATACACACACGTCATCATCATCAATCGGAGCATGACTCCATGCTCAACACATCTTGCTCCTTCCTTTCTAACTCTGCACTCACATGATCAAACCCATGACGCCCAATCCCATGAGAACCAACAAGCTCCCCTTCAAACCCCACCCCCGGCGAACACTGTTAACTCCTGAAGTTGGAGTGGTGGCTGAACCTTTAGGGGATGATGCCGCAGACGCCGGCGTAGTCGTAGTCGTTCCGCTGCTTGCTGCCGGTGCCGGTGCCTCAGCAAGCTTCCCGCTGAACTTATCGGCCGGCAATAGAACCTTATCAATCTGATAGACTGCTGTAGGCTTTGTCAAATTGAGTGCATTAGTGAACGTGGTCTCCACCAAACCAGAACTCACATTCACTTGTTGGTTAGCAACAAAGGTGAAATTAAGCCCATAAGGCCCATTAGGCCCAGAAGCTTGTGTGATCACAGGATTGCTGATAGTTCGAAAATCATCCCAAACGATGAATTTGGAAACTATATGGAAATTCACAAGTTTAACCTGCTGCTCCTGCGTGAGGCCGTTGAGAAAGCCCGTCGGAAGGTTGTCGAAGGCATTGTCTGTAGGAGCAAACATAGTGAGGCTGTTCTGTGAGTTGTTGAGCTCATTGATGAGCTGAATTTCAACTTGCGTCTCCTTGAAGAGGCGAATGAGCATCGTGTGCTGGCCTGCTTTGTCGAGGATTCCAGTCACATTGAACGGCGACAGAGCTGCATTGGTGGTGGTGGTGAAGAAGACAAGAGAGAGGGATAGGGAGAGAATTAGCAGAGATGAAGCGTGTTTTGACTCCATTTCTTTCTCGTGGTTTTGCAGATAGGAGAAGGCGGGTGCCTTTATAGAGTGAGTGGAGTGTGGAGGTAAGAGAGAATTGCTGGCATTAGCTGTCTAAAGTTGGAATAAAGAGGGAGAAGTGGAGACAAGTGAGTGTGACACTATACCTGTCAGGATGATATTCAAATCTGATTGGCCACACAAAGGAGAACTCAACAACCAATAATACAATCTAAGAAAGATCGGGAACTAATATATTTACTCCAAAATTGATATATATATATATATATATTAAAATAAAAATCTATCTTTTTTTAATAGTACAATGGGGAGGTAGAAGCTAGATGTATTTCTTGGGTATTGAACTCTTAACCTGTTATTTGCATTAATAGCCACTAGAATAACAACTAAGCCTTTTGTCAATATGAGATGAGTCTAATATATGGGTTCTTTGTTTTCATATAGTTCTATCTTGTATGGTATTATACTAACCGTTAATAAATTATTTTTTATTGTTTCCTTTTAACACTTTTAGTCTTTCTTTTCTAATATATTCATTATTTATACCATAGCTTTATTTGGTCATCTTTTCATATATTCAAACCATCTTAAACATTTTTTCTAACATTTTATCATCTACTAGTGGTGTCATTTTTTTTTATATTCTGACTATGGTTATGGCCTTTCTTTGTGTGACTTATTTAAGCATCTTTATCTTTGCTACGAATAAATTTTCAATACAAAATCATTAAAATTTACTTTTTGTATGACTTTTCATACCATCTAAGTATGGTTTCTCAAGTACCAGACCTTATAGACTTGGATTTAAATCTGATACTCGTATCTGAAACTTGGACCTGGATATCAAGGAACCTCGATTTATTGCATGTCACCCCCTATCCTTGTTTGTTGTTTGTTGTGGACCCATTAATGGGCAAGATGACATGGCCGTCTATCCAAAATCTAAAGGAAATCTAAAAAATCAATACAACTATATATGTATATATATATATTAGGGAGTGGTTGGTGCTCAATTGAGCACATAGTTCTACCAATCCAATTGTTGGTCGTTGTCCTTCACCACCTTCTCTTCAAATCCATCTTTGGTCCATTAAAACCATCATAGTCACCATTAAGATCATCTAAAACATATACAAAACCACATATATATATACAACTATTTATCTTTTTTAAGTGTTTTTCACAGTGATGGTGACAGTTTTGACCAGTGAAGAGTAGTTTTGAGTAGGGAAATAGTAGGGAAAGGTGACGTAAGAGAACAACTCGGTTGAATTTGTAGAACCATGTAAACCACTCAATTCAACATGGAACACACGCTCTCTATGTGCTTATATATATATAAACCACTTCACCTGAATGTCACACGACCGGACTTTGCATCACCCGATTGCTTTCTAGGTCCACGACCGAGTCTAATTCATCACTACCAACAGCCGTAGGCCGTGAGGGGCATACATATTTCCGGGAATTGAGTGGAACGAAAATCTCCGAGTCGTTGGTCTTGATGGAAGGCAAGAAAGAGAACAAAAACAAGTTAGCTGTAGGGCACAACCATCAATTGCATCAACAATGTAGGCCCCAAGTATGTGATGGTTTCAAATGGCTAAAATAATAATGGGAAGATACCTAAGGCCACTGCTATTGGAATTGATTTCAAATCAAACAGTTAATCGTAAAGAAATATTAGCAAATCGACAGAATGAAAGCATTTAGAGTACGCATAAATTTCAACAAAAGACGATTAATAATATACATCCATAAAATTTTCAACACATTCGGGTGCAAATCAGTGCAATTCTACTGGAACTAGATTGATTCAAGTTCGACCCGCCAAACCAGCATCCGGAGTTGGACACTCATTGAAGGGTTCAAATACTCATATATATATATATATAGAGAGAGAGAGAGAGAGAGAGAGAGAGATTTGATCCTGTCCACCTTCGGTGACATGAGTATAATAAAAATATTTTTTATACTAATTAAGTGCTAGATATTGAACTCTTGGACACTCATTGAAGGTTCTTTCGGAATCAACCCCTAGCCAGCACGCCTGTGGCCTTCTTGTGCACCAATTTATCATTGTTTTCGAACTATTATTTGAAAGAAATTCAACAACTAAAGAAAATGAAAAAGAAAGAACTAAATGACGACTAATTAAGTGGATCAAAACTTAAGGTCAGGAGTTCAATCTGTTATTTTAGCTGTCCGACTTGACTGTACTAATTTAGCTCATCTAGCAGGCTCTATGACTCCCTGTATGGCAGGTTGTGAGTTCTATTCCTGGGCGGTCATGGGTGTGTGTTAGGCTTCGGTGTCCCTTTCTAAATAAAAACTTTCTGTTGTATGTTTAAGAAAATAAATAGAAGAAAGGGGACAAGGAACTTGAAACCATTGATGGTCTATCTAATGGGAAGTGCTAAAGTTGAGATCCTACCAACTGGAAAGAGGCACCAATTATGTGTAATAATTCAATTTGCACCAAACACCATACTTAAGTAGACTTTGATCACACACCATGCACTTTTCTATCTTAAATTTGAGCATTAGTCACTATACAAATAATCCGACGGTTAAGACAGATTTTAATTTGCTGCTAATGGTTTGATGTAAGAACAGTCTTATTAGTGAAGTTAATTAATTTGGCATAAAACGCCCTCGGCCTTAAAATTTGATTCAAATCATCATCGACATTACCAAACTAATACACTTTAGATAAAGTGTTAAACTTGGATGAAGATTATCGATGAGCACCTTATTCAACTGATGGATATGGAATGGACAGGAGTTGTCCCCTACGTGGTTAATGATCAATTACATATTTCCTTTGAATATATAAATGTATGACTTTATTAAATTAAGTACTTTGCATATTCAAAAGCTCATTTAGAAACACACTGCACCAAGTTCTGTTACACACTGCAATAAGTTCCAGAACAGTGGCAAGACGTTAAGTAAGCGCTACCCAAAACCCAATTGCCACTTTGGCATACTTGTACTCATTTTAAGGTAACTGATTCAAATCCATTTGGAATTCAAGTGTGTTAATAGATCTACAATCCATGCTAGATAAATTGGTTAAAGTCTTATGCGGCTTGTCAGAAGCCTAACACAATCTTTCTTCTTTATTTATGTTTGGAATCGGTCATGCAAGTGTTATATAAGGAAAGACCGTACACATAACAAGTTTATTAGAAACAAATTGAGAGTGACACTAATAGATAATAAAATAAAAAAATCATTTAAGATAGTTTGAACATACATAAAAAAAAATACCAAAGGAAACTCCGACAAGAAGATATGAGAAACTAGATTGAGAAAATGTTAATAAAGAAAAAAAGACAAAAAAGTATTGAAAAGAAATGATAAAGAATGATCAAGCTTATTTTGAGTTATTGTTAGTGTGGCACATGATTGGGTTCTATGAAAACGAATAATCCTGTGACCGACCCCATCTAGTATTAAAAAAGGCTTAGTTGTTGTAAAACGAAAAACAGGATCCAATTCAGATTATCAATCTTATTATGTTGAGTTGATATTTGTAGCTTCCCATAAGCTCAAACCAAGTCAATGTGATGCCTACTTTAATCATATGCATCTCCAAACATAAATGCTATATTTAGATGATGTGACTGAGGGGAGGAGATACAGTAAACATATGTGTGAGAGAGAGAAGGTGTCTTGTGTTTCATTTTCTATATCTTAAAATACTTAAGTTTCAAAAACTCATTAATTTAATACCCTATCATTAAGGTCGTCATAATAGTGTTTCACGTGATAGACGAGAAATGCTTATGGGACGTAGTTGCTGACATGACATCTCTCTCTTTCTCTCTTTATATAACACTTTTCTCTTTTTCTCATCCATTCTAGTTATTGATTTCCCTTGATCGAACTATCATAATATTATGGTGCCATTTACAAGCGTGTTCTTAAAAATTGTCAATACATATATCTTAATTATATAAGTAATGGTAAGTGGAGGTGTTAGCCTTTGAAGTGTGGAAAGAACAAATAAAGCATGATCTCTCTTTTGGATTTAAATGCTAATATAACATCACCAACCCTATTTAGTGTCGTTGAGTTAAAAATTGTTGTTAGTTGTTTATAGTCCTTGAGTTAAAAATTGAGAGTGGTTCATTCATGCATGCTTTAGCACATGCACACTGCTGCACACCTATTTAAAAATGGTTGTATTATTGAATTCAAAAATAGCCTTTTCACTTTTAATACCCTTTTCGATATTGTAAATGACTGATATACCCCACTTTTAAATGGTAAAAGAGCGTGAGTCAAACCATAGTCTCAAAAATTGATATTATGCACCCATATCATTAGCTCAAATAGGGGTGAGCATTATTCGGATATAACCGAATAAGCAATCAGGTATTCTTAGTAGAACAAAGACAAAATATATGGAACATAAATTTGATCATTTGGTTACTTCAGATGACAGAAATTAAAATTGACACACATTGCATCCCCCAAAAGGAAAGTTTTAAATACTTAAGGTCAATTTTTCAAAGTTATGGAAGAATTGATGAAAATGTTACGCATAAAATTAATGTTGGTTGGTTAAAATGGAGAGGAGCGTCAGTATTCTTTGTGATAAGAAGATATCATTAAAGTTAAAAGGTAAATATTATAGAGCAGCAATTAGACCTGTCATGTTCTATGGTTATGAGGACGTGCCATGTTTTATGGTTATGAGTATTGGGCAGTTAATCATCAACATGTACAAAAGATGTACATAAAGAAACAAATGAGAGAATAAAATATTATTGAGATGGCTGAGTGGTCATACAAGAAAAGACTTTATACATAATGAGGTTATTAGAAACAAATTAGGAGTGGCACAAATAGAGGATAAAATGAGAGAATATCGTTTAAGATGGTTTAGACATATAGAAAGAAGATCAAAAGAAGAACCTATAAGAAGTTAGGAAAAACTAAATTTGGAAAGTATTAAAAGAGGTTGAGGACGACCACAAAAGTCTTGGAAAGAAACAATAAAGAATGATCTAGCTTATTGTGGGTTAACTGCTAACATGGCACATGATAGGGCTATATGGAAACAAAGAATCAATGTAGCCGACCATGTCTAGTATGGGAAAAGGCTTAGTTGTTGGAGTTGTTTTGAACCGAATAAGCAATCCAAACCGGAAAAAAAGTTTTATTTTGATTTGGTTCTACTGTAAATCGGTTTAGTTTTAGGTTTACAGTTTTATAAGACTTAGGTTTATTGATTTTTAAGGTTTGAAAACCAAATACACTGAATAACCAAATATTATATATATACTTATAGTTATATATAGTTATATATATATATTTATTTATTTATTTATTTATATTTATATTTATATTTATATTTATGTGTATATGCATATATATACATACACATATTCATATGTATATAGTGTATATTTATATCTATATATACATATATACACATATGTCAATATACATAAATATACCTATACACACACACAACACACACACACACACATATATATATATATATATATATTAGAGAATAAACCGAATAACAGAATCAAAGGTTTGGTTTGGCTACCTATACAGCTCGGTTCAGGTTCGGTTTTGAAATTCGAAAACTATTCTATTTCAGTTCGGTTCAATACTGTGGCACACCCCTAAGCTCAAAGGCAGGAACTCTGGCACCTGCTAGTGGGAGTTCGACTCTCAGGGAGTGCATGTGTGGGTGTTTCTGTTAGGCTTTGGCCTCCTCTTGTAACGAAAAAGATGATATTATGAATTAATGGGACCCTTGAATTATGACAATTAGTACCAACTAGTTTTTGGTATGAGAATCAATGGGACCCTTGAATTATGACAATTAGTGCTTCCTAATGCACCTCAAATTTATTTTTTTTAATTTGTGATCTAAGGTTACGACTGCTTCAAGAGAACAAATTCATGACCTGAGACAAGCCGTTCATGATGTAAGTATGAATGAATTCAGTATGCTTAGATTGGTGAAAATCAACTTTTAAACCTTCAAATACTCAAAATGGAAGCTAATTTTTGGGCTTTTTCTACATAATGCAAAAAAAAAAGGTTGTAACATTGAAACTTTAACCTGCTTAATATCCTGCTTTTGTGGGCTTTGTTTTTTTAATAATGCAAGAGAAAATTTTAATATTCTAATTCGTGGTAGGGTATTAAGTGCTTCGCCGTGCGAAAAGGCCAATTTCTAGTATAGCACAACGCGAAGGGTCACACTATGGGGTTAAGTTTTCATTTCTCTCTTTCCCATTTCTCGAAAATCAACTCAAAATAGTAAAAAGCATGATTTGTTTGGTTCAAATCTTTACTAAAAAGATGAGCAGTATTAACAATGGCAGACCTAAAAAGTTTCGCCGGGTAGGTGAAGTCAGTCCGGGCGAAATTCAGGCGAGGTGGTCCACACAAATTCTTCGAAACCTTCAAACTGCTTCTATAGATGATTTTTTTTCGGGTTTCGGGTGAGAGAGCCTCACTGCACCTTGCTCATGAATAGGACTGCCATTGAGCATTAGACACACCAAACTATGCAACTAAAACATGATGCTTTTCTTCTTTGAGAACTCACTGAAACATCATGTACTCAACTTCTCAGGGGTTTGAATCAAACGCTAGGCCAACACAAGACATCAATGACAGAGCAATTTGGATGTACAGCCCCACTCAAACAGGCTAAGCTAAATGAAGCAATTTTACATGGGACTCTTAGAATCACTCGCCGACCTTCGCTCGAGGAGAGCCTCGTATGAAGCTTAATTTTTTTTTTAAGTTTCTAACCACTTTTCTTTGATAATTTTAATACTTGATTTAGATAATTGTGAACTCAGCGAAGAAGAGCTTGTAAATGTAGACAGAATAGAAACTTTTAATAAAAATTGTTTAGAAAGATGAATGGGACTAGTCTGCATTTTTAGGGTTTTAGCATGGTGATTGATTTGAACATCAATGAACATGGAAATGAGAAAATGGGAAAGACTGTGTAACTCAGCTGTAACGCTACAGCGGGTGAGCTGCATTTCATGCTTCGGGTCATGTTTGTGTTGTATAATTTCATGCTTAATTGTTTTCGTGTTGATATGGATATCGTGTTCGTATTGGGTTCTTGTGCCATGTCTTAAATCGTTAGTGATTTTGCACCATGGATCGCATCACTTTGTTTTCTGGTCAATAACAGGTTAAACCAAACACAACACGATATTTCATGCACTTTGGACGGACAGGGATAGCGAACCTTTTGGGTTGTGTTTGTGTCTTGTTTTCCTTTTTGGTTACAAGGGAACCAACGTGGCCTGTTTGGAACTGGCTTGATGGTTCCACTGGAACCAAACTGGGCCAGGAACCATACTCGTTCAAATCGGACCAGGAACTGCCAATTTAGTTTTAGTTCCACCTTTCATGGGACTGGAGTGACTGGAATCAGGCCAGAACCATAGGTTTCATATTTATTATTTTTTATTTCAAAACCTTAAATATTTTTATCTGGTTCGGTGTCATACGATTTGAGACTCAATCAGAAACTGGGGATTCTGAAGTGAAACCAAAATTAGACCAGTCCCAATTCGATTCGGATGCTTGGTTCCATGAAAACTGGAACCACCAGTTCTGGTTATGTCTACAAGAGAGGCCAAAGCCCAGCATCACCCCGGAGTCGAACTCTCAGCCACATTACGAGAGTCGAGTCCTCAGGTGAGCTACTGTTCGGAGTGTTGTCTTCTTTCCATGACGTGTCCAAATCACCACAGCAACGATGAAGTCCAAATCACCACGACGATGATGAAAATAGAAATGAAGATATTGAGATAGATGTATACCGTAAATATTAATTTATAATAAGGTTAATAGCGATAAAGTTAGTTAACAACCCAGCGGCGAGTCTAAATATTTTTATGTTGAAGCAAATAGTTCATGGATATGTCCCTGAGCTTTGTATTACACATCACAAATTCAATAATGGGCTAAGTTGCTATTTTCTTATTTTCACATTTTAAGTAGAAATTATTTTAAGATGAGGCAAATAGTTCATGATGGAGCAGGTAACCACATTTAAAAAAATCAAAATTTGGGTAGTGCAGACATCATTAGTGGTGCCAACTAGGGGTGTTCACGGTTTGGTTTGGTTTGATACTAGTCTCAACCTCGAAACCAACCGCTAGTTCAACTTTCTGAGAACCGAACCAAACTGTGGTGTGGATAAAACCAAACTGCTGGTTCCAGTTTGGTTCCGTTTTGAACCATGGTTCTACTTATTTAAGAATTTTACTAAATATAATGTATTATACCATGAGATTATTTGGATCTACGGTCCACGTTTTATACATATGAGGTTATAAAACTCATATTTATAAACTTGTCAAGATTTATATATATATAGATAGATAGATAGAGATAGAGATGTAGATATTCACATTTATATGTATATAATGTTATACAACACATTTACATAAACTTATAAACTTATGAAGATTTATATCTACATGTATATAAACTTTATATATATACAACATTTTATATGTTTATAATGTTATAAGACTCATATATGTACACTTATAAACTTATAAAGAATTATATCTACATGTATACAAACTTTATATATATTCACATTTTATATGTAGATGATGTTATAAAACACATACATAAGCATATACACCTATAAATATTTGAACCGAACCGACAGACATCTAGAACAGAAGCAAACCGCCGGTTGGGTTCGGTTCTGCCGGTTACATGAACACCCCTAGCGCCAACAAAAGCAAAATGAGAAGAGACAGACTTTAGGTGGTATATATTAGAGACGTGGCTAGATTGAACTTCAATGCGAATGTGTAAGGAATTAGACAATATACATGCTTAAAAGAATAATATAAAGGCCTCAAAAGAGTTGAAAGAAAACTGATAATGCACGACCTCAAAAGAGTTGAAAGAAAACTGATAATGCACGATCTCTTTTTCTTCTTATATGAGTTACATGCTTGTATGATACAACATCAGCACAATTAAAACAAAAACAAGAATCCATTGATTAGCATTGGATATTGATGCATCAAATTAAAGGAGTTTTCTTCTTTAATAAACCGGTCATAAGCATACTTCACTTCCAACTGGCATTCACACAATTGATGAAGTATTTATATAGGTTGAGTCACAAGTTAAAGTTCATGAGTTTGATACTCAAAGCATGATATGACTTTCGCCAAAGAAGCATTTCTTTTCCTCAAAGACAGTTGAACATGCTGGTGATTATATATATGTAAAGTGAGAAAGGGAGCTCCTAAAAAGCTTCTCATGCTAAACATTGATCATTATCATCGTTCGTGCGACGAATGACAGTAATAAGCCATTTGTCTCGAAGTCACATTTAATGCATTCTTGTGCATTAAATGCAATTGGTCCTCGTGTCAACATTGACAAGTGCCTTAATATGTGTCGTTTTATGCAATCACAAATATTGCAAATCGTCTAGTAGAGACTGAAATAAAAAGGTGTCTAGTAACTCTCTCTCTTTATATATACATATAGGGAGACTTGATTTGGTACACCGTGATTAGTGCACCGATGCATCAACTCTAGACCATTCCTTCAAAATATCTAATAACTTATATTTAAATTCAAAAACAAAAAGATATATACTTTTTATTTTTGAAATTTCAAGAAGTTACTTTTAAATTTAAAAAGTAATTTAAGCACACTCGTCTATCATGAGTATGATGCACTAACTATTAATAACAAAAAGGTATACCTGTACTCGACCCCGACCTAAAGTTGAGAGAGAGTACGGGTTCGTGTTACCTTTTCTCAGCCGGTACAGGCAAAACATGGTTAAATGTATTTCTCTTGTCTATGTTTGTATATATAATTGCAAATATACAGAAAAGCTAGGTTATATTCAACGAGTTTAGTATTCACAGTGTAAATGGTGGTATTGCCTAAATTTTTTATTTTATTATATATATATATATGTATATATATATGTATGTATATATATATATATATATATATATATATATATGTATATATATATGTATGTATAAGAGAAAACAACATGGTAAATGCATACATCCATTTCCCTCAAACATCTTTAAAAATCTCAATGTTTGATATTTTAATCAAAAAATAAAGATGTGTTATTATACCTTTCACGTGCATTAACTGTATCTAGTGTCATGATCTTTGAGGAGATTCCAACATGCTTGAGTGTGTATGGCTTATGGTCTCTCTCTATATATTATATAAGTTGGAGGATGCAAATCAATCATTTGCAAACTTTATTAAAATGGATTTAAATCATGTGATCAGAGTCATGGTTGATTTAGCTTCAAAATTACATCTACTTTGTAAAGATACTTAATTACTCCTATATCTATTTTTCACATTTTCATTTTCAACCTCTATCGTTCATTATCTTTGATTTGATGATTGAGATTGGTTTAGATTAAGGATGAATACCAGTTGAACCTTAACGGGGTAACTGGACAAGTATGTGCTTGGATTATCTTTACCGCCAAGCATGTGGTGGGTACGGAGCATATACATATGTGACCTACATAGACACATAGAGAGAGATGGATATATGCATATATTCATCCAATTTAAAATTCACTCAAAAAAATTTTGTGATCAATGATAGATATTTGAATTTGAAAAACAAAAAGAAAAAAATATTAAATGTAAAGTACAAAATTATAAAAGTGTTTTTAATTCAAAAGCAAACTATTAATCTCAAAGATCAAACAGTGAATGTCTTTATATGTAAGATTATGTACGATAAATATATTTATATATATACCTATAATATGTATATATATATATATATATATATATGTATATGTATTTGTGGGAGGGACGGTACGGGTCAGGTTATTTTATCCCCGTATCTGAACCCAAATCTGATAGGGGCGAATATTTCCATTTGGATTAAGGCGAACCGAGCACTCACGGGTCTGGTCAACATTGTTATCGTTTGAATAGAGTTTGCGACTAGACGGCAAGTATTAGGCCGGATATTGGTCAAGGCATTTTATCCTTATACCCGACCCGGTCCGTTGTGGGTTCGGGTATTTCCCTCTCCATTCGGTTCGGGTCGGGTCGGGTCGGGTCAATGTTGCCATGCCTGGTGAACAAGGTATCTTATACTTGATTCAGCAACTTATTATTTAAATTTAAAGCCTTCCATAGATCAGCTTTGTTGTCTCTTTACTATAGGCAGTGAAACACGCGGGGAAGAAGGAAAAGCTTGACGTTGTTGATTCCAAGATGGGCATGGGTACCACGATGAGAATTCTCCTCTTCTCCCTCGTCATTTCTCTCCTACTTTCCCGCAGCTACTCAACTTCAAGCAACTCTTCTGAAGTTCGTAATTCCTCTCTCTCTCTCTCAGACACACGCAACATAAACACATGCAGATACCTCTGCTGAAGTTGGTAATCGTTTCTCTGACTCTCTCAAAACACGGCTGAGACGTACATGTTTTCTGTTTTCAGAGCATGAGAACGAGTTTGATTACATAGAAGAAGGCAGCAAAGTGCCAGCGAATTGGGAGAGATTCATCCTGAATGGAGATCTTGTAGAGATGGAAAGAGGCAATCTCCGATTGATCTGATCGAGAGGCTCACTGTTCTTTCCAAACTGGAAAGAATAGAGAGGAATTACGCGCCAGCTGCTGCAGTTTTAAAGAGCAGAGGCCATGATATTATGGTTAGTATAAGAACACCCATTTATCTGAGCCAAATTAATATAATAATATGATTGAAGCTATTTTCTAATGCGATGTATAGGCTGTAACCTACGTTAGGGGGCTAATTGCCGCCATTGTGAAAGGTGCGACGTCACCCTCCCCTGCATGGGGTGGGTTCTGAGTGCTGAGGGCGCACCCTTCTCTACTAACCAAACCTTCTATGGCGTCGTTGAGTTCGATCTTCAATCATGTTGCATCTAATTCAAAAAGAAAAGCAAGATGATGGTTTTATCGTCTCTTGATCACTTTCCCTCTCGACCATATAAAATGTTCACTACCTTATCAGCCTTTTTTTTCTTTCTTTCTTTTTCTGTTTTTGTTTTGCAAAGGGAGGCTAACACCTAACACACGCACACATGCAACCCTGAGAATCGTACTCTCCACTGAAACGGAGTTAAAGAACCGTAGCGATGAGTCAACGCTCTGAGTCCACGTCTCTCTTTTTTACTCGGTTGATATCAACTCTTTTCCTCATAATCTGATTGTGAATACAATCTTTTCTTATATGCCATACTTCCACTTTAACATCTTCATTTCTTTTATTAGTCAGTTGATATTAAACCCTCTTGATTATGAATACAATCTTTCCTTATATGCCATACTTCTACCTTTAATATCTTCATTTTTTATAATGATTGAATGTTAAACAGTCAATATCATATGATATTATTGGCCTAACATGTGCTTTATAATATTTACTTATTAATTTTAATGGTGCTTCATTGTCACATTTGAGACATTTATCCATTTGATCCAACCTGCATTAATTTGATGTACAATGTCTCCATCAATTATTTTGTCATTTTAAAAGTTATTAATCCTATGTACTGGGGTCTTTTTTTGTGATCAAGTGAATACTCTACTACACCTATTTCTGATATCAAACTTACATTTTATATATCTTATATGTGTTCTACTAGGTCAAAAAACCTTTTATTTCTAAAGTTTATTTCCATAATTCTGCCTTATTATTGTCATCTTCTTTTGTCTCGTCCATCAATACAAAGTCATCTACAAAACAACATGCACCAATGTGCTTCATCTTAAATATATTTATTAGTTCATCTACAATTAAAGTAAACAGGCATTGAGTTAGCGTGCAGACCAGACCCTTGGTGTAATCCTGTGCTAACATCAAAAGATGAGTAAAATTAGTACAAAAATTACTCCATCGTACATATCTTTTTGTTGATGTTGATGCAAGGTAGAGGTACTCTTTCTCTAATGAATACCATATGGAGGTTTTTCTTCTTAACCCTAAAATATTGTATAATATATTTTAAAAACTGAATAGCTTTATTAGGCATAAATCCAAACTAGCTTTCTGTTGTGCTGGATAATTATTGTGTCGACCTCCTTTCATGACCCTTTCCCATAGTTTCATAGTATTAACTTATTAACTTGATATCCTTGACAGAATTTTAGATATCTTTTCATTCTTCTATTTGGGTATCACATTACTCTTTCTCCATTCCTTTGGTTTCTTCTGGTCCCTCCATATAAAATTAAATAATTTTGTAAGTTTGGTGGTTTTAGTCTTACATAAAAGTTTTCATTTTTATGTGAATATTGTCGGGCTCAAGAGACTTACTAGATTTCATATATTTAAGTTCTTTTTTACTTACGTTTCTTTAGATATACCAGTGTGATTGATTTATGCCCCTAACTGATTACTTAACTTCAGCTAATAATTAATGTAGCAAGAACAACAGTAATAACAGCTAAGCCTTTTCTTGTACTAGATAAGGTCGTTTACGTGGATTCTTTATTTCCATAGAGCTTCTTGATCTTGTGCTATGCTAATAACTAATGTAGTATTAATATTAAATTAAACTTTAAGGTGAATATTATTTTCCAAAGACTTGTGCAAGGTGAGGTGGTTCTATCTAGCTGGCTGGTTATGGAGCACACGCAAGATGATGCTTCTTCCTCTTTGCGACAAGGGCGGGGTAAGTATGGTAGCGCCTCCCTCACTCTCTAAGGCAAGCGATATGGCCGTAAAGTGGCAGAACAAGGTTGGCAGGATTGCCGTGAAAGAGCTGGCGCAAGTGAGTGCTCAAATGAAACGTCAGGAATTAGGAAGGTTACGACCAGCTCCGGAAAAAGTTCCAATCAATCCAGCAAGAGGTAAGCCGCTCTTGTAATCATCTCCACTATGTTCACTATATTGTTAAGAGAAAAACTTTTGATTTGTGTTTGCATTATATCAGAAAGCGAAGGCTTTGTACCAATTGATAGTCGTATTTCTTCTGGGGAAATTGTTGAGACAAAACACGACCAGTTGCTATCTATCGGAAAGAAACAAGAACCAGGAAGCCTTTTCTCAGAAAATCGTGATAGTGGGGTAGGAACCCTTGCCGAAATACGCGATTTAGGGGATATCCAGTTGGTGTCTGTTGGTAAAGAGGCAGAACAGGGAAGACCAACGGGACCCTTAGGTACTTCTACCAGAAGGAGTGATGGAATATTTAACAAACCAAGTGGGGTTCGGATGGCAGATATGCTGGAGAGAAAAGACTGGTTTACTGTGCTAAATGGAGAATTTAGAGGTATTGGTGGGCTTTTTTCTACATAACGCAAAAGAAAGTTTTTGACACTGAAATTTATTTCGTGTGGTAGGGCATCAAGTGCTTTGCCGTCCCCTAACAGGAAGGTTATGATGCAAGTTTGTTTCCTTACGAGGCCTAGGATTACGGAACCGGAACTACAATTCCAGTTTCAAGTGTCACCCGTACTCATATACGGACCTTGTATTATACTAACCCTTCTTCTTGCCAAATTAAGAGGCTCACGAGTGAGCCCACCCCTGAAAATATCAGCAGATTAACAATGGTGGATGTAAAAGGAGTATGGTTTGAGGGGAAGCCAGTCAGTCAAAAACTTCAAACTGTTGCTGTAGATGTTCCAGTTTGTTTTGGGTTTCTGGTGTTGCGCGCGAGCTACGCCTTGTCCATGAATAGGTCCACCATTGAGCATTAGACATACCAGACCATGTAGCAACAGTATATTACATATTTCTTTTTTCATTGCAAGCTTACTGAAACATCATCTACTCAACTCTTATTTCAGGGGTTTGAAGTAAACGCTAGGTCAATACAAGCCTCCAATGACAGAACGATTTGGATGGCCAGCCCCACCCAAACAGGACTAAGCTAAATGAAGCAAGTTTACATGGGACTCTTAGAATAATTTGTAGGCTCATATCTGGATCTTCTTTTTTATTTCATCCATTTTGAGTTGATGATTTGAATAAGTGTTTTGTGTAAGTGCCAAATCTATAGAAAAACATTTGCATGTGTTGATCAAATTGGAAACACATCACAACCGAGCTGAACCGAGAGTTGAAACTTGTTGGTTCGGTTTGACTCAGTTATTCAGTTAACCATTTAATTAAAATAATGAGCATTTCTAAACAAGAGTGTTAAGATTTCTCACACAAGCTGGACCATGGTTGCTTGACTGTGAATCATGAGAATAATTAGATTTCGTGTTGAAATTTCAGTTATTCAGTCTTTATGATCGATTGGAACTGAAAACTGAATTACCTAAAAAAATAACCTGACACTGAACCGAATCGAAAACTTTGGTTCTGTTCTGTTAACACCGAATAATGCTCACCGCTAATCATCATTAGCATTGGAAGATTAAGGTCATGGATTACCTCTTTAAGTCTAGCTTTCTTCTAGAGTACAGGAAAGTTCTTTAATTTCTTGGCACGAATTTCTGTTGTTGATACTGCCATTATAAATCCTCTCTCTGAATTATGCACAATTGATATTCTACATGCAACAAACCGTATCCAAAACCGTAAATAGAATTAGTTTAACAATCATTTCATAACAAATTACAATTTCATCTTTAAATCATGATCTCAAATTCATACTCACACATTCACACATATGCATACACACATCATTAGTTACGATAATTACAACCTATACTTTGTCTGCCCCAAAGGCCACGGGAGTCGTCTGACCCTCCTTAACGTAACCTCGGTAACCCCATCCATGATGGTAACCCCGTTCTATTAACACGGAATAATTCTCACCGCTAATCATCATTAGCATTGGAAGATTAGGGGTCATGGATTACCTCTTTAAGTCTAGCTTTCTTCTAGAGTATGGGAAAGTTCTTCAATCTCTTGGCATGAATTGTTGTTGTTGATAGTGCCATTATAAATACTCTCTCTGAATTATGCACAATTTAAAATTATTAAAATATTAAAATTTATTTAACTACGAATCTAACGCAACAAACCGTATCCAAATCAGATCTCAAATAACCTTAAAATCAACCAAAACCAATTTGGATCCATTTAAGTTATCCTAAATCTGAACTGATACCTGGATCCATATCCGATCCAAACTGAGTAACACAGTAGGTAGCCTGTGTCACCGTGTCGGTTTTGAGACAGGTCTTGTTTTTGACCCAAAACCCATTTCAAGACTCGACCCAAACCTGACTCATTTCCGACACAAAACTTGTTTTAACACAGAATTGTTTCTTAACATGTGACACGAAGACACGACACAAATCCGTATTGGTTGAAGTTATTTTAGACATGATACATTGTGACGGACATGACATGACACGAAAACGAGGACACGCCCAAAAGGGGTCGGTTCCCTTGGTTTTTGGCATCGATTTCATAGAAACCGGCAACGTCTAAGGTCGGCGATGGTCCCCAATCCACCGTTTGCCCCTCCTTTTCCAATCCAACCAATTATCGGTTACTAGCAAAGGCATTTTTGTTGGAAAATGTATGAAAAATAGTAACTCAGATTTGAGAAAATTTGCATGAATCTACACTTGTTTTGAACCGGTTTTTGTGTATTAAGGCTTGTTTTCACATGAATCAAATAAAAGACCTTTGATATAACTCGGTTTTACCAACTAAAAATAAAAAAATATATAAAAGCAAAACAAGGGTTTCTTACCGGATAACGGTCGACTCCTCAACGATTTCCTGACTTATTCGGTCTGTATCGACGCTGTCCACTAGGATGCCCCTTTTTAGTGCTTGACCAGGATGGTAACTGGCATCAACATGGATGTTACCATCCTTGGTCTACCAGCCAAGAAAATGCAACGGTCGGCGTTGCATTTCTACAATGCCCAAATCAGGTGTTGCTATATTTTTTTAGAATCGAGCGGGTCTGGACCAGCTTGATCCAGACCTGCATCGTCCATATCATTACATTCTACCCCCCTTAAAGAAATCTTATCCTCAAAATTTAGAAAATACCTAAAGAGATGTGGATATTTCTCTCATATCTCATCCTCGAGCTTCTAAGTGACTTCGCTCAGCAAATGATAACTCTAATGTACTTTTAGTGTCTTCAAAACTCGGCGATGCAAGATTTGTTCTTTTCTATCTAAGATGATTATTGATACTTCTTTATAATATAAATCTTCATGTATATGAAATGGCTCGGCCTCAATGACATAAGAAGGATCAGGAACATACTTTCGCAATATTGATACATGAAATATATTATGCACTCCAATCAATGACAACAGAAATTCCAATTGGTAGGCAACATCTCCAACTCGTTTTACGATTTGGTAAGGTCTAATATACCTAGGACTCAGCTCACCTTTCTGTCTGAAACAAGTCACTTCTCGAACTAGAGAGACTTTTAATAATATATAATCGTCAACCATAAACTCTAAATCATGACGTCTCTTATCTGTATTACTCTTCTATCAATCTTGAGTTGCTTTAATGCGTTGACGAACCAAGTTCATCTTATCTCACGATTGTCGAAGTATCTATCGACCTGTTGTAGGTCGTAGTCGAAGGACATCCCAACACAATAGAGTCCTGCACTTTTCCCCATAAAACATCTCATAGGGAGACATCCCAATGCGTGTTTGGTAATTATTATTATATGCAAACTTAATGATGTGCACTTGGTTATCCCATTGATCCTTAATGTCCAACACACGTACTCGAAGCATATCCTCTAGAGTATGAATAGTATATTAAGTTTTTCCATCATTTTGTGGGTGAAAGGTTGTGCTAAACTGCAATCTTGTTTGTAAATTATCATGTAAGCTCCACTAGAAATGAGAGGTAAAATGAAGATCTCTATCCGAAGTAATGGTATTTGGCATACTATAGAACTTAACGATTTTAACGATATAAACAACAACTAATTTAGATAATGACATATTCTTCTATGAGTATAAATTGTGCAACTTTAATAAGTCCATCGACAATTACCCAAATAGGATCATGCTTCTACGAGGTGAGAGGAAGTTCAATAACAAAATCCATGTTGTCATTCTCTCAGGAATAGGTAATGGTCTCAAGGTTCCTATGGGTCGCTAGTGATATGCCTTAACCTTCTAACAAGTCATACATCTAGTCACAAATTCATCAATAGTCTTTTTGTTCTAGACCAAAGGTCTTGTCGGCTTAAGTCTTATACATCTTTATGCTACCAAAGTGAATGTTGATGCAACTACGATGTGCTTCTCCCAAGATCTCCTTTCGAAGTGACGCATCTTTAGTAACACATACATGTCTCTCAAATCGTAAGTAACCATCATCCTCGCGTATCTCATATATGGGTCAACCTCTATTATTAATCTTATTTATAATCATCCTTAACTCATGATCATCTCTCTATGCTGCAAGTACTTTCAACCAAAGTTTGGGTGTCGGTCGCAGTAGGGTAGAACAATGAGTTATCGGCTCTTTTCCTTTCCTGGTAAAAGCATCTGCAACTATATTAGCTTTTCCGAAGAAATAAATAATCTCACAAATATAATCCTCGAAGAACTCAAGCCATCATATTTGTCTTATATTGAAATGATGTTGTGTAAAGATAAACTTTAAGCTCTTATGGTTAATGAATATCTGGAACATAATATCATACAGATAATGTCTCCAAATTTTAACTACAAATATGACTACTCCAAGTTGTAAGTCATGTACTAGGTAAATTACCTCATGTTTCTTTAATTGTCGTGATGAATAAGCTATAACTTTATCTTTTTGCATCAAAACACAACCAAGACCCTTATTTGAGGCATCACAATAAACTCTGAAATCTTCATTATTAACTAGCAATGCTAACACTGTTGTATAAGACAATTTTATCTTTAACTCTTTGAAACTCTATTCACACTCATCTTTCTACTGAAATCGAGTATTCTTCTTCATTAATCGAGTGAGAGGAGTTGCAATACTAGAAAAAACCTCAATAAATCTTAGATAATATCTTACTAACTCAAGAAAACTACGTATCTGAGATATGTTCTTCGGTCTTTATCAATTTACTATAGTCGTGACCTTAGTTGGATGTACCGAGATATCATCCTTAGATATAATGTGACCAAGAAAGTCAACCTACTCCAACCAGAAATTACACTTAGAAAACTTAGCAAGTAATTGTTTTTCCCCATAACAAACCAAGTACAATATGTAGGTGCTCAACATGCTTCTCCTCGCTCTTAGAATATATCAAAATGTCATCAATAAATACCACGACGAATCTATTAAAATAATCTCGAAATACCCGATTCATCAAGTTCATGAATACTGCTAGAACGTTGGTTAACTCAAAATGCATCACTAAGAATTCATAATACCCATAATAAATCCTAAAAACCTTCTTAGGTATATCAGCTTCTCGTATCCTCAACTGATAATATCCAAACCGAATATCAATCTTTGAAAACACGCGAGCTCCCTGCAACTGATCGAATAAGTCGTCAATCGTGCGTAGTGGATAATTATTCTTTATAGTCACCCGATTAAGTTATCGATAATTGATACAAAACCGAAGTGAGTCATCCTTCTTTTTCACAAATAAGACCGACGCTACCCATGATTAGGTACTTGGTTGAACAAAGCACTTCTCCAAACTGTAGGAGTCATACGATAGTATGCTCTAGATATAGGATTAACATATATCTGCAAATCAATAGCAAACTCTACCTCTCGTTTCGAAGGTAATCTAGGTAAATCATTACAAAAAAAATTAGAAAATTCATTTACTATACTAATATCGTTCAATAACTTCTCTTCTATACCAAACTGCATAACAAATGCTAAATATCCTTTGCATCCATTTCTTATATAACTATACACCTGAAGAGCAGATATAATAGATATCGGGTTCTCCTCTCGCTAACCTTGAAAAACAAAAGTGGCCTCTCGAGGTATGGAGAAAGTGATCCCTCGCTTTTTGTAATCAATTATAGCACGATTCCTAGATAACCAATTTATTCTCAAAACTACATCGTAGTCTGAAATCCCCAACAAAATCAAGTCAACTCTCATATCATGATCATCAACCATCATACAACAATCCTGCAAAATCCGATGCGATACAATAACATCTCCATTATGGAAACATATAGAGAATCCTTCTAACACCCAAAATGGTGCGAGGGTCACCTGACAATAACCCCGAATAATAAGACTTTTGAAATAGTTCAATACTTATCATACCATCTAAAATAAAGAAAGGTCGCTCTATCCAACTCCTACTCTACTCCATGTGCCTTAGATGTGATAGTTTTAGATGAATTGTAAAATAATAAGGTGAACTCTTACACATAGCTTAGTAGGGAGGTTAAACATCTTTAAACAGAATTTATTCTAAAAGCATGCATAGTTTAACAATCATTTTATAATAAATTACAGTTTCATTTTAAATCATGATCTCAAATTCATACTCACACATTCACACACACGTATACACAAATCATTAGTTACGATAATTATAGGTTATATTGTGTCTACCCCAAAGGTCACGGGAGTCTTCCGGCCCTCCCTAATATGATATCGGTAACCCCATTCACTACGATAACCCCGTTTTGTTAACACCGAATAATTCTCACTGCTAATCATCATTAGCATTGGAAGATTAGGGGTCATGGATTACCTCTTTAAGTCTACCTTTCTTCTAGAGTACGGGAAAGTTCTTCAATCTCTTGGCACGAATTTCTGTTGTTGATACTGCCATTATAAATCCTCTCTATGAATTATGCACAATTCATATTCTACATGCAAAAATCAATATGATCCTCCTGATGACTGTTGAATCAACCCAATTAAAACTAGAACTACTAATCTAAGTTGTCACGGTACTTTCTTATTTTCATGGGTCTTCCCCCAAAGGTCGGGACCGGTTCAGAGAGAGAACTTCTGGTCGCAGGATCAAATTAGTTATGCATGCATTTTTCTGGAACCAGGAAGCTCCTCAACTTTGTCGTGTGAATTCTACTGCCCATATGTTGCAATTACAAATACTTTCAGAGAATGATGAAAAGTTCTTTACTTCGTATTAGTAAATACCAAATTCAAACTATGAGAATGGGAGAATCACAGTCCACTATTAACGTGCATACGACAAAAACCAAGATATTGAAGTAGATGTGCTTGCGCACAAGAAACTATTGGTTTTATGACAAAAGTGGCACTAGAAAAACAAAACAAAAAAACAAACAAAAAAAACAAAAAAACAAAAAAACCAAAAAAATTCAAAGTGTGTTGTTACATTGTATGTTTGTTGTGTTTGTCATCAATTAACAACAAAAGTAAATAGGGATGGCAGAGTAAGGAGTAATTTTTTATCTTGAGACGATCTCAATTGGTGCGCAGTGATAAGGAGTAGTAGGGTAATTAGTATTAAATTGTGGAAGCTACTCAAAGTTCTATTCACTTTATCAGTGGTCCGATGCAAAGACCGACCGTGGTGCTTCTTTTCACTGGCGTTGATTCACTTCTTAATGTTGTTTTGCTCTTTCTACTAGAAAAACGTTGATTCACTTCTCATCGAGGTTGAAGTTTTGCTCTTTTCTATACGATCATACATTGAAGACAATGTTATGATCTGGTTAGGGAGGGAAGGATCGTTGTAGTAACTCAGAAATGCTCCATAAAAACAAAAAAAAACAACAAAACAAAAAAGGTGTGTGTATTGTGTGTGTCTTTTCCTACACGGGCGTTGGATTCACTTCTTATCGTGTTGTTTTGCTCTTTTCTATATCTCTTTCACATTGAGGACAATGTTATGGTGATCTAGTGTGAAGGATCACAGGTGCTCAAATATGCCTGTAAAAAACAAAAAAAAATAAAAAAAAAAGGTGTGCTGCAATGTATTAATATGTTTATAAGGTTGTGTCGGCAATTTTCTAACACCGCTTAAGGATGGCGTATAGGGAGTAATATGTTTACTCTTGACGATTTTAGTCAGTAGATAACTGCTCAGGTCTAAAGCAGCAATTGGAATTCAGAAAATTCTGCGTGAGTCGAGTAAATTGTCTTTTCTTAAAAATCATATGGGGTGATTATGGATGTCAGACTCCCATGGATCGAACGTATAGATACTAGTATCTTGTGAGATCTTGAGCCTAATGGATGGATTCAACATTTATTGCCATTCAAGAAAAATTTATTTTCTGAGTAAATTTTCACCACTCTTAGAATGATCACTATAGAACTTAGCTTATGGATGTTGAATTCGGTGGCTACGCTTTCACTTGTACGCAGTAGAACTATGATCTGAGTGCGTTTTAAAAAAAAAATAGCTACTTTTAGCTAAATAGCCAACCTTGCATGGATTTTCCATTGCTTAACCCCCTTGAGCTCTATTTGACCAATGTGTATTGATTTTCAACTCATTACGTGAGAATGATCACTGGGTGGAACTTAAAGAGAAAGCATTGACTTCTGTTATTTGAGACTCGAAGTTCCTTACGTGCATGAACAAGTGTGTGGGGGTTTTCTATGTGCAGATTGCTTATATAAAAATACTTCTTGAAAAGAAAAGCTAACCTATACATATTCTTATATAAAAGCAAAAAAGAGAGCCGACTATTGCTACAATGCAAGTTACGTGTCTATGTGATAGATTCATACCTAGAATGGTGGTGGATGATCGAAATGCCAACAAAGAATAGAAGAGGCAATGACTCAAGCCTATTTGTTGGGGATTCAATCTACCAATTGAGTCTTTAATCAAAAGGGATTAGTTAGATGTCTGGTCATTGTCCGTATGAGTAAAACCAAGAAAATCTTGGGAAAGTTAGACTGAATGTTCTCAAACATCTTCTCCACTCTAACCGTAAAATAAGAGAGCTCTTCTATTATTTAGTATTTAACTTGACATATCCATCGAAACTTCCACCGTTACCTTGACTATATTCATAACCTTGAATAAAGTCCTCATGATTTGATATACATGTGAAACTCCGAGTACGTGGAGAGTAGAAGGATAAGCAAGCATAGGAGCTAAAGGGACCTTCAATGGGTACGAATTGATCTTTAACAAATACCTACCTTAGTTAAACACTTGGTAGTTATTACTGTATGAGAAAAATTCCCGTAGAGGATCTATGGATTCTTACTCAAAGTTAATTTCAATGTTCTCAGTATCACTTTTTTGCTTGTTGAAGCTGAGATCTGAAGATCTGTCTATCTCATGAATGTTTGGTTACTTGAACTTATTACATTGATCTTCATTAGCCTACCAACTATTATTGTGCCCCATTGAGTAACCTTGAAGAATGTCCTACACTGATTTGTGTATACATGTGTTTTCTCGTTTTGCCCGAGTGGACGTAGCAAAATAAGAGTAAGCATATGGGGGTAGTTACGATAATTAATGATGTTCAGCTTGTCGAATCTTGAATCAAGCGAAAAAAAAAAATCTTTTTGAAACTACTTGCTATTTCATTTCCTTGAGTGGTGAAAGGAAGTAAATGTAAATAGGATCCTTTCAGAGTCAACCTCTAAGAACAACTGAAGTTGCTCGGTATCTTTCCCGTTGTACTGATTTGAGATGTGAAAGTGACTTGTTGCCGTGACATGAATGCTTCAGGTAAAGTGACCATGAGTACAACACCATGATTTGACCATCTAATCGTAATTTCTTATCAATTCATTATTAAGATCATGAGATCTTTAGAATGTTTCCCAATCTTTTAAGAGAGGCACCAAAAAAAAATTTTTTTTTTTTACATTTTTTAGAAGGAGGTTTGTCAAAAGAGTAAGTGTAGAGGTGCAGCAGTAAGGACTGTCAGTTATCGAATCAATGACTCAGCGAATCAACTAAATCTTTGATTTTCTTGCTATTAATTTCCGCGTACCCTTTAATACAATTTGTAAACCTGAATACAATCTTGATTGTCAGTTTCCCATGTTGTACTTTTGAAAGGATAGTTATGCGACATAATCCGCCAGGTAACAAAGACCGTAAAGAAGGAACCTGTAGTTGACCAGAAGAAGGAAATTTCTTATTACCTAAGGGTCTAAGGATGAAAGGCATCTGTGAATAATCCCAATTGATGGCCAAGAGAATTTTGACAAGTCGTCTTGGTTCAAATGTTTTTAAGGATTAAAATTTAGAAGGCTAAAAAAAGAAAAAAAAGAAGAAAGAAGAACAAAGTGAGTTATCAGAGAATTGGTCAACAAAAAAAAGTAGAAGTTCGCTCACAGAGGCAAAATTTTCTCTCAAGATCAATCAAGCAATAGTTCATCCCATTTTCTTGGAAGAGATAAAATAGTGAAAAATAAATAAAATGAAAAAAAACATCACAATTTTAAACGGCAAGAAGAGCATAAGAATAAAGTGTGTCACTGGTCGCTTTCCAAAGTCGTCCATGGACCTAATGAATTTTAACCTAAAATCTTAGACGATAAAAAAAAAGGAATCCTAACCGGAAGAAAGAAAAGAAAGAGAAAACACAAAGAAAACTTTTAAAAAAAAGATCCTTTGTACTATTTGCCTTTTCGAAGAAAATGAAAAAAAATACACTTTCCTTTCTTCTTTTTATTCAATTTTCATCTTTCTTTGTGGAAGAGTGCTTCCTGGTGTCAACTATATGCGTTGTCACACGTGTTTATCCACAAATGCTTCAAATTAGGGACCTATCTAATGAGAAGAAAGGAATCTAAGATTTAACAATTATACATGGTACATTGCCTCTACCTATCATCATACGTACTATTTTGCCTTTTCGTGAATTTGAATCGACAGGTTCAAACGGGAAAGCTTCCTCTTTAATGCTTAATCTTTCTTTGTCATGTTCATAGAGGGAATACTTTGTGAATCCCGATGCGTGCAAATCTGTAAGTAGCCGATAAGAGAACTCCAAGAATTCGGGATCCCATTGATTTAACTCAATTTAATAAGGCCGATCCTCTCCGGCTAACAGGGAGAGCCTACGATCGGGTTTGATAGATCGAGAAGGTTTTTCCCGAGGAAGAAAACTCTGTGCAATCGGCAATGTATGCAGAGGAAACTATGTTTTTGATCTTCGATATGATTAGAAGTCGGGCACTCCGGTGTCCGACGATACCATCTTCAATGAAGCTCGCAAATTTAAGTTGAATAAGTGACAGCTTTGTGTTAAGAGCCTAAGCTTCACTATAAAAGAATGTAGACAAAGGATTCTTTCCGGCAATTGGGCCACGTGTATGCCATTGTTCTGCGTAAATACTTCGCCATCTTCGCCCACGTTTTAAATTCTCGGGAATAAGCGTACTAACGTCTCTAAATTCGGGGCTGCAAATTTGTCGTAGCGTTTTTAAATTCCTTAGCTGGCTACTATCAGTTTTTACAATAAAGACGCCAAGATCTTTTTTGGGCCAAGCCATTTATATACTTCCGGTCGGGCCCAGCAGTGCCCTTCAAATTCCTGGCTAAGCCCACCGTTGTCTTTAAATTCCTAGGGCTGCTTCATCACTGTCTTTTAAGTCAAGATAGCCCACGGTCTTCGGGTGCAGGCAAACCCTTTCGTCTTTAAGTGCAGGCCAAGCCTTGTCTTCATCGCTCTTTTAAATTTTCGCCAGACTTCCGTATCAGTTTTTTTTTTAAATTACTAGACAAGCTGTTTGTCTTTCGCCCTTAAATTCTAGGCTGCAAACCACTGCTTGTCTTTAAATTTCCGCCAAGCTCACTTTGCTCTTTTAAATTTTGCAGCTGCTCAATCGGTTCTTTAAATTTCAAATTAAGCCCAGCCTTGCCTTTACCAATTCGAGCCAAGCCCACTCATTTTAAATTTTGGGCCAAGCCCAGTGTCTTTACCCCTTGTCGGCTGAAATGCAGCCCGATCCTTGTCTTCACCGTTAAGCCCGTATTGTTGTCTTTTTAAATTCGCCAAGCCAAGCCCTCGTCTTTTAAATTCTGCCGCCCATCAGTTTTTTTAAATTTCAAGACCATTAACATCAGCCTAAATTCTGGGCCAAAAGTCAGGTTATCTTTTAAATTCAAGCCCATTATGTCTCTTAAATTTCGCCAATGCCCACTCTTGTCTTTTTCGTCCTGGCCAATAAATATTGTTCTTAAATTCTCGGGAGCTGCAAACCACTGTTTTAAATTCTGAATAAAGCCTATCGTTAAGTCATTAGTACTGTCTTTGGTCTGGGTCAAGCCCATCCTTATTAAAGGTCCAGACGAGCCGTTGTCGCATCGTGGTTTCAGGCTAAATTTCAATGTTTAACGTTTTTTAAGTCTGCCGTTTCCATCGTTTTCCCCGCTGTCTTCCATCGTTTAGGCCAAGCCACGCTATCTTCTTCAAATTCCTGCCAAGCGTACTTTCGCTCTTTCAAATTCCTGCCAAACCCTTTGTCTTTCATCGTTCTTAGCCAAGCCCTTTTGGGGCAAGTGGGCTCATCGTCTGTTTTTACTAATCCCCAGGCTGTCGGCCACTATCTTTAAATTTCAGGCCAAGCCTTGTCCATCGTTAAGTCTGGGCCAATTTCGCTGTCTTCATCGCCTTCAAATTTCGGGGCTAAGTCCACTGCCTTTAAATTCCTCGCCAAGCCCATCAGTCTTTCAAAATTCTGGGCCAAGCCCATCTGCCCTTACCTCAGGTCAGAGTTTACCGTTCATCTTTTAAATTAAGACTGACCTTGTCTTTCACCAATTAGGCCAAGCCATTGTCTTTTTAAATTTTTAGGCCGACCTTTGGCTTGCCTCGTCTGAGCCAAACCGCGTTGAATCTTTGGTTAAATTAGGGCAAGCCACGACATCTTAAGTGCAGGCGAAGCAAAATCGAGTTAAATGTAAGACGACCTTTGTCCTTCAAGTACGAGGCAAGCCCTTAAAAATTAAATTAAGGTCACGCTTCATTTTTTTTTAAATTATCTAATAAGGCCAAGTAAAGAGGGCATCTTTAATTAGAATAAACCCACTAATTTGACTAAAAAAAATAATAAAAAAAAGAAACAAAAGGCTGAGCCACTTTGTCGCCCGGAGTAAAGGCGATTCACGGCACCTCTATAAATTAAAATGACCCATCTTTTTAACCCAAATACATAAGCCCAAACCCCTATAATAGTCTCTTAAAATTAGTAAAAAAAAAGTATCTTTCAAATGAGGCCAAGAAAAATAATTTTAAATTACGATCAAGCCCCTTGTCTTTAGGTGTGATTTATACGTTGTAACAAAGTCCAAGGACTCATTAAACATTTATTTGCTTTTACGGTGAACACATGTCGCCATTCTAATTTCTTTTCATTGTTTGCACTTTGTTTGCATTTATCCTTTCATGCATTGTCGGACAAAATTGGAGTTCATTTCTGCTGGGTTTTTTTGTGATAAAATGAAAAAACCTCGATTTTCCTTTGCCTCATCAGAAACAAGTAAAGAGAACTGACTATGAACACCCAATTTTGACGGACTAAAAAGAAATAATAAAAAAGAAACAAAAAAGAAAAAAGAAATTTCCCTTTAAAAGAGGGAAAAATCGTAATTCAGAATATGCACAGAAGGGGGGTGAATTTCATCCTGCTGGCATTAAATTAATGGCGAACTTCAATTTACCCAACTACCATCTTCCTTATCCGACCGCAATGCCAGCGAGAAGGACACAACCATGAACAAAGCCATGGTGTCACAGACAGCTTCCTTTTTGGTTCAACCTTCAGGTCAGTAAGGTAGCTCACCGAAGAAGGCCGACGTTAAAAGACTCTTTTCCAGATGACATCACCGGTGAGAACTTAGTTGAGTTGGTTGGAATCATAAGCTTGTTTTGTATTCGTTACCTTAGTTTCGTTTTGCCTTGTGGGGTGCGAATTTGGAGTTTTTAGATCTCTGAGGCAGAAAAAACAGGAATTTGGTTTGTCGGTGCTTGAAATTTTATCTCGGTATGCTTGATTTGTAGAGGTTCTGTTGTATTTTGTTTAACTTTAGAACGGTAGCTAGGCTCTGGATAGTTTTTCCCTTTCATTTTTGGTTTATTCCTGATTTGGATATCTCTTTTGTTGTGTTTCACAGATGAAATTTGACTAGAATTTGGTGCTTGGCATCAAGAAAGAAATGCATGACATTTTCTCAAGATTCAAGAGGTGTTCTTGACGTTCCCTTCATGGTTTTCAATAAAGCTGTATCTCTGTATAAAAGGTGAAAGAAAGGGTCAGGATCTGCAAAGATTTGTTAAGGTCTGATTTTCTGCTTGAATTTTAGCCTTATTGAGCATCTATAAGGAGGAAAAGTGCTGTTATTTTTATTAGCCATGGTAGGCACAGTGGAAGCAAACCGTAAATCTGTTCATTTAAATGGCTCTGCTCATAATTCATCTAATGGAGTAGAAGAAAAGCTTGACGAAATCCGACGGCTTCTCGGAAAAGCTGACGGTGATGTGTTGAGAGTTGTTGGTGTTGGTGCTGGTGCTTGGGGCAGCGTTTTTGCTGCAATGATGCAAGACTCATATGGCCATCTTCGTCTTATCTGAAATATGTTGAGGCAAGGCTTGGTGATAGGACCCTCTTTGCTGATGAGATTCTGAAAGATGGGTTTTGCTTGAACATGATTGATACGCCACTGTGTCCCCTGAAAGTAGTCACCAATTTGCAGGAAGCCGTTTGGGATGCTGATATTGTGATAAACGGTTTGCCTTCAACTGAAACAAGGGAGGTTTTTGAAGAGATTAGTATTCAATATGAAGTGACCTTTGGGCACACGCCTGAGGGTTTTGCATGAAGATTGAAGACATCGGCATGTTTGCTATCCAGATAATTCATGTTTCTTTCTCATGAGCCAGTTAAAATAGGATTTTAGTAGACAAATTTCATGCGTTTTTCTGTTTGTGACTTTTGTGTTGACTTTGTGTAATAAATAATGTAGATTTATTATTATTCCTCCAATAACTAAAATAAGATGCATAAAACAAAAATTTATGCAAGTCAAAAAGATGGACCGGTGCCTCATAATATTGTGAAGGTGGTCTGAAATTAGCAAATGCTGGATTGGAGGGTACTTCTCTTCCCTGAAACCTGCTGTAGTTCTCTTCCATGAATTCTATGTCCATGCTGATGACCACCATATCCACTTTTCTGATAAGAAGGCTGCTACTAGGATCATACAAGGTTGATATGGAACATAATCCTGTGCAATATTATAAATATCATGCTGTAATCTGTATTTCTTTCATGAAATGGATTCTGAATTAAGTTTCCACCAACACCAGCATATCATGGCATACCCCTCTGAATATTCCTCAATGAATGCCCTAAACGTGAAAAGCAGAGCCTTGATACTAAATGCTTGTATCATTTTTTGCCTATTTATCAGTGCATATCATGCCTTATCGGATCATATTGCTGTTTTCTGTAACTCTTCTTCCAAAGCATCTGTTCTTCCTTAAATTAAGAAAGAGAGTATCATATTGTGTATCAGTGACCTGCATGATAAAGGGTCTGGTAGGATATTTACAACGTTGGTCCTGTTGTGTTCCTGGTATTCTGAAAGGCACAAATCTGACTCTCCACTTATAGTGACCCCCATTTCTGTGTTCATGTGTTACGTAATAGTTAATACTGCATGCTCCAAGATTTTTCACATGTTGAACACAGGAGTCAAACAGCTAAAGCCTTTACCTCCAGCAACCTTTGTAGGGTTTGGTATCATGTTCATTCTGTGAGATCTTGACCTCTCAATGATTCTTGGTACACTCCCTGTGTCTCCGGGAGAAATTGTAGAAAGCTGGAACTTGTAGCCTTGCAGAGAGGCTGGTGTCCATTTTTCTCTGGGAGTTGGAAATTTACCAGTGAGCACCAGTGCCAGATGCAAAGTTCAGAAGTGCTTCTCCTGATTTGAAGCTATTGAATGTGTTGTTTAGTGTTGCTGATGGTACATTTCTTTAAGAGATGTAATATTTAGTGTCCAAGTTCATAGGTTTGGAAAGCCAGTGTACCAGGAAGTGAGCTGCCTCAGTGCTAGTTTCTCGTAGCAGAATTAAATGAGTTGGAATAAGCACTATAACTCATCAAACAAGAACAACTTTTGATTCTACTGTTTCTTGAATGGGGCCGGTTATCACCTAATCCATACTACTCCTGCTTCATGTCTTTGAGTGGCTAACCTGAAATATTATAGGATACACTTTTTTTTGTTATACTTCCATTAATTTGATTTTGTGATATTGTTTCTTATTCACATTTCCTTTATTTTTGTTTCGCTTTACGCACCTTGTTCTATGATCCTATGCTTCCAGCTGGAGTTCCCATGGAGAACATACTTTACCTTGGAGGGCCAAATATAGCTTCTGAGATATACAACAAGGAGTATGCTAATGCTCGAATATGTGGTTCGGACAAGTGGAGGAAACCTCTTGCAAAGTTTCTAAGGCAGCCCCATTTCATTGTGTGGGATAACAGTGACCTTATTACGCATGAAGTTATGGGTGGCCTGAAAAATGTATATGCTATTGGCGCAGGTATATTCTTCTTTTATTGCTTATAACCACAAATACTTTAACAGTAGGACTATGATTAGCGAATTTTACACATGTAGCTTAAGGACTATGCTTGGTTATCCTTATTCCCCAACATATTACATGATTTGCATGCAATTTACTTATGAACATCCCTACAGCATCCTCATATCCATTTCTCTTTCGCAGTCAAATAAAACATCGAGCAAGTTGGCTTCTAAGAATCTAATGACAGCCCAATAGCATGGGGGAAGACTCAGTTTGGTTTGGTTGGAGAATGAACTCCACCATAATTGTTGTGGAAGAATTAGCTTTATCCACCCACTTCTTTTCTGAAAAAACAAACTGAGATGAATTAGTTCTTCCCCTACTTCAATTTGTATACCATCTTTAACGTCAAAATGACCTGGCTTTCTGATGATGCTCCAAAAAAGTCATAATGGCCACTTTGCCTTCTTTCCTTTTTAGTTTATTTTACCATCTAATGGATTATCTTCTATGCTATAACAGGCATGGTTGCAGCTCTGACCAATGAGAGTGCTACTAGCAAATCCGTTTATTTTGCACATTGTACATCTGAAATGATATTCATAACTCACCTGTTGACGGAAGAACCAGAGAAGCTTGCTGGCCCATTATTGGCTGATACCTATGTTACTCTTCTAAAAGGACGCAATTCATGGTATGGCCAGATGCTAGCCAAGGGGGAATTGAGTCCTGACATGGGTGATAGCATCAAAGGCAAGGGAATGATTCAGGTCTGTTATCTGATTCTCATTTTTACGGTGCATGCACAGTCATCCGTTCATTCAGAACTAGATGCATGCACACTCTCACAGAAACATGCATCTATCGTTAAGTGTATTCTTTGCTGGTTCTAAATTCTCTAATGCTTCTTGATGTGCAGGGTGTGTCTGCTGTACACGCATTTTATGAGCTGCTTCGTCAACCCTACCTCAATGTATTGCATCCTGATGAAAACCGACAAGTTGTCCCTGTTGAGCTCTGCCCCATCTTGACGACACTTTATAAAATACTGATCAAAAGGTCATATATATGCTTCTTTTTTCATTCATTTTCTTTTCACTTAGCTGTCCAATTCTTTCTTAGTATTGTGACATATCATGCACATCGTACATATCAGATGATAAGTGTCGATATAGTTCATGTCGAACTCCATTTGCAACGCCATACAACACCATATCACAGATGGCCTCCCTATCGTAAGTTATGAAGGTGTACATGCCGTGCTCTTAAGATATGGGGCCTCTATGGGATTGGTTGCAACGTTACGAATCGATATTTATGACACTAGTCTTTCTTCTACTGCCCTTTTGTTGCCGACTGTGCTGCATTAAGACAAGTACGCTGAAAATTGTGTTTGCTGTAGGAATCTTGTGGAAGTTTATGGTCATTTTCCCCTTGGAGTTTGCTATTTGTATGTTCAAGTGATTTATAGATTGAGTTGCCTGAAGATTGCCATCATTAGAAAGTTCCACCTGTGCAAGATTTGGAATATTTTCTGTTTGTGATGACCGATTTTAGCTCTGTCGGTGAGGCCACATTTTGGAGATGATCTTAGCTCATGTTTGCTTATTCCAGCTACAGTCTTGATTTCCTTTATTTGATATAATCATTATGAGCCTTGGCTGATCAACAAGGAATCCTAATGTTTTGTCTGAACTCACAGGGAACTATCAACTGAGGCCATTCTTCAAGCATTAAGGGATGAAACCATGAACGACCCACGCGATCGGATCGAGATAGCACAGAACGGTAGTTTTTACAAGCCATCTCTTTTGGGACAATCTTCCAACGGCATTTGAAATCATGTTAAGCACCCGAATTGCTTCGGATTATGAATACTACTTTGTGTAAAGTTTGATAGTTTTCAGCAAGGTGTTTTGTAGTAGATGAATTTTCTATGATTAGGAATCTTCGTTGTGTCGGAAGTTTCAGAGCCACATCTCCTCAATGTGTATCCAAGGCAAGGTCCGAAGATTAGGAATCTTCGTTCTGTCCAGTAATGTAACCACGACTTCGAAGAATATGTGTTTTGTAGTGGATGAATTTTTCTATGCTTCGATGAAAGTATTGGAATTCTCTTTTGCTGTATTCAAAGATAATGGCGAAAGATGAAGCTGACACCAAACATGGAAATTTGAGGCTGTAAATAAGAATGATAGATGATGTATTTATGCATTACATATAAAAAAGTCCATTGTGAAAGAAAAGAATGCTGCCTGGTTTTTAAGTTGCTTCCTTGCATGAATCAGTCGGGTCTCGAGGATGAGAAACTTTGAACAAGTGACGCAAATCTCAGGCCCTCAAAGTGATCAGTCGCCGGCACAGCCATACCAAAATTCAGTAGCACACCATGTTCATCTCCTGCACACGATGCGTCAGAATCAGCTATTAATATCAGAATCTGTCAGCCATTGCTGCAAAATAAGCTTTAAATTCAGTAGGCCCACCAAAGATGTAGACAATGTGGAAATGGTGAAGTTCAGTGTCTGGTAGCTTCCGGGTAGTAGCCCATCATACATATATTCCCAAACCTAGCTCCTTCGGATTGGTTTCAACCATCCATGCTGGCCTACTCACATATAATGATTATTCCCAAAGGAAAAGTTTATGGATATGCAAGCAGGAGCTAGATACGGGCGCGCACAAACAAACACTCGCACAAGGAAACAGAGGAAGGGAAAAACAGATACTTGTTCATTAGTTCATAGCTCCTTTTGATGCACGTTCAAGGAGTCTTTCTAACCTCAACTGAGATTCCTTCAGGCTGTGAGAATTTGTTGCAGAAATGCTCAATGTTTGATCAAATCAAGTATCAAACTATCGCAAACCAATTCATATTCTGGTACATTTGTTACCTCTTCTGGAAACCAAACTCCTGGGTGAGTGCTTCCTTCAAGAATTGCGATTGCAAAGGCAGCTGTAGATGTACCAACTGATCTGAAACATGAATCATCAAAAGGAGAATCACCACACAGTGGCACAAAATTTCTTTTAGGTTGTGATGAAAAAGAAAATTCTTAGGTACCAAAACTAATCCTCATCCCACATTGAATATGGTCGACTATGTGCGCTCATCAAAAATGCCTAGGATAGGAAGAATCAATTTATAACCTGGCTTTTGCAGTCAGCCACTTCGGAATATATTGAGCAGCTAATCAGTTTTGTCAACTTGTTTATGATAATTAAAGAATAACCATAGATATCCCACAAAACCCCTAAAACCAATTCAAACACTATAGAAGAGTCATCCAGCTTAGTTGAGGGCAAGATGAAACCCTTGTTCCCATGATAGTATAGTTAATCTTTTAATACAAGGCATGTGCCTTAAAAGCTTTTGTCTATTTATATCGATGTTCATGTTAGGGCAAGGCCCACGACTTACAGTTCAAACACAGTAATGAACCATTACCAAATTCCATGCATGATCAGGAATGAGAAAACTAAAATTGGACCAATTGTAAAGGCATGGTTAATCTGGTAAACGTTCATAATCACTTACTCCGATAATCTTTTGTGGCTGAAAATGCTAACTGTACTCCGCCCATTTGAGCACTCCAGATCGACCTGAACGACAAATATAAATATGATAAAATAACAAAATGAAAGATCGATCTACTTCCTGTGCATGCTCCAGACACGCCCACACACAGGGGCAGGGCAAATTTTTAGACCAAAGTTATACCTCAAGTCATCAAATTTGCAAATTAGTATGACGATTCCTACATGAAGAATGGTTGAGATGAGAGTAATAACTCACCCTCATTGATACACGTTCTCCTGCAATTCCATCAAAAACTCGAACAACTGGATCAAACAGTGTCACCAGTTGTTGGACCTTGCTCCTGTCTCTCAGAGTTTCCTGCATTGCTTCCATAATGGTTCAGTAAAAAGTAAAAAATGAATTGGTTGCCAAGTTTAAACCGCAAGCCGATATACATGAGAAAGCAGTAACGCAACTTTGTGCTAATTTAAGCACGTTAGACGGTATAGATTTCACCAAATGGGTTATACAATTACACTATTAGCCAACATATTGACAGATATCACTTGGACGGTATTAGGAAAAATCATCATTGAGGCATCAGGATGACTATATGACTTGCTCATAGAAAGAGTTTGACACCATGATATTTAGAGACTGGTAATTATGGAGTTTTAGTTCTTATTTTCTGCAGTAGATAGAAATTTTTGACAATCCTGATAAAAAAAATTAAATATGAAAGCATTAAAGAGATAACTGTGAACATGCCCAAAAAACATATATGTGGTTCACGGTGGATTTGACACGTTGATAATACTATGCAAAATCGTATATGAAGATTACCACAGGGACTATGTTTGCCATAGCCAACATCCCCCAGTTCCAGAAGAAGGGCGCTGTGCCAAACCTCGCACTGACAGTTGGCACTCCTAGCACTTCGTGAGTGCTTCTAACTTCAGGCAAATTCCTGCAACAACCCATAAGATGATAAAGATAACAATTCGATGACTGTGGTGTGATTTTCTCTTTTGAATATATATGCTTGGCCCACATGAATCTGAAATCTTTGAGAAAAAGTAAGCGTACTCAGTTTTTCAGGAGAGCTAATCGAATAAAAGATAAGAAAAAAATAAGATGCATCTTCTGAAGTACACATTTCATGAGGGAACATGTCCCGGAAATATGTTGCCAGCATATCTGGGATAAAGTGCCAAACAGCAAAGAGAATATTACAGGATAATGTAATATGTTACTGCTTAACAATGCAACTTACAATAGATAAACATCTCTCTTTCCAATCCCTTTTCCGAAATCTATGTTAAGCATCCCGCTATATGGTTTCAGTATGATTTTTTCTCCTGACCATAGAGTACATCGAAACATAGCAAGTTTAATTAGGTGAACCATCCAAGTGAAGCAAATGTAGAGTACTGACTGAGATACCTTTGTTATAGGCAACAACATCTTCTCCAAGAAGCAAAAAACTGGTAGATAATATGGTTGGACCAACCCCTCCTGTACCAGCTGTAAAATAATAAAATCTGCAGCAGACAACAAAAAACAAGAATTTCACTAGGAATTCCATTCCTCGATATGATATGAAAGTTGATATGCTCATATCTATTTTTCTTATTAATTCAAGAAACAGTCTACTTATGTGCAAGCATAAGTAGTCCAAATCATGAAAATGGCATAGCAACATTTTTTTCTAATAACTATGTCCATGTAAGGGTGGTCCCTTACATGGCTGGTCCCAAGCCCAGGTAAAGGAGGATTGCATTAGGTAACTAACAACCAGCATAAAATTTTGTCAGGTCTCAATGGGTGTGATGAGAATGGTAATAGGATGGATGACCTCTTAGGAAGTCCTTGTGTTGCATCCTCTAGTTGACAACACTTAGTGTGGGAAAGGCTTAAGGTAAGGTAATGAGCATTTTGTTCAAACGTTGATTATCAGGTTAGGATGCAAGTGCAAGGCAAGATTAGCTCTCACTGTTCACTTTTGAACCACTATTACCAACTATATGGCTGAACCTTACAGTAGAGGTGTTTGGCGTCATTACATTCTAATTTCATTTTCAGAAATCAAAGACATGGCTTTTTAACTTTTCATGAAATTTTGAATAAGGGATACATTATATCCTAGAGAATAAGATACATATGTTCCATTCACATATCCAACATAAATGAGCAGATACCTACACTGACATGTACAATCAAGTATCAGAATGCAATTTTACCTTAGCCTCTCAGGCTCATACTTGCCTTCATCTCTTGCAAAGCGTACAAGCTCTGCTGCCATCATTGTCAAGATAACAGCAGAAATACATTTGTTAGTACAGTGCATATGGGAAGATTTCACTGAAAATTTTGACAAGATCAACAACATAAATATAATACCTGTAAGATATGCCATTCTAGTATTTCACATACATGCCCATATTTGGAAGCCAAAAGCAGCAAGAAATTTTCATATACTTAAAGCAGGATGTTGATTTCCACATAAATAAGAATTTCTGCACGCACCATTACTCACTCCAGGATATATTCCACCAGTTGTTATTGCTGGAACATTAGCATCCACTGCTTTCTGATGAAAAGGCTTTGCTTGATATGCATAGGTTGTATCATCACATACATCCAGATAAGCAGTCTGATACAACAATAAAAAGTAAATATTAAACCAAACCACCCACGTGAAACCACATAATTGATTCTCAATACACATATCAAAAATGATGACACTGCAAAGAATAGTTACTCAGAACGTAGATGTGCACAATAGCTACATCAAAAACATAGATATACTAGCATATCCATGAGTTTGTGTACTACTGGTTTAGTGTAAAGTTGGTAATGTTGTTTTATCCATTGACCTTGGTAGAAATTGCAGCTTCTAGTACATTGCAATTCTCTCCTTGCCGAAAAGGGCCAGCTGCATGAACCAGTGTTGTCTGACGCGTATCGTATCGCATATCACTGGGCTCCACGATATGGGCGTATCGTATCGTATCGTACTTTAATATTAAAAAACTATAAAAAATATTTTAAAAATCAATAAAATTAGTAAAAATCTGAAAAAAATCAAGAAAATTCTGGAAAATTTTGGTAATTGCTTTAAATTCATATAATGCAAAGTTTAGCACAAATTAAACATTCAATATTGAATAATTGCATCCAAAATTATATATTTTGAATCAAAAAATGAAATATATTTACATTTTATATATTGTAAATTTGTATCAGGATCATTAACTAAATAATCTTCATCTTCTCCTTGATGATGTTGTTGCACTTCAAATTAATTCATGCAATGTCTTCTTCGGTTAGGACTTAGGAGTGCATTTTCTTCGTTATCTTCCATAATCCACTCATCTAATATATCAAAATTAACAAACTGCTATCTTTGTCCATGTAGTTGTCATATTTGCTAATTTTCATATGTGAGCAAAACAATGAGCTCCATTTCTTTGATTATTGAGTTTATGATACCTCAATGATGTGATATTATTACTTGATGATATCCCCTTTTTCTCTTATTGGAGACTAGCATTTTAACTAATGCTTCCATTTCTCACTTCACAGACTGAGTTAAGCCTCACACACATTGATCATGTTCAACTCAATGGAAGTCATGTAACGTGAACCCTAAAATAGTGAAGTTGTGAAATCCCCACTCAATGAACCGAGAGAACTAAATGTTTTTAATTATTTACGATCTCATGAAATTAATTAGAAACTGCTAGCAAAAATATACCTAAAAGTTGTAACAGAAAGGGAAATGATTTTGTCACAATTCTTTTTTGTTCATCCATTGTTCTTATTAAATAAATGAAATTATAAACCCAAATTATAAGCATATTGGAGGATACCTTGAAGGGAAGTGAAGAGAGGAGAAGAGAGGGAAGAAACATGCAAAAAAAAAATGAAATTTTTTTTTTTGGAAAAAAAAATTGGAAAAAAAATGGGGAATTTTTTTTTTGGAGCGGGCCGTATCGTACGATACGTATCGCACCGTACGGATAAAACTGGCATGAACTACAAGATCCACATCTGCAGTTGGAGAGTGCACGATTCATAAGAAAGAGGTAACCGCTTGTAGACCGACCACCCAAGGACTTTCACGCTACTTTTTTGAGACTTTAACTGTAAATTTAAGAAACGACATGCCCACCTTCCCCATATTTTCAAGGTTTTATGATTTTAAGCTGTAAGCGTTAATCTTTTGTTTTTCTTACAAAATGGAGAAGAGCTTAAACAAATCACTGAAAGTAACTTTTTGTTTGTTTTAAAATGTCGCTACTGTTCGTATTTACTTTTAGCTACTTTTCTTCTCAAGAAAAATCATTAAAACTAAAGGGAGAGAATTTATAGATAAATAAAACATAAAGTTAGAAAGTAATTGACAGATTACGGTGAAAAAGTACCAGTAAGAGCTTCTGCCAATGCATCTATGTTATCAATGTTGACTTCAACAAACTCTGAGTTCTCCCCCAATGTTGATACTAATGCAGCACCTTGTTCCCTGCCATACGGAGACAATCCGCTCAACTCAATGTTCATCTTTATATATAAAATTTTTGAAAACCACGTTTCCTGCCTAATTACTCCACGAGAAACCATGTGCAAACAAATCTTTGGGACACATCGTAACACCCAAATTGGTTAAGAAGACTAGCAGCAAAAGATCCGCGTAATGTTAAACAGTGAGAAGTACTTTTTCAGATTAATTAACTTCATCCCATATAACAAACCAAACCAAAACCAAGCGTTTTCCCATACTAAGTGGGTTCCGCTACATGGATTCTCAGTCACATCGCTGAGGTCGATCCTATGCCACACGACTTATTGTTTCCTTTCAACACTTCAGAGAAGTGTTCACTGTGTGGTTACTCGAGGCTTTTTGCTCCTAAACTCCATTTGGTCGCTCTCTAATGGTCCAAACCACCATAAGAGCGTTTAGTATTTTCATTTCATTTCATTTTAAGAATTTCAATTCATTCTGAGCGATTGGAAAACTCTTGATAAACTTGTTTATACATCAAACCCACAGGACCAAAAGCTAAAATTGAATGTTGAATTCTGTTAAGAAATCCACTGCCATTGACCAGAGAGTCGCAAAAACGAAGGACTGAATTCCATTGAAGCAAATGTTGCACTTAAACATGTTCCCATTAAACGATGGAACCCCATTCAAATAACACAAAAAGAAAAAGGAGAGAAAAACAAGCAGCGCGTCGAATTCTAAAATCCTATGACCCCTTCGATCACAAAAGAAATAAAGAAGCAGTGAAACGAGGGAGGCAGAGGAGAGAACCTGTTCCTCCCGGCGACGGCAAATCGAAGATTGGGGCAAAACTTGGACAGGGCGACGGCCGTCGAACCTCCGACCCTCCCCGTGCCCCCGAGGATCAAAACCCTAGATTTCTCCACTCCCCTCTCTTTCTGCCTGTTCCCCAAACCCTCTCCGACCGTGGTCGCGATCGCTCCCGCCAATTTCAAACTGCAGCGATCCCCGACATCCCTAGCGAATGTTCTCCTATCTCTGGCGAATGACGTGGCACGTCACTTGAAGATCACTTCTTATCTGCTGTGATGACGTGGCACGTCATTGGAAGGTGATGACGTGGCTCTTTTTGTAAACAAATATGGATGGAAAACCAGAAAAAATGACGAGCTAAAACCGTCGAGAAAATTGTTGCGGTTTCCTTTCCTTACAAAGGCGAGCTCTCGTCGGCAGCAAGGGCATTAAAGCACCCCGTCAGTTGTAACAGCGCCGGCATGGAGAAAGTATCAATATCATATTTCTAGATATAGAGTTCTAATTCCTCTAACATTGCATGGCTCATGTCGATAAATTTTGAATTTGTCTCCAAACAACGCTTAATTGATATGTATATATATAAAGGCAGTAGTAAACTCATAACATCTTTCGGTGTGTAATTTTATATAAATATTTTTATTATTCAGTTTATCATTGATAAAATAAAAGTTAATATACAAACAAACAACAACTAAGCCTTTTTCCATGCTAGACTGGGTCGGCTACATCGATTCTTTGTTTCCACACATCCCTATCGTGTGTCATGTTAGCAGTTAACTCACAATAAGCTAGATCATTCTTTATTGTTTCTTTCTAAAACTTTTGTGGTAGTCCTCTACCACTTTTAATACTTTTCAAATTTAGTTTTTCATACCTTCTTACTGGTTCTTCTTTCGATCTTCTTTCTATATGTCCAAACCATCTTAAACGATATTCTCTCATTTTATCCTCTATTGGTGTCACTCTTAATTTGTTTCTAATAACCTCATTATGTATATGGACTTTTCTTGTATGACCGCTCATTCATCTCAACATCTTCATTTCTATCATAGACATTTTTTGTATATGTTGATGATTAATTGCCCAACACTCAGAACCATAAAACATGGCAAACCTAATTGTTGCTCTATAATATTTACCTTTCAACTTTCATGGTATCTTCTTATCATAAATAATACCTGATACTCCTCTCCATTTTAACCAATCAGCATTAATTCTATGCATAACATCTCCATCAATTCTTCCATCACTCTGAAAAATTGGCCCTAGGTATTTAAAACTTTTCTTTTGGAGGATGCAATGTGTGTCAATTTAAAACTCTCCATAGTTTCAATTTTTTATTAACTTTTAACTTAGACTCTTCAACTAACACAATGTCATCTACAAATAACATACACCAAGGTACTTCATCTTGAATATGTTTTGTTAACTCATCAATCACCATTATAAATAAGTATGGACTTAAAGTTGATCCTTGATGTAACCCAATATTAACTTCAAAGAAGTCTATCATTCCTTCATGAGTCCTCACACATGTTTTTGTACCATCGTACATGTCTCTTATAAGGTTAATGTATATAAATGATTTACCTCTTTTTTTCAAAGTTCTCCAAAGAACCTCCCTCGGTACCTTATCATGTTTTTTCTACATCAATAAATATCATGTGAAGGTCTTTATTTTTTACTCTAAAATGCTCCATAAGACGTCTCAAAAGGCGAATCGCTTCAACAGTATATATGCATGGCATAAATCCAAATTCGTTCTCTATTGTGCTTGATACTTGTCTTATCCTACGTTCGATAATTCTTTCCCACAATTTCATAGTATGACTCATTAACTTGATACATCGATAATTCGCATAATTCCGAATGTCTCCCTTATTCTTATACATGGGTATAAGTGTACTCGCTCTCCATTCCTCGGGCATCTTTTGGTTTTTTCATATTTCATTAAATAGTCTTCTGAGCCAAGTGATTCCTATTTCTCTTAGTATTTTCCAAACTTTTATAGGAATATTGTTTGATCCCTACCTATTTACCAATGTTCATGTGTTTAAGAGTCTCTTTGATTTCATTCTTTTGAATACGTCAATAGAAATTACATTATGCTAAGAAAACTAGTGAAACTTTAGAGGCTTATAAGAAAGCAAAAAGGAAGCGAAAAGGGCCGTGAGTGAAGCAAAAGCTAAAATTTGAGAGGATTTATATAAAAAACTCAACTCAAAAGAGGGTGAAAGAGATATTTTTAGGATAGCTAGGGCTAGAGATAAGAAAACTAAATATCTTAATTATGTTAAATGCATCAAGGATGAGGATGAAAAAATTTTAGTGGCAAATGATGATATGATAAATAGATGAAAAAACTATTTTTATAAGCTTTTTAATGAAAATAAAGATGTTAGTATTAGCTTAGGAGAGTTAGCCAAATCAAAAATATATATAAACCACAATTTCTATCGACGTATTCAAAAGAATGAAATCAAAGAGACTCTTAAACATATGAAGGTTGATAAATCGGTAGGACCATACAATATTCCTATAAAAGTTTGGAAAATACTAGGAGAAATAGGAATCACTTGGCTCAGAAGACTATTTAATGAAATATGGAGAAACCAAAAGATGCCCAAGGAATAGAGAGCGAGTACACTTATACCCATGTATAAGAATAAGGGAGACATTTAGAATTGTGTGAATTATCGATGTATCAAGTTAATGAGCCATACTATGAAATTGTGGGAAAGAATTATCGAACATAGGTTAAGACAAGTATCAAGCACAACAGAGAACGAATTTGGATTTATGACATGCAGATATACTGTTGAAGCGATTCACCTTTTGATACATCTTATGGAACATTTTAAAGTAAAAAAGAAAGACCTTCACATGATATTTATTGATCTAGAAAAAACATGATAGGGTACCGAGGAAGGTTCTTTGGAGAACTTTGAAAGAAAGAGGTATCTCATTGACATACATTAATTTTATAAGAGACATGTATGATGGTGCAAAAACATGTGTGAGGACTCATGAAGAAATGGCAGACTTCTTTGAAGTTAATATTGGGTTATATCAAGGATCAACTTTAAGTCCATACTTATTTATAATGGTGACTGATGAGTTAACAAAACATATTCAAGATGAAGTACCTTGGTGTATGTTATTTGCATATGACATTGTGTTAGTTGAGGAAAGTTTTAAATACATTAGAAAGCAAAGGCCTCTGACTTAGTAGAACAAAGACAAAATATATGGAATGTAAGTTTGATCATTTGGTTACTTCAGAGGACATAGAAATTAAAATTGGCACATATTGCATTCCCCAAAAGGAAAGTTTTAAATACCTATGGTCAATTTTTCAGAGTGATGGAAGAATTGATGGAGATGTTATGGATAAAATTAATGTTGGTTGGTTAAAATGGAGAGGAGCATAAGGTATTCTTTGTGATAAGAAGATACCATTAAAGTTAAAAGGTAAATATTATAAAGCATTAATTAGGCCTGCCATGTTTTATGGTTCTGAGTGTTGGGCAGTTAATCATCAATATGTACAAAAGATGTCCATGACAAAAATGAAGATGTTGAGACAGATGAGTGGTCATACAAGAAAAGAACATATATATAATGAGGTTATTGGAAACAAATTAGGAGTGACACCAACGGAGGATAAAATGAGAGAATATCGTTTAAGATGATTTGGACATATAGAAAGAATATCAAAAGAAGAACCTGTAAGAAGATATGAAAAACTAAATTTGGAAAGTATTAAAAGAGGTAGAGGACGACCAAAAAAGTATTGGAAAGAAACAATAAAGAATGATCTAGCTTATTGTGAGTTAACTGCTAACATGACACACGATAGGGATCTGTGGAAACAAAGAATCCATGTAGCGGACCCCATCTAGTATGGGAAAAGGCTTAGTTGTTGTTGTTGTTGTATGTTATAAAAATCCGACGAAGTTTTACGCTGGGTGTCGAAAGCCTAACACAACCCTCCTCCTTTATCCGGGCTTGGTACCGGCAATGCAAGGGTGATCACTTACATGGGTGGAGTTAAAATAAAAGTTAATATAATGTATAAGATTATTTTTTTAAATTCAAACCTCTTGATAATGCCCATTCAACAACTAAAATGTTATTAGATTATGTGTCAAAAGGTATCATGCATTTACAATACTTATATACATAATAAATCCTATAACCTTTCACCATAGAATTCTTTCTGCTTTTGGAGAAAAGTATATTAAGATTATCGAGTTTATTTTTTCAAATATGGAATTTTGAATGGCACTCGTGCTCTCAAAACAGAAACAATGTATACACATACATATGTGTAACAACCTACAAGAGCTCAATTAATGTGGACATAGAATTCATTCATGCCTCATATCTGATTCCTGTGAACCTTTGACAATTGAATGATGGTATAACCCATAAGATCAAAGATAAGTCAAAGTTTATTTATTTATATATAATTAAAATCCAACAAGAAAGTAGTATAATGAAAAAAGTCAAATCTACAAAGAACCTATCTATTCCTACCATCTTATACCGTAAGTCAAAATCCTTCTCTCAAAGCACTCTAAATAACTCAACACCTCTCCTAAGTCCTGAAATTTTTAAATTAAATATAAACACCACAACTGTGCTCGTAGGTGGATATGATCTATCTAAAAAAGGTATACCAAAGACATGCATGATTTCAAATCATACAATATGTACAATATGATAAAAGATTTATATCACATTTCAAAACAATAGTATCATTTAAAACATGCATGCATAACTAAGTACTCAACATTAATACAAATTTAATTTCGATCTCAAGACTACAATGTCCAATCACTAGCTACACTCTAGGAGTCCTCCAAACCCTCCTGCTCTCCGACCATGTGACCTTTGACCATGCCTTTAGAGGACCTTGATAACCGTAATACTATCTCGTCAAGTCCAATCTTTTGGGTCTACAAGATAAAGTATTAGGATATCACATTACTAGAGTCATACACTCAACCAATTAATTTCAATAATATCACACACAACGATTTACAACTACCTCCCAGATCTATAAGATCCACTTGAAGTCACCTCCCAACCTTTATATCTCCACATCTACATCATGTGTCCAGTTTTAATATCCAAACCACTCATTTATATCAAGTAATAAATGTGTTTTATTATACATAAACTCTTTACTCTTGTTGACTAGTTCCACATATCCTCAACCTAGGCATGTCAAATAACTTGACATGAGCTACGCAATGTAACTATAAGTGAAACTAACTCTACCAATCAGGTAGCCAATACAACTACGAGCTAGCACTACCCGATATGACTATTTATAATCCAACGATGTTTTATACCATCATAGAAAATGTATCCATACCCGATAATATTTTACCCACCTATAATAACAATCAACGAATTAATATGAAGAGATACATCTATCTATAATCCAACGATATCTCATACTATCATGAAAGATAGATACATACACATTAATGGTTTAATAACACAAGTACACTTATGTTATGCATTCATATACTCAATAAAGCATTTTTATTTCTATTTGAAAAACCAATACATGTATAATCATTTCAAAGTATTAACAATCATTTCACAATCTTATGCATCATCTTAAAAACAATTAAAACTACCTCTAACATGCAATTTAGAAGGGAACAAATCCACCTACCTAAAATGCTATATGGATCTAAATGTCATAAGGTAAATCCCTCCTAATTACCTTGATTTAGTCCTTAAATCATCACAAAAGCATAGTATTAACATTACACGTTCATTTCGAATCTAATGGTTTAAATCACGTCGACATTAGACCTCAAATGATCCTAAAATCCCCTAAAATACAATTTAGATCCCTCATTCTATCCGTGTCCTATTCAGAGATCCAAATCTATTTTGTTCACTAGAACTGGATTTAGATGCGTTATGTTCACCCAATCCAGACCCAAAACCATGTCTAGTTCAATGTCACCCACACCCGATATGACACATTATATCAGTCCACCCACCAGGCATCGATTGTTTTTAGTAGTTTCTTCCTCATTTACTACCACCAAATGGTCAACCACTGGCCGATGGACCGTTTGTCCATAGTGGCATCTGCCATCGCTAGTGGTTTCACCGAAAAAAGGAGAAAAAGGGGGGCGACTTATCCCTTTCTTCAAGGATTTCACAGGAAACCTAGCAGTTTCTGATGATTTTTGGCCCAATTCGAGTAGAGAAACAACCCACAAGGGTCTTTTCTGCTCTGCCTTAATCTCCTCTCCAAGATGCCCATGATAATTAGTTAGATGGTGGAAAAATAGGAAAACAAACAATAGTAGCTTGCCTCACAAAAATTCGACGAATACCCTCATTTTTCGGTGTGCTTCCGCTCTCCATACGAGCTCCCATCGACTCTCTCTTTTGTGCTCGAGAAGCAGTCTCAAGAGGGTGATTTTCATCCCCTCCATGCCACCAACTGGTGCCCACAAAGGGTTCTTAGTGGCCATTGGTTGCATCTTTTGGAGGCTGGTCTCATGCAGGACCAGCATCAAGTATGATCTGACCTAGGTTTCACAATAGTGAAGCTCAATCTTGCCACTTTCGATATGTTCACTCATTACTTTTCAATGACATGAGTGTAATCTTAAAAAATCTAAGCATTTAAAAAAAAAATGAAAGATGATGTTATTATTGCACTTGTGCTCTCCATCTCTTGCTCATGTGCACACCCATCAATGTTCAAATTCATTTTATCATATCGGTTCTTTGATTGGATAAACAATATTAAAAAATTGAATTAAAAACATAAAAAATATCAAAATATCTTTTTGTAAATTATATTAATGTGTTATATGCATTAAATACTTTATATTTTATCACCTCAACCATTCATCTCAAAGATTTAATAATTGAGATAAAGTATATTTGAGTATGAATGATTGTGTATATTTATAACTTTGCTCTCTTTATATCCATGTTTAAACATTCTCATAGCTCTCAACCGTTCCATTAGTAAGATCAACTATTGAAATTCAATTTTCATAAGCGAAAACATGTTTTAATATTTTTGTAAGTGTATTAAATGTATTTGGTATTATTTGTTTTAATGATCTCAAGATCGAATAGTTGAGATCTTTAAGAAAATTATAATACAAATTATACTATTTACTATTTATTTTTAAAATATAACCATTGATTTTAAAGATCAAAATTTTAAAAAGATTAGTTGTGAATTTGCTGCGCCTGTTGCAGAAATCTTCATGCAGCGCAGCTGCATAAGAAGGGGCTCTTTGTTCCTCAAGGTCAAAACCTTCGCGCCACCGTCCCGGTATAAATGGCGTGGAAGCCAAACCCTTGACCTCCTGCTCGTTCACAGATTTTCGGAACCACGAGCTCCCTTTCTCGATCAGAAATGGCGGGCGTCAAGAGATCAAGCGATTTGGAGGAAGTACAGCAGAGGGCAGAGCTCGCTCTCTCTTTGTGTGCGTGCGTGCATGCATGCATGCGTGTGCGGGCGCGCGCGCGAGCCTCATGGATTGACCGATAAGATTTCCTTCGGAGTCGGTATGGATTTTTATTGGTCTAAAGCGGAAGATGAATCCATAAGAGTTTAGTTGCAGTTTCCTTCTTGTTTTCTTGCCGATCATCGGTTAATTGTGCTTGTTTGTTGGTACACGTAATATTGTCGATCCCATCTACATGCTTTGTCGAAGATGCTACTGTTCCTCGACCGTAATCTATCAAGATCTGAGAGGACTTCTCAATGTTCTCATGATATCTTCTATGGAAGCGTAATCATGTATCGATGACTATCTTGTAACTATCGATATCGATCTGAATGATGCACTCACTTGGCTACAAATAATAGTATTCGTGTCTAAAGATGAATGCTATGGAATATGAATAATCATCCAAACTTGAACGTTTAGATTGTTAATTTTCTCTACGTAAACTTTTCTTCACAAAACTATCTTTTTCCTTATTTAAAAAGAAGGTTTTTTCTTTGCCTCAATCAAGAAAGCATGAATATAACCTGAACTGAGAATTTTGAACAACCGACCCTGTGCTACTAATGTGCAACAAATATACCAAAACTAAGTTCAATTACTAACTTTTAAGCCAAAGAAAGAAGCCTAGATGGCAATGCACGCTCAACAATCTGGAAAGAGTGAAGATGATGAAGTCAAGCTTTGATAATTCAGTGCTGATCTATAGCATAAAGTTGTGGGTCGCCTACCTAAGTTGGGAATGGATAACCCTGGAAGGATCATCCACATCACTGGTTCCCAATAATTTTCTGATATGTCAATCTTTGGTTAGGTATATAACTGCTAGGGATCTGTGTAATCCTGCTTGTATTTTGGGGAAACAATCGTCCCTCCATATGTCTGGTGTCCTGTCCATTGTGGCATTCTGACTGAAGGTTCTGTTTGGCTTGTTTTTCACAAAAAATATTGTTCCTTGTTTTATAGACAAAAGAGTTCTATGTAAAATTTGGGCCTTTTGTCATTCTTATTCTTCCTTTAAGGCTCTCCATTAGATTTATTTCCAGATGGATAAATTGATGCTTGGTGATTGTAGGAACGGTTGAAAAGACTCGAGCTCCTGTTAGAAAGCAAGAAAGGTATACATCAACATTATGATCTGCATTTAAAAATTCAAACTGTATAAGTATGATACATTTAGGAGAACTTCCATTTGATTGGGCAGGACACTCAAGTTCTGCTAACAAGGAACTATTGTTGCAACTGAAGGATCTCAAGGACAAATTAGAAATCTCAGAAGCTGAGAAGATATCTCAAAGAACAGAGGTCCTTTTTTCTATACTGGTGCTTATTTTTCTGTTACCTTTTTGGCTGCTAGCCTGCTTGGCATGTAATGGGATAATTCATGATTCTAGGCTTTGAAGGAAGTGAACAAACTTGAATCTGAAAATGCTAAGCTTCAATATTGAGTTCTGCATCTTGTTCAGGCTTTGAAAGAAGCAGACACGAAATTAGAAACATGTAAAGGTAGTCTCTTAAACCTCAAGGATTTACCTTTTCAGTAATACATGCTCCTTCATATTATCACCGTATGTTTATGTCCCTTAAAGGCTTAAACTGCTTAACATACTCGCTGAACTTATAAAGAAAATCCAGTAAATCGACATGCATGCACACCCGTGTCCAAGTTGTGGATGTTAAAATTTTAATTCTTTATCAATGTTATAAATAGAGGTATCAGGAACTGGGCCTTCACCCAAAGTTCCACTATAGTAGGGATACAGTGGATTTAGCGGTACACTGCCATCAAGAAACTGAAACACCAAGCAACTTATCACTGGAAAATCACAGAAAACATATATGCAGCACATCCGTAAACCAATGCAAAGAACACAGGAACTAAATACGTATGGACCAATAATAAGTTTGCATACAATAACCAGCAAGATCACAAACAAGATCATATTTATAAAATCTTACAGTGCCAAGCTATAGTTAGTAAACATGCAAACAATAAATGCCAAATGAGTGACATATAAATAACTATTATCATTGGATAGTATGAATAGAAAACAAGAAAATCTATGTCACAGAAGTGCACTTGGGACATGGCTCTCTCAAAAAATCACATGACTATATACATTATATAAATTGTAAAGTATATGTGAGTAGAGTATATGTAAGCAAACTATACTATATATTTGTATGTATGTATGTATATGTATATTTATATTTTTTGCAAAATCTCTCTCCCTCTCTCTCAAAAATAAAATATGCACTGCCCACACACTGACACTACTGAAGACCAGCTGTATTGTATGTAAATTTATCCACTCTTTGGGTGGCAAACTATTAATGAAAATCTCCACTGGACTGTGCACCCTGTCAGTAATCTAACACAAATGTTCAAGCAGTCAAATTTGTCATCTTTCACTTATGTTCAAGACTGTTCTAAATGCCACTCTTCCAATTCGTTTGACTTCTCTTTTATATTTTATCAATTCCTTTTTGTCCTAAATATGTTAAGCTTGGTATTAGAACCCAAAGTCTTCGGGATAGTTCCATGAGCCAGCTCAATGATTTAAATTTTGTGTTCCCCTAGTTTGCAAAATTGACAACGTCTATGCTTCTTTTCCAAGGAAAACTTCATATACAACAAATTATTTCTGAAGTTGGAGAAAGAGTTATCACTCACGAACTACAGTTGCCACTCACGAACTGGTTGTTGCCTACATGCCCTCATCTAGAATTCTAGATTGTATATGACAATAGTCAAACGAAGATACTTAAAACTGGTTCTGGAAACGTTGATTTTGATGACTCGACGAACTATGGTTCTTGTTGCATACATGCCCTCATCTTGGTAGATTATATATATAGGACAATAGTCAAACGAAGATACTCAAAACTGGTTCTGAAAACATTGATTTTGATGTCGAAGCTTGGTACATGACATTAGTAAACAGCATAAAGTCGACAACCATTTTGCTTTTACCTAAGTTCGGTGAATATGCATTTTATGCATTATAGAATATATTTGCTTAAATTGTGTGGTAATTGGTTCAATAGATTAGTTATGTTCCTATTTATACAATCAATATCTCTGCTCACTTTTATGAATTAAGATTATGAATTCAATGTTGTCCACTTTGTTTGCTGTAGCTTCTGCCTTTGGAATTTTAAGCAGAGCATCATGATTGGAACAGGGTACGTGCTGTGGGTTGTGCAAATGGTATTTGTCCTTGCTTTGTGCTTCAGTTACTTTTGAGTTCTTTGACGAGCTTGACATGGGCAACCAAACACGCAGCTGAATAAGATCCAAGCCTGGACTTTCGATGAGCTTTACTGCATCATTATTTATAACAAATGAAGCATGAGCTATCGAGGATATGTGGTTCGTTATAAGTTCTATGGATCTTTTCTTAATTTGTTGGGTCAATGGAGAGTAGTCAGTCATGCTTGGTCTGCCACCTTCTATGTGCATCATATCGATCATCTTAAATTCTTTTTGGGAGGATGCCTTATCAAATATTGAATTGAATCGGAGGTACCTGTTCGAATCTCAGAATTCAATTGTTTTCTTGTGGCAGGTTCATTGTTAAGTGCGATTTGGAGGCGATTCCACTTGAAGTGCATCATGTAGATTCGTCGACTGTTGGATAAGCTATTGAACCAAAGGACTGTTGCACGCATAGGATCTTATAAACATCATTACATTATATGTTAGCATGACATGGTTGTGGTGTAAAATTACTTTGAAAAGAAAATTTGATCAGTAAACTATTCATAATCCTGTTGTGAAGGCAAATTATATGTTTATCGAGGCCAGGGGCGGACCTACTCATGGGTGAGAGGTAAAGCTGGTTGACTTCCTCAAAACCAGATGAAATTCAAAAAGATCTATACAGGTGGTTCTTTTTCTTTTGCTTTTGTAAAAATTTACTTTATGAACTACCTCACCTGAATTTCATTCAACTGAACTTTACTTCAACCCTGAAAAGGTTTTTAGGTTCGCCACTGTTCGTGGTGATCTTGCTTGTGCTCATGGGAATGAGATGTCCACCATCGATTCAACTTGTCATCAAGTCGCTCTTCAATATTTTGGCCTACCATTTCTACTCCAAGCCGTAGTTGCAGAAAAACTTCCCCAGAAAAGGGGTTCATCCCTACCATTTCATATTTTTGCTTCTTGATCCCTTCTGGCGTGCCAGTAACCAATACAGTACGATCCCAGAACTGTTACTCTGAAATCTGTAGTTCCAAGAACTAATAGTTCCATATTTCTGCCAAATTCTGCAATGCCGATACACCATCATACGGTCCCATCAGAAAAGAGAAGAACCATCAATCCGTGGTTGATATGGCCGCCCTCAGACTTGTTCTCAAAAGATTTATAGGATTGCAATTAAACCTAAAAAACCAAAACATTGAATACGCAAGTCATTTGCAAACAAAGAACAAAGGGGCCTCAACATAGAAAGGACTGGCCCCTAAAACTCATCGCCATTGTATCGTTACCTCAATCTCACGTTGGTGCATCTGGAAAATTTTCATGGTGGGGTACGTACCCTACAAAGTATTTTTAGGGTGGAGTGAATTAGATATTATTGTTCATTGATTCATCCCTCTTTTTCTATTCATCAAGCGTGTGTGGAAAGGACTCCCCACCTAAGCTCAATATAAATCCGCTGCCTGCAATTGCATTCAAGGTCTCCTCGTTGGCAAGATCGCCCAGAAAAAATTCGTTGAGTTTTGTAGAATGAAATCAAACTAAAAAGAACACTAAAATAGCAAATAGAAAATGAGAAGAAAAGAAATATTTCGGCAGTGGTATAGAGAGATTCTGATTGTACTTCATCTGAGAATTCTCCAATACTGACAGTTGAGATGCAGTTGCAGACCATCGACGCCATGATCAAAGGGAAGCATCCGATAATTATCATATAATAAGACACATCTTCCGACCATATCACTGAGTCCCACCTTCACCACTTTCATCATCATTTCTTGGTATCTACCGGAAAGGGTGTTATCCTTCTCAACAAAGACTCGCTAACCATGGATTCAGCTACCAGTCTTCCTAATGTGTCACTATGACCGCCTGTGCCCGGAGTGAGCAGTTCATGAAGATTTCAGCTTTGGGGTGCTGGTTTGTGGGTCAGTAAGGGGATGCTTGATTGCAAGGCTGGGACTACGGAACTAGAATTCTGTTTCCAGTCCGGTGGCCCATCCTTGCTGATGGGCCTTAAAATCAGGCAAAGAGTGGCATATTTTATATTTTGCCTCGAGGCCCGCATTTGATTAAAACGGGAACTGAAACTGTCCATAGTGCCACACTACGTAATCAAACACCTCCTAATGAGAGGCAACATCTTGTTTTGTTTAGATATCTCGCGGTTTCCCTTAAAAAACCCTGTCTAGCAGTTTGAACTGGAAACCAGTTGAAGCTGGAATCTGCTAATCTGGCCCAGACCTGTAACCATGTACCATTATGGTTCTTCCTCCCATGTAATTGGAACTGCTGAGTTCCATTTATAAGTTTCCCTTTTTTTTCAAATTGTTTCCGTAATTTTTCCAGCTTTTCAGTTCCAACTGGAACCCGGTGGAACCCAAATCAGTTATTATTCACGGTTTTGGTTGAACCAGAACTGGCCATGTCTATGACATGTTTTTTTCTGCATGGTTGGCTGTCATACTCATTTGTGAGTTGATGCCATTTCTTTTTTATTAGAAAAGCTATGGTTGGCCTAACTTGCAGATGTATATTAAAGAAATAAAATGTAATGTGTACTAATTATCAATGTAATTCATTTATAAACATAAATTCTAAAAATACGTTTATTAAGCATATGAAGTCATTGTACATACATCTTTCTCCTAGTGTAAGCGTAAAGATAGAGCATGGGTCTCTAAGCTTAATGGCCGAACTTATCAAACGATTCTTATTCATTGTTCGACTTATTTCCATATGAATGAGCTGAGATGACTCTTAGCCGAACAACCTCCATTCAAACAAGTTTACTACGGGCTCACCAGAAACTGGTAGACTCGAGTCGAAGGAGAGATCTCCTTAGAGAGAACAGAGGCCATGGTTTGCCTGACTCATCGAGTCAAGCATGCATTACCACCGCCTTGAGGGCATTTTTGTCACCGGGATACCATTATAGCCACTTTTGGCTGCCGCTGCCACCATTTAGGCATTTATCCTCACTATTTGCTACCAACGTTACCACCAGAACGAAGAGCAACTGTTCACCTGGCTAAGGTCACGAGTTTAATACATTTTGGCCTCATACTGTACCCCCTTAAAAAAAGTTTACCACCACCTTGGGTATGTTTGGTTTGTGGTAAGGTTTTCAGCTGTTGGTTTCGGTTCTCGTTTCCACAAAAACTTAAAGTAGAACAAAAAGGAATAAAGACATTTGGATAATACTTCGGGATTTGATATGATTGTGGGAGAGGCGGATGCTCACCTCACCCAAGAATAGGCCCGTGAACAGTTGGGACAATATCCTCTTCTTGCCTCGTATAGATCCGCCACTGCTTAAAGGCAAGCTTATTTTACTTGTCTAATTCTAGTTAACAAGAAAACTTTTTCTTCAGTAACAATTTTGATATCTCCTTCTTTTTGGTAGAATGAGGATTCCCCAAGGCTGAAGCACCGGTGTTGAACTTATGACCTTTAACTTGTGAGTCGAACCCATAGCCAGATCAACTTATTGCTCTTTGTGCAGCTTCTTTTGTTTTCATGATGGAGTAGCGTGCTCAAAAAAGGAGGGCACCCTCCTGGTCATGCCCCCCCACCCCCACTCTAACATTGTCAGCTATACCTATGTATATGAGCATAATACCAGACTGCATGCTCCAGCTAATGGACATTGCTTGCTTAGGATAAACCAGACCCCTTGCTGCAGCGGCCGATCCAGAAACTTGTTTCGGGTGGGGTGGACTTCATGTTTGAATGGGACTAAAATCTTTTTAAACTTTTTTGAAAATTTCAGTAAGTGATTGAAAATTTTCAGAATTTTGGATGAGGCAACTGTCCCACCCTACCACAATGTGGATCCACCACTGCATCCAGGTTGCCCCAGAACGAAAGTCCTGGCTCCACCCCTGGACATCATGTCCCTGTTAGATGATGAAACTCATCAAAACCAACAAGGAACCCATTTTGAAAATCATGAGTTACTCGGCCCTGGCACCATGATGGGAAATGTTTAATGAAAGAGTTTTATACTATGACAAGAGGTCATGAGTTCAATCAAACAAAACAAGTTCTTCTTAGCTGTTATTGTGTTTTTAAGCATATAGAGATGAGAATTCAAGTTCCATACGCACTCGAGCAAACCACCATGTTCTTCACTCCTCCATCATCAAACCACCCTCCATCCGTCCTCATGTATATAGAGAAATACAGCCGCTACTGCCACCACTGGTAAGGTAAGGGTAGTAGTGGTAGCCATGGGGTCACCTCCACTGGTGTCACATTGAAGTCAAAGAGGAAAGAGAGAGCGCAAAGGGCAATTTGCAGTAGCGGACCTACCTTAGAGCAAGGTGAGACATGCACCTCAATTGAAACCTAAAATTTATGGATCCACCACTGTATAGAGAAATACAAGCACTTTATAAACGTAAAAGAAGTGTGCCTCACTCCCCTAAAAAGCCCCGAGTCTACCAATAACAATTTGCCAAAAGGAGGACGACTGAATTGAAAGGTCCACACACTAAGTCGTCGAAGGAGATAAGTCGATATTGAGCATGAAGAGCATATAAGTTGATATTGAGCACAAAGAGCAATAACTCACCCAGCTATAGAGTCAACGTATAAGTTCAGGTCTAGAGTTTGATACCCAAGCATGCATTTGGCTTGGGCTTCCAAATCATACCACAAAAAAAAATCGATGTAGATAACTGGAGGCCAAAGTTGGGTGTGCATGCCTCAGGAGTTGAAACATAGTGTATGAGGTCTCCAGTTTGATACACAAGGCATACATCTGGCTTCATCCTTCAAATCATACCAAAGAAAAGAGAAGAACTCGATGATGATAATATATTTTTGGTACAACTGAAGGCCAAAATTGTTGGTAAGCATGCATAAAAAACCAATATGCAACAATCATGAACATGCCCAAACAAGAACAACCACAAATCTAAAGAATAACTTAAACAAACCGTACGAGAAAAATAACAAATAAGAAACAGAAGTAGAGAACTTATCCATGTGAGTCATCCTTGTGGATTTGCCTTAGAGAAATTAGTCACATTATTATGTACGTACACGTACTTGCACTTTCCTCTCAAGATAAAACACACAAACAACAAGAAGTACATACCTTCAAGAAAAAACCACACATCTAAAGAATAATGTAAACATACCGACGAGAAAAACAACAAACAAGAAGCACAAATAGAGAACTTATATGTGCGAGTCATCCTTGTAGACTTTATTTAGAGAAATTAGTATCCATTACTGAGTATATACATATACATGTACTTTCCTCTGGGGATAAAACACACACAACAAGTACATACATTGCTTGAGTCATCCTTGGTCATGCCTTAGTCGCCTTGGCTGGAGAGTGAAGCGACAACAAAGAGCAATCACTATATGTAGAGGGTAGGCACAAAGAACAAGAGTGTGGGAGGAGAGAGTGTGTGAAGTGATTAAGTCTTGATTAGAGAAGCCATAATCCGATTTTATAGAAAACGTGATAGATTGTGGATCTCGAATCCGATCCAACAGATACATCTCTTCATTCTGTAACTGTTTTCACATGGATCCATTTGACCATTACATCAAAACTTTTTCATGCAAAAATATTGACAGAAAATAATTCTCAAACCCAAAGCCCATACTCAACGCACATGTGTGGTCTAGCATGTCCTCTCTAAGCTCTTTCAACTAAGGTTCGTGAGCTACCAATAATATAAAAAGACATTGAGTTTTTCATCCTTTAATATAAAACTAAACTTTGTCTCTTGGTCTTCATATGCACAAGTCTTTCACATGTAACTTTTACACTTTAGGACTTTCATTCATATATTAAAGATGCATCAAATGAATATATAAAAATACTTAATAAGAACTAAGTGTAATTAATAACATGGATTTAATTAATCCAACAATTAACAATCCCCACAAAGTCTTGAAGTATAAAGTACCCTAATAATAATACATTTTATTTCCAACCATTACTTAAGTTATCCAATATTATCTTTCAAGAACTAGGTGAACATATATCTCGAACGTGAACCTTGGGTGTAAAGATGTCTATTGGTAACAACATAATAAAAGCTATCACATGATATTTAAGGTTGATATATTAGTGGTCATACATCTCTATCATGGATCATGATTGATTTTAGGGAATAACCAAACTCCTCTATTGTGGCATTACAATATCAATCACTTAATTGGGTATCTCCAAGGATATACTACTAGCATCCTTTCCTAAGACTTGATCTTATTTAGAGAATGATCTCTTCCTTAACTTTTAGTCATGAGTCTTTAGGTTTAAATAGGATAAACATACAAATATTAAAAGTAATACATAATATAAAGTGTCATTCTATTCACCCAACATCTTGTTATTATCATATTGAACTCATTTCGTATGATCTCAACTCAGTTAGGTTGAGTTGTCAATGTTTGTGAATAAATCGTGGGTTTTATTCTCATCCCTAACCTAAATTTCTCTACTAGGGCTATTGATAGACCCTTAATCAAAGGATCGACTGTATTATCTTTATATCTAACAAAATCAACAACCATAACCCCATCAAATACAAGAACCCTTACAAACTTAAGTTTGACTTTGATGTGTCTCCATCATTTTTTATTCTACTAAGAACTACTAATCTTAGTAATCATGGTTATACTATCATAATATATTAAAATTAGAATAAGTAACTTTTTTATCATAGATAAATTGAACATAAGTACCTTAAGTCATTCTGCTTTTAATTTAGTGTCATCTAAAGCACATAGTTTTACTTCAAACATAGAATGAGCCAAAATAGTTTATTTTTTAGATTTATATATGATAACACCACCACCCACACGAAACACATATCCAATGACTCTATTACCCCTAAATTTCTTTGTAATCCAACTAGCATCACTAAATCCTTTAAGAACAGAATGATGTCTACCACAATGAAGTCCATGAGGAATAGTTTCCTTCATAAAGTGAAGTATTTTATCTAGAGTTTTCCAATGAGTTCTATTTGACTAACTGATATATCTACTCAACTTACACACAACAAAAGTGATCTACCACATTGAAGCCCACGAGGAATAGTTCCCTTCACAAAGTGAAGTATTTTATCTAGAGTTTACCAATGAGTTATATTTAACTAACTAGTATATCTACTCAACTTACATACAACAAAAGCGATGTTCAATCGTGTACAATTGGTTAGATATATCAAACTATCGATAATCTAAGAATATTATAATTAATATATATGAATACTACTGTCATTGTTGTATAAAGATTTGGATTAATTATATAAGGTCTTTATAGGTATACAATTTATATATAAAATCTCCCTAAGAGTTTCTCAACATAGTGAGACTGAGAAATTATTATACTATCAATAGATCTTGTGATTTTAAGCCCTTAAATTAAATCAGCTACACTCATATCTTTAATCACATACTTATTACACAAGAATGATTTAGTCTCATTTACTATTCTCATATTGAAACTAAACAATAAAATATTATCGACGTATAAACATGTAATGACGAATAAATTATTCACTAACTTCTAGTAGACACACTTATTAAAATCATTAGAAATGGAGCCAAAAGATGATATAACATAATCAAACTTTTTATGCCATTTTTTAAGAACTTGTTTCAAACTATACAATGATTTAACAAGTTTACATACATTATACTCATTCACACGAGCCATAAATTCTTCAGATTGATGTATACAAATTTTTTCATTAAGGTCACCATATATGAAGATAGTATTTATATCTACTTGATGAATTATGAGATCATATACAAAACCTAGTGCTATAAGCACTCAGATTGTAGTCATGTAAGAAACAAGAAAATAAATATCAAAATAATCTATTAATTCTTTTTATATGTAATCTAACCTTGTACATATTTATTGTTCCATTTGTATTCAGTTTCTTTTTAAAAATTCATTTGCAACACATAATATAACAACTAAGAGACAAATCAACTGATTCTTAAGTACCATTGGAAATAATTGACTAAATTTTATTATTAAAGATTTTCTTTTAATACTTAACCTTAGGCAAGGTTATAAACTGTAGGAAGGTGATAAAATCATTTTTTGAAAGTAACAAATTCATTTCGAAAGTCCTTTTATATATCCTGCTATTTATTTTTTCTTGGTTCAATTATTTTCTCAGAGTCATCTAATTTGAAGATAACATGGTCTGAGTCACCTCCATATTTATCATCCCTTCAACGTAATCAGGAATGAAACCGATAGTAAGGTCAAGATTTCTAGAAGATATAGTTTGGGGAACTCTAGTTTTTATAGAAAAGATATTTTCAAAAAATGTAGCATCACGAAGTTCAACAATCGTGTTGATATCTATGTCAAATATATTAGATCTAATAAGCAAGAATCTATATGTATAACTCATTCCTACCCAAATGTCCAACCTTACCACAAACCTAACATTATTTATTTTTGGTTTTCTTTTGGATCTTATCATTTATTTATTCTTTACCTATTTTTGTTAGATCACTAGGTTGTTTTCTTTCAATTATCAATTTGACCTTCAAGACTTTATCAATAGGCATAACAAGTCTAGCTTCTATGATCTTTCTCTATTGCTATGTCTATCATGAAGTCATCAAGGGTCATCTTATCCTTTTTATACTTGAAATTTAAGTCAAAATCATCTCGAGACTTAGGAAATTTCTCAACAATAGACATAACAATAACTTGTTAGGAAACTCCATTTCGACTTTCTTTAGACCATGACATAAAACCTGGAATTCATGTGCCTACTCAGTCACAACTTTCTTTCCTATCATTTGATAGTTAAAAAACTTAGTTATAAAATAATTTTCAACACCGATGTCTTCAATATTGTATTTTTGATCCAAGATAACGCACATATCTTTTGCTAACGTGAGAGGCATGAAAAAGTAAATTCGATAGTAATGATAATATATGATAGTGATACATGGTGTCATTTTCCTTCCACTCTGTGATTTTATCTGAGCTTCTAGGTCAGTATTATCGGCTGAGAAACAATATGACTCGATAAAGATATGCAACTCTAACATGATCAACCAACATTTTATACGTTGTTGCCAGCATTTAAATTAGGAACCAACACAATTTTCTTGTATCAGAGTCAAATTGACCTTCAATCAAAGGATAACAAATAAAAACATGTTCATTATGAATATTGTTTTATCTAAGATTTTTGATAAATATTTTAAGAATGCATGCATAAAAAACCAATATGCAACAATCATGAATATATCTAAATCAAGAACAATCATAGATCTAAAGAATGCCACAAACAAATCATATGAAAAAACAACAAACAAGAATCAGAAGCAGGTAACTTATATGTACAAGTCAGCCTTACAAACTTACCTTACTGTAAATACCCTAAATAAATTTTGCAAAAACCTGACTCAGCATACTCTCACGTTCGAAAATTAACTTGTTCTGAAACATGGCTTTAAATTGAAAATTTTCGCAAGACCATTAAAATGAAGATTTTAAAGTTAAATATTTTCAAATCAAAGCTAAGGTAAAGCCCATTCAAACAAGGATGAAGCCGAATCATCTCTCCGAAGAATCTGCATGGATCACGGCAAGTATCAAGTTGGGCAAGGACCAAGAGAAGACCCTCTTATCTAAGGCTACAAATTGAGGTCGAGTTGACTAAAGATCGGGCCAAGTCAAGCAAGGTGGCGGGATAATCCATAGCATGGATTGCACCTAGGAAAGTCAAGTCCTAGCCGGTTGCTCTAGCCAAAGCGCACATGGCTCGACTAAGGATGGATCGGGTGCACCATCACATGGGTTGCACCAAAGTCTAAAACCAGCCCATATGGGCTCAAGAGGGACCAATCCCCAGTCCCACACACCCCATGTGATCAACCAAGAGTTAGGTCAAGACTTGGGTTCCAAAAAGTCTCATTCAAGCCCAATCCCAGACCCACCAAAAAGCCTATAAAAAGACACAAAGGAGTGCTCATTTCCAACATCTTACACTTGGAGGGACCTTCCAAAATGTGAGCAAAGAGAGAGGGAGAGCCTATGAGAGAGAAGTGCTGCAAGTTATAGAGAGAGTGAGAGAAAAGAAGAAAGAAGAGAGAAAAGAGAGGAAGAAGAAGAGGTGGTTCCAAGAAAGGAAGGGGTCGAATTCTCCATTGTGAATCCTGATATTGGGATGCTAAGTGAGTATTTCTTTCTATTTTCCAATCTTAATTCCTCTCTTAACATTTAATTTAAAGAAAAGGTTGTAATAATGAAGTTTTGTCTTTCCCCATGTTGTAATAGCAAGTAGATATGCTGTCAATTTCATTTCCTATACACTCTACTTGTTTGTTTTCTTGATTCTACCCCTCTATACTCTATAAAACTCCTATAACTCCTAATCTCCTCTATGGTTAATCTAATCTACATATTTACATTCATTTTTTTTCAGCAATTTACTTTGGGTTGCTATGTTTATGCCATTTAAATTCGGATGAGTTCCATCACATATGTTATAAAAACACTTAAAAACTATTTTCAACATCTCTACATATGTATGTTGCTTCAATTTTCATTTCTTCATCTCTGCTCCGATTGATCTAAAATTTGGAACACTTCATCTACACACATAAGTCCACATCTGATAAAATTTGCAAGAATTTTAGGATCATACAACCATATAATTAAAAGAGTGTAAGATCGAAAAAAAACTAGAACTGTTTCTGTATAGTCTATTTTTCTATAATAGAGGTTGAGTAAAAGTCTCATAACTCTATGTGTAATGTTACAAATTGAGTGAAACTTGATTTATTGTAAAGGTGACATACATAGCTTTCCATCAAAATTAAATTCATCAAAATCAGAGCTCTATGCACCGAGATACAAACCTTTCTTTGAGTCTTTGTATATCTATGATAGAACAGTTTCGTGTGTCTGAGAAGAGACATTTCCCTGATTTAATTTTGAACAATCACATCACCTAAAAATAGAACAAAAATATTTTTGGAATCTCCATATATGTGCCTGATCACTATAAAATGTTTTTGAGTTTTGGAGATTCGAAAGTTATTAAAGAAAATTAGGAAACAAGGTCTGAAAATAGGACCAGTTTCTGCTTTTCATAACTTAACAAAATTTTTCTTCAATAACACCAAGTGCACAAAATTTGGTCTATTCTCTCAAATTGTTTTTGAGCGGATTTGAAATCACACTTGCACACATGAAATCCTCAAAATTCTTAGGTTAATCCTTGAGCATCGGTTCAAGAAGGCCTAAAGCGAAAAGATCTCACTTAGCCACAATCGCCTAAAGTCATATTTTAAACTTTTGCTAGTTTTAGAAACTTGCTGGCACGCTCGCGCAAGCAAAGTAGATTTGAGAAGTTTACTTCAAGTCTCTACATAGGCTTGAAGTGACATTTTCGCATCTACACTTATAAGATAAAATACACATACGATAAAAAGCATGTACCTTACTCGAATCGTCCTCGACTACGCCTCAATCACTTGGAGAGTGGAGGGACAACATGGAACAATCACCATATGCAAAGGGCAGACGCAGAGTGCAAAGTGATTGAGTTTCGATTAAAAAAGCCTTAATCCCATTTTATAGGAAATGCTATGGATCACATATCTGATTCAACAAATACACCTCTTCATCCCGTAACCGTTTGCATAGATCTATTTGGGCATTAGATTAAAACTTTCTCATGAAAAAATATATATCGGAGATAATTTCAGGCCCCGACCAAACCCGATACGTGTGTGTGGGGTCTAGAATTCCCTATTCAAACTCTTTGAACTAAAGCCCATGAACTATCAATAATATGACATGTGGATTTCTTTCATTGTTCAATATAAGACTAAACCTTGTCTCTTCGTCTTCACATGCAAATCTCTCACACGACTTTAACATTTTAAGACTTTTATACGTATATAAAAAATACATGAAATAAATAAATAAGTTTAATTAACCTAATAATTAATTTATATTAATTCTAAGAGTATGTACCCCCACCAGGTGGGATAAGGCCCTCAAAACCAATGCTGATAATTCTTTTTAGGATGTATGCACGCTCGAGTCGAATTTGTGGTCAGATTCACACGAGTAGGGAGCGCTGCCAGAAGCCTTATGGCCCCGCGATGCCGATAAATTTTGATAACGGAACTCCAATAAATATTAAATAATTTGATAAATTTCACTATTAAAAAAGTGGTGTTTTTTTAATAGTGAATAGAGATCTGGATATCAAGATTGTCCTTTTGTCCCTTAATAGCATGGAACGGTCCCACGCCAACCAAAAACAAGGACTCTATCGACAATGAAATCAACTCTAAACAACAACAGCATTAATAAGGGAAAGATTTTCACAAGGTTTCTACGGAGGAGTGTGGAATTGTTTAACAGGATGATACTTTTACGTTATAAACAAAGAGAGCAAAGAAAAAAGAATTAAATGTAAGGATGGTGACAGCGTGACGGATTTCCAGCAAAAGACGTTGATCACCAGTTAACTTCACGATTCCATTTCCTTGTATCAGACAGATCTAGTTAGTCTAGAAAAGAACGGCCACAGATCCGCGACGTTACTCAGACAACAGAGAGAGAGAGAGAGAGAGAGATTGCCAAAAAAGTCCAAGGTAGAGGATGCGGAGAGTCGGAGAGAGATCTCTGCAAAAACCCATCTGCTAGAACCTATAAGATCCGCCAAACATGTGAGAGAGAGAGAGATCCCCACATTCAGGTGATCTCATTCTGATAGTTTCTACATCCCCACTGAGAATAATCCAACAGCATTCGTTCTTAGATGTATACAGTCAACGGCAGGTTCAGGTGAAGCGTTTGCAGAAAGCCCCATCTTTCAACCATGTCAGAAAGCCCCTGCTTCACCGCTTCTCTCATCGTTTGCTGGTATCTCTCTAACATTGGCGTTATCCTTCTCAACAAATACTTGTTAAGCAATTACGGGTTCAGCTACCCAATCTTCCTCACAATGTGTCACATGGCGGCCTGTGCATGCTTTAGCTATATTTCCATAGCTGTGCTGAAAATTGTGCCTCTTCAGACCATCAAATCACGGCAGCAATTCATGAAGATTGCAACTTTAGGAGTGGTTTTTTGTGGGTCCGTGGTTGGGGGCAACATCTCTTTGAGATATATTCCTGTTTCCTTCAATCAAGCAGTGGGTGCTACCACCCCTTTCTTCACTGCATTGTTTGCGTACTTGATGACGTTTAAGAGGGAGGCATGGGTTACTTATGCTGCTCTTGTTCCTGTGGTCTCTGGGGTGATCATTGCCACTGGGGTGAGAATGCTTTTTCTACTAAATCCTGTGGTTTTTGGTGCCTTATACTGTTCTCAGTGGTTCTTAGATTAAAAAATGGTGCTCTCCATTGTTACTGTTATTCTAATTACTGTGTGTTCATAATTATGTTTATTATCGGAATTGACGAATTGTGATGCTCACAACGTATGGACTTAAAATGGTGGGGTTGGCAACACATAACAGTTTGGACTTAGAGAGCCTGATGAAGGTCAGTCTGTATAGAAAATTTAACTAGAAATGGTTTTCTTTTCTTGGCATGTCCTAGCTGGGTATACAAAATTAGGAAGACTCTGCAAGCGATATTAATAAACACTAGAGTCAAGCTTTTTAATACTATATGGTTAAAGTTGTTTCTGCATTGCTTGAACATCCAGAATGCCAGAAAATTACAAACAAAGAGTGGAAGGCTATTACAGATATCCCGAAAGACATCACCATTACTTTAAGTACTAGAACCTTCCCAAGTAACGAAAAAGTCAGCAACTAAGGGATAGAAAGTTACTCTGGAACTACGTTGAGTTTTTCTTGGGTTTGCTGATCATAACAAAGCCAAGAAAGTGAACGTGTAGAATTTTTAAAGGGATAGGAGAGTTCTAGGATTACAAACATAACATCATAATGGTATACCGAGAAGAAAGGCACATAGCGAAATAACATTCACTTCTATAAGTGACATTTGGCAACAAATACTTTGTACAATTAATTTAGAACTGATCTGACGTGATTATGTTGTACATGCTTGACTTGTCTATTTGTCAGTAGTTGCAACCAAGTGAAAAGATGAGTTGGACAAGAAAACTTTGAAGGTTACATTTGAAACCTTGTCGCCTGCCTGTAGCTTGTGAAAAACCAGAATAAAGATTGAAAGATCAGGCTTACGTTTCATTAATAGTGTAGGTACAAATGAAAGAAGATGGAAAAGCTTTAAGGTCTTAAAGCTTGATGCATGTCAAGTTCATGTTCTGCTAAAAGAAAGGTTGATACTTTATAAGCTCTAGTTGATGTTTTCAAATTACATTTGTCTACTCATATGGTAAACATACCTTCTCTTCCAATAAACTGCTGACACATTTTTTGCTTATTTGTCACTAAAGCAAATAAAGAGATCCCTAGTTATTTGCTTCTTGAAGATGCAACATTGAAGCCCTTTTGCCTAGAGTCCGACAACCCAATGCACCTCATTGGTCCTTTGGCAAGAAATGAGGCAATTGGCATATAATGAATGTAGGTTTAATACTGGTATCCAACACTCATAGGATTTAGTTCCTTGCCTGTCAATGTTGGTGTTAGTTGTGATTCATCTACTTCCTGCTAACTATGGTAAGTTTTCACAATGGAACATGAGAAATTATTATAAACATTGTATCTACTTGATCCTAATCTTGTACTCATTACTAATGGGTTCATTTTTATGCTTGGCAGGGTGAGCCAAGTTTTCACTTGTATGGATTTATTATGTGCATCAGTGCAACTGCAGCAAGGGCTTTCAAAACTGTGCTCCAAGGCATTCTGCTTTCTTCTGAAGGGTATTTTTTTTAATTTTTGAGACACTGTCTCAATTGTGTAACATTTGCTGTGCACTTCGGCATGCACCACTTGTCCTTTTGTATTTTCTATGTCGAACCTCTCATTCATAAGATTGCTTTTGGTTTATTTCAGCTGCAAGCCTGCAACCTTCTGCTGTGTCTCTATCTGTCACTCATGCACACGAATACTAGGCAGTACTGCTTTTTCTTTATGTATGATGCTTGTACCTTAACTGATCCTGGAAGACAGGTTAGCTAATTTGCCTTGAAAGAAGATTGCATGATTAATATCTTCCAAGACATGGTCAAATCTGCATACAGTGTAAACTGTAGATCTAGTCTACAAAGAAGTTCAGACCTGTGATTAAGTGAGCTCGTGGGTATTTCTTGTACTTGCAGTTTTGAAGGGCTGTCGTTGAGGCGGCAATCTGCACAATTAACACCTTGCTTGATAGTGTTTGGCTAAGTCACATAGACACTTCTAAGAGGTGGAGTGTCGACCTCGACAGGAGTGCAACACCGACACGGCGACATCGTGTCGGTTAGTGTTGTCTGACGCGTATCGTATCGTGTATCACTGGGCTCCACGATACGGGCGTATCGTATTGTATCGTACTTTAATATTAAAATAATATAAAAATTAATTAAAAATCAATAAAAGTGAGTAAAAATCTGAAAAAAAAATAAATCAGAAAAAATTCAAGAAAAATCTGGTAATTGCTTTAAATTCATATATTGTAAGTTTAGTATAGATTGAGCATTCAACATTGAACAATTGCATCCAAAAAATGAAATACAGATTACAGACACAGTTACATTTTACAAATTATAATCAGGATCATCAACTAAATAATCTTCATCTTCTCCTTGTTGCAGATCCTCCTCATCATCATCAGCGACACCTTCTTCTTAGAAATCAAATTCTTCATCTCCTTGATGTTGTTGTTGCGCTCCTTCCAAATTAATCCAAGCAACGCTTTCTTCAGTTAGGAGGGTATTTTCTTCAGTGTCTTCCATAACCCAATCTTCTAATATATCAAAATTATCCAAACTTATTAGATCGAACTGACTTTCTTCTCTATTTACTTTTATTAATTGCCTACGATAAACAAAGATAAACAATTAGTAAATAATATTAACAATTGAAGACTGAAGTTAAACAATATTGAATTGAAAATTTGAAAGTAATACAACATTACCTTTCACGAAGGCACATGTTACAACAAATATAAACTAAATCATTTAGTCTTTTGTGTTCCAACTTGTTGCGCTTCTTTGTATGGATGTGTTAAAAAACACTCCAATTTTTTTCACAACCTGTTGCACTACATGTTTGGCTTAAGACTCTCACTACAATATCTCTAAGGTTTGGGCAATCAGTTCCAAACCTGTTCCACCAAACATCTGTAAAAAAAGATAAACATTAGAGACATAATCCACAGTAACGTAAAATGAACCTTAAATATGAAAATAAACAATTTATCTGGACGCATCGTAGTGCGGTTGCGAATTGTAATAGGCAAACCCATCAAGTGAAGAGCATTATCATATATCTCCATCTCTCGATGTATCGCATCTGTTATGCTCTCATCAGGGACTAATCTGTCGATACATTCAATGATTCCTCGATTAACCTCACCGTCCCTTTTGAAGGTTGCTGAGTACCTGAATGATGGGTTTAGATAGTAGGCTATTACATGAATAGGCTGATCCAATTGTTTATTCCATTTACTATCAATTATTTTCCACACGGGCACATAATCTCTCTTTTTTCCATTAAAGTTATTTTTGATGGCTTCTTTTGCCCTGTCCGTGGCTTCATAAAGGTAGCCCATAGATGGTTTCTCCTCGCTGTTAGCCAATCTCAAAACTTTCACGAAAGGATAAGTAATTTTCAATAATCTGACACATGCATTCCAAAATGAACTTCTAAAAACTATTTCTGTAATCTCATTCAACTTTCTATTTTTTCTGTTTTGAGGCAACTCTGCAAATTGTTGCCACTTATCTGAGGAGAACATTCTCTTCAAAGCTTGCTTCTGTCTCACAATACTCTGTACATATAAGAAATTTGTTGCGAACCGAGTTGCAGCTGTGCGAAGAAGCTCTTCACCTTCTGTATATCTCCTCATCGTACACAAAACAAATGCATGGTTGTAAATGAATTTTGTAATATCTTGGCAATACTCAATTGTTGCCTTTATTTCATCCATCTCACCAATGTCCTCGAGGATGAGATCTAAACACTGGGTTGTACATGGTGTCCAGTAGAAAGTCCCATAAATATCAGCTAACTCCTTTTTAGCTGCTTTGTAGTTAGCTGCATTATCTATAATCAATTGGATTACGTTCTCTAGCCCAACCTCTTGTATAACCTTATTAAATTCCTGTCGTAGGATCTCTACAGTGTGCCTCTCCTGTGACATATCTAGAGATCTCAAAAACATGAGTCCTTTAGGATAATATATAAGAAAGTTTAGCAATGTCCTTCATCGCCTATCGGTCCATCCATCTGCCATGATAGTACATCCCGTTTCCTTCCACGATTGTCTCAAAGTCAAACAATATTGTTGCACTTTAATGACGGTCTGATCTAATATCTTCCCTCTCAACTTCTGATAAGAGGGCATCCTATATCCTGGACCAATGTTAGCAATTGCATTTGCCATTGCTTGAAAATGAAAACTGTTTGCTGCATTAAATGGAATGCATGCATCATAAAACCATCTTCCCACTACAAGGTTTGCCTGATCATGCAGTTGTTCTGAAGCCATAGCAGCACAAATTCAAGCTTGAGCACTAGGTGTAGTGGAAGGAAGAAAGAACGAATGAATGGTAGAAGAAGCTCTTCCTCTACTCCTTCCTGAACTTCCTCTTATGCCACTTCTAAAGTCTTCAGCTGCAACCCTCTTTTTCCTACTAGGTGCTCGTGAACTGCTACTACCAATCTTTGTTCTAGCATCTGAAGGCAAACTATCAGTGAATCCAACTCCAGTGGTAGTAGCATCATCAACTTCTTTACACATCTGAAAATCATCCTTTTGTTGTCTCCTTTCCTGTATGCTCTCAATCATCTGCAGGCATTGCCATTTAATACCTTCTAGCACACTTCTAACTCTGCCTGTGCATGGAACAACTTCTTTCCTGGTTCCTGCTAGGTGGTGTTTCAACCTTGAAATTCCACCACTAACCACTTTTTCATAAAATAAGCATATAATATTTAACCTAGAACCCTCAACTGGTATACCCCACTACCATGCCGGATCATCGAACCAAGAATGGGAGTTTCTACCACCCCTTCCTGCCATCTCAATGGAGTACTTTAATTCAAACAAAAACCTAAAAATAAAAATACTTCGTAAATCCCTCAATCTTCAAATAACACTCAAATGGAGTGTCTCCCACTTCATGAATGCAATAAAAATCGTATACACACACTTAATAACTTCATATTTTGTCATTCAAAAAACAAAAATAAATGAAATAACAAAAAAAACAACAAATATAAAAGAAAAAAAATGGAAAAAACATTAAAAATATACCTAAATCCGAGTTTGGAAGCTTGCACGGACACCGTAGGGCACGATTTTAGAGCTTTGAACACCAAGGAGGCGAAAACCAACTCTTAGGGAGCTTGAGGAACCCAAAAGGAGAGAGAAAACCCATGAAAAATCATGGGTTTCGGTCGGTCAGGGACCCTTTATAAGGGTCCTAGGGCGTATCGCACGATACAGTGTGATGACTTGTTAAAAACGATACACAGGGGTGTATCGTATCGTGGTGGCTCACGATATGATACGTATCGCACCGTATCGTACGATATAGTGCGATACGGATAACACTGGTGTCGGTGCGGCATGACAAAAAAAAATGTAATTTTTTTTTGTAATTCACGGTTCTGCCATCTATGGTGTATTTATCGTGCCATGAAGACGATGAAACCGAAGCCTCTTAGTCGACTCGTGACCTTATCTCCCATGATGACCACCTGAGTTACCTCACCATACTTTTCAAAATGCTCCTTCAGCTTGTCTTCCATCATCTCCCATGAAACTCTGCCGATGAACATAGAAAAATATCTTAACGCGAACGTTCTTCACTTCCTTTTGTGTGGATATTCCACGCTTCAAAATGTGGTATCAATTTTAAAGTTCGGGTCTTTTTGGATAAATGGGTCCGGATAGTGAAGATTGATTTGTGTATTATGATGAAATTAATAGTTGTTTATCGTTTATGTGTTTTGCTTTAATATAAAGTTGTGTACTTACTATTATCATATACTTATGTTAATTAATGTCTCACTTGTTGTAGCTTTAATATTATATATAATACATATTATATACTCTAGCCGTGTCGCCGCACCCAAAATTTTTGAAATTTGTTGTATCCCGCACCTGCACCCGTGTCCGCTCCCGCACCCATGTGACATAGGTGTTTGGACCCCTTGATTAAGCCTCTACCCTAGTGGCAAAACAAGGCCTATGATTGTGGGCTATAGAATCTTAAGACTCTATGAGAGGTCTGGGTCCCTCATGGAGGGCAATGCCTCTACTCGTGTTACATTAAAATGACTAGTTCCTCCATAGAAGGCAACTCACACTTTTCTTTAACATGCCTTGCCATTTACAAGCTATCAGTGGTTCATGTATAGGAGTGGGACATCTTCCTCATCATTTATTTTTTTCCATCATCATGTTCAGTAATGTCTTGAAACAAATGTGATGTTGGTCAAGATGACATATCATAGACGATTAGGCCTTTTTTATGTGCATATCATTTTATTCTCAATAGAGGATAAAACGAGAGAATATCGTTTAAGATGGTTTGGACATATAGAAAGAAGATCAAAAGAAGAACCTTTAAGAAGGTATGAAAAACTAAATTTGGAAAGTATTACAAGAGGTAGAGGACGACCACAAAAGTGTTGGAAAGAAACAATAAAGAATGATCTAGCTTATTGTGAGTTAAATGCTAACATGGTACATGATAGGGCTCTGTGGAAACAAAGAATCCATGTAGCCGACCCCCTCTAGTATGGGAAAAGGCTTAGTTGTTGTTGTTGTATATCATTTTATGCTCATTTATTCAAATATTTTTCCTGTTATATTGTTGTACAAATGTGTTGTTAACAGTAGTGTTTCTTATTGTTTATACTGTTTGTACTTATTCAATTCTGGATGATTTTGGTAATTTGACATCAGCCACATTAATATAGTACCTACTCATAAAAACCAATATGAGTAAATAAAAAAGACATAATCATACCTAAATAAACAGCTTTGGGCATCTACTGGAACTCTTTTTGCTATGAAAGATTAAATGAATATGTTCTTTCATTCTGAGATGTGCAATACGTTTTCTACCTATTCTGTGAAAGATATCATTGTGAATCTATGAAGGCATGTTTTCTTGAGGTGGAATCTGGAAGCATTTTCATTGACATGATGCTTCATTTGCTGAAGTCACACATGCATGTTTTGTAACAATCATACTTACTTTGCAGCTAGATGTTTACTTATTCTGGTCTTTCATGCATGGGCAATTTTGAGACATTCTTTTGCCTTCACCAAGTTCCTCGCTTGCATTCTAAAGGAATAAAGCCCACTGGCTTTCATTGAGAGAGGTGTGGTTAAAGCCTCAGAGCGACCACTTGAAGCAACTAGGTGTGATTAATTTTGGCTTTTGCTTTAATTTGTTCTGCTACTGTGGCAGGGAGAAGTTAAATTCCATGAATTTGCTGCTATACATGTCACCTGTAGCCTTTCTGGTTTTGCTGCCTGCCACTCTTATAATGGAGCTGGATGCGGTCAATTTGGCACTCTCTCTTGGCAAAACTGACAAGCTGATGCTGATTCTTCTTTTTGTGAACTCCACAATGGCGTATTCAGCTAACTTATCAAACTTCCTAGTTACTAAGCATACAAGCCCATTAACTCTTCAGGTCAGTTTTATGGTTTCCCTAGTTTGAGATTGCATACTTACTGTCTTTCTGTATGGAAGAGGAATCGAACCACAGATATGGAAAAGAATCACTTATTCCATCATGGAACCTCGCAAGAGAGAGGAACAGATTTTACAATGGCCGTGTCACCCTTATTTATACAAAAGAGTAAACTGGAAGGAATATGTAATGGCTATAAAATTAGCCATTGAGTGTATATTAGGGATGCTAAACGGCTAGTTAGCACTAACAAGAACTAAAATAAATAAAGAAATGATGAAAACATAAATAGAAATCAGATATTGCATTTTAACACTTTTGATGTCTGAACCCTGAGAGTTCAAATTATTTTGATATAAGAGAAGGGATGGACCTGCTATCGGAAATTAACCAAAAAGCTAGCAAGAATTCCTGAAGAAAAGTCCAGGAAATATATAATGGAAATTGTACATCCAACTTTTATCCTTGTTAAATCATCTTACTTCATTGCATGAATTCCTAATGTGTTGGTCATGTCCTTGAACCATGTCAGCTGTAAATCTAAGTGATCAATTAGGACTTAGATTCACATACATCAAAGTTACCTAAGAGGTACTTTGAATAAGCTACTTTACTTCAAGTATTAATACAACCTATCTTGTTTCAAGATTAAAAACAAAGGGAATTGTTCACTGGAAATGGTTAGTGTACATCATTTGAAGTTTGGGATGTACCATGTACTGTTGTTATATGAAGTTCATTGGGGAGTAAAAACCTTCTTCCTCTAGATTTAAGAAGGATCTTCACTGAGCCCCAAAGAGAAGAAGAATCTTATTTGTGCAAAACATTTCGGTTGTTAGGCATTTTGTAAAATGCACCTATTTTTCTCTTGACTCTTGCTTCTTGTTTCGTTGTACTGGGCATCATCCTTGAGTTGCTTTCATTATCACAAGGATCGATTGTCATGACGGGTAAATCCATTTTAGTCATTGTGGTACACTCTTGAGTCTGTTTTATCCTCTGTTTCCGCTTCGCCTATTTCTGAAATCATATAAACTTTACCATCTTCAAGTTTCTAGGCTACTTGCTTTGTCCATGCACCTCCACAAACAGCTGTTTGATGTCAATAATATGCTGTAAAAACTTGTCTGACCTTTCATTGGTTGATTGTTGCTGCTAAGACACGACATAAGTATTATTCGACCGGGTTCCTCCAGTGTGATCTGTAAGAGTCAAACCATATGGCTGATGGTTTTAGTGGAACAGAGTAGTTTGCCTGTAGTGCAATATTATTCATGCAAAAAGTCAGCAAGCATGATTTGTTAAATTTAAGAATGGGCTCTTTTATTGGTTATTTTGTTATGCATCTTTGTTTTCACATCAAGCACTGATGTGTCCGCACAGCTTCTGAAGTAGTAGTTTGTAAGATCTTTTCTGTTCTATAACATGGTTTTTCTCCATGTCTTACTCTTACACATTGTCTCATCACTTGAATAATCTACTGAAAATTTCACCTCATACCATAAGCTTAAGGCAATCACAGTTTTACACCTTGATTAGTCACCAATATTTGCACTTGGCAATCTTTTGATATTGTTTTGATACCCAATTTAAAGGTGGCCAAGGTTATTGAGAAAATAGTGTGATATTCTGAAATGTCGTGTGTATTGATTGTTTTATTTTTCAAAAACAACAACAACAATAGCTAAGCCTTTTCCCATACTAGACGGGGTTGGCTATATGGATTCTTTGTTTCCACAGAGCCCTATCATGTTCCATATTAGCATTTAACTCAATATAAGCTAGATCATTCTTTATTGTTTCTTTCCAACACTTTTGTGGTCGTCATCTACCTCTTTTAATACTTTCAAAATCTAGTTTTTCATACCTTCTTACAAACGCTTCTTTTGATCTTCTTTCTATATGTCCAAACCATCTTAAACGATATTCTCTCATTTTATCCTCTATTAGTGTCACTCCCAATTTGTTTCTAATAACCTCATTATGTATACGATCTTTCCTTGTATGACCACTCATCCATCTCAATATCTTTATTTCTGTCATTAGTTGCCCAACACTCAAAACCATAAAATATGACAGATCTAATTGTTGCTCTATAATATTTACTTTTTAACTTTATTCTTCTTATCATAAAGAATACTTGATGCTCCTATCTATTTTTACCAACTTGCATTAATTCTATGCTTAACATCTCCATCAATTCTTCCATCACTCTCAAAAATTGACCCTAGGTATTTAAACCTTTTCTTTTATGGGATGCAATGTATCAATTTTAATTTCTATATCCTGTGATGCTCCTCTCCATTTTAACCAACCAACATTAATTCTATGTATAACATCTCCATCAATTCCTCCATCACTTTGAAAAATTGACCCTAGGTATTTAAAACTTTTCTTTTGGGGGATGCAATGTATGCCAATTTTAATTTTTATGTCCTCTAAGGTAACCAAATGATTAAACATAGATTCCATATATTATGTCTTTGTTCTACTAAGTTGGAAGCTTTTACTTTCTAATGTTTCTCTCCATAGTTCCACTTTTCTATTAACTTTTTCCTTAGACTCTTCTACTAACATAATGTCATCTGCAAATAACATACATAAAGGTACTTTATCTTGAATATGTTTTGTTAACTCATCAATCACTACTATAAATAAGTATGGACTTAAAGTTGATGCTTGATGAAACCCAATATTAACTTCAAAAAAATCTGTCATTCCTCCATGAGTCCTCACACATGTTTTTACACTATCATACATGTCTCTTATAAGGTTTATGTCAATGGAATACCTCTTTCTTCCAAGGTTCTCTAAAGAACGTCCCTTCTTACTCTATCGTAAGCTTTTTCTAAATCAATAAATATCATGTGAAGGTCGTTCTTTTTTGCTCTAAAATGTTCCATAAGACGTCTCAAAAGGTGAATTACTTTAATAGCAGATTTGCATGACATGAATTCAAATTGGTTTTCTACTGTACTCAATACTTATCTTAACCTACATTCGATAATTCTTTCCCATAATTTCATAGTATGACTCATTAACTTGATATCCTGAAAATTTACACAATTCTGAATGTCTCACTTATTCTTGTATATGGATATAAATGTACTCGCTCTTCGTTCTTCAAGCATCTTTTGGTTTCTTTATATTTCATTAAATAGTCTTGTGAGCCAAGTGATTCGTGTCTCTCTTAGGATTTTTCAAACTTCTATAGGAATATTGTCTAGTCCAACACATTTACCAACCTTTATATGTTTAGGAGTCTCTTTGATTTCATTCTTTTGAATATGTCTAGAGAAATTGTGGTTTATATACTTTTCTAATTTGGCTAACTCTCTTAAGCTAATAATAATATCTTTATTTTCATTAAAAAGCTTACTAAAATAATTTTTTCATATATTTTTATATCATCATTTGCCACTAGAATTTTCTCATCCTCGCCTTTGATGTAACAACAACAACTAAGCCTTTTCCCATACCAGACGGGGTCAAATACATGGATTCTTTGTTTCCACAGATCCCTATAGTGTGGCAGTTAACTCACAATAAGCTAGATCATTCTTTATTGTTTCTTTCCAACACTTTTGTGGTCATCCTCTACCTCTTTTAATACTTTCTAAATTTAGTTTTTCATACCTTCTTATAGGTTCTTCTTTTGATCTTCTTTCTATATGTCCAAACCATCTTAAATGATATTCTCTCATTTTATCCTCTATTGGTGTCACTCCTAATTTGTTTCTAATAACCTCATTATGTATACGGTCTTTTCTTGTATGACCACTCATCCATCTCAACATCTTCATTTCTGTCACAGACATCTTTTGTACATGTTGATGATTAACTGCCCAACACTCAAAACCATAAAACATGGCAGGCCTAATTGCTGCTCTATAATATTTACCTTTTAACTTTAATGGTATCCTCTTATTACAAAGAATACCTTATGCTCCTCTCCATTTTAACCAACCAACATTAATTCTATGTATAACATCTCCATCAATTCCTCCATCACTTTGAAAAATTGACCCTAAGTATTTAAAACTTTCCTTTTGGGGATGCAATGTGTGCCGATTTTAATTTCTATGTCCTTTGAGGTAACCAAATGATCAAACTTACATTCCATATATTCTGTCTTTGTTCTACTAAGTCGGAGGCCTTTGCTTTCTAATGTTTCTCTCCATAGTTCCAATTTTCTATTAAATTTTTTCTTAGACTCCTCCACTAATACAATGTCATCTGCAAATAACATACATCAAGGTACTTCATCTTGAATATGTTTTGTTAACTCATCAATCACCATTATAAATAAGTATGGACTTAAAGTTGATCCTTGATGTAACCCAATATTAACTTCAAAGAAGTCTGTCATTCCTTTATAAGTCCTCACACATGTTTTTGCACCATCACATATGTCTCTTATAAGGTTAATGTATGTCAATGGGATACCTCTTTTTTCTAAAGTTCTCCAAAGAACCTCCCTCGGTACCCTATCATAAGCTTTTTCTAGATCAATAAATATCATGTGAAGGTCTTTCTTTTTTGCTCTAAAATGTTTCATAAGATGTCTCAAAAGGTGAATCGCTTCAACAGTAGATTTGCCTGGCATGAATCCAAATTGGTTCTCTATTGTACTTGATACTTGTCTTAACCTACGTTCGATAATTCTTTCCCACAATTTCATTGTATGGCTCATTGACTTGATACCTCGATAATTCGCACAATTTTGAATGTCTCCCTTATTCTTATATATGGGTATAAATAAGTGTACTTGCTCTCCATTCCTCGGGCATCTTTTGGTTTTTTCATATTTCATTAAATAGTCTTTTGAGCCAAGTGATTCCTTTTTCTCCTAGTATTTTCCAAACTTCTATAGGAATATTATCTGGTCCTACTGATTTACCATCCTTCATATGTTTAACAACCTCTTTGACTTCATTCTTTTGAATACGTCGGTAGAAATTGTGGTTTATATACTTTTCTAATTTTCCACTAGAATTTTTCACCCTCATCCTTGATGCATCTAACATAATTAAGATCTTTAGTTTTCTTATCACTAGCCCTAGCTATCCTAAAAATATCTCTTTCACCCTCTTTTGAGTTGAGTTTTTTATATAAATCCTCTCAAATTTTAACTTTTGCTTCACTCACTGTTTTTTTTGCTTCCTTCTTTGCTTTCTTATAAGCCTTTAAAGTTTCACTAGTTTTCTTAGCATAATGTAATTTATAACATGTCCTCTTTGCCTTATTTTATTTTATATTACTTCACTCCACCACCAAGCTTCTTTTTGTACCGGTACACCTCCCTTAGATACACCTAATATATCTTTCGCCACTTTCCTAATATGTAGAGCCATATTGTTCCACATATCATAGGGTGTACGAACATAATTTCAAACAACTCCTTGAAGGACTTTCTGTTTAAATATATCTTCTTTCTTGCTTTTGAGGTTCCACCATTTAGTATGAATAGCTCGATGCACTCTTTTCTTCTTTGTCCATTTTTTTATTTGTAAATCCATAACTAAAAGTCGATGTTGGGTGGTTAAGCTTTCTCTTGGAATTACCTTGCAATCTTTACAACACGCTCTATCTTTTTTTTACAAATAAAGTAATCAATTTGTGTTTGTGATAAGCCACTCTTATAAGTAATTAAATGTTCATCTCGTTTTTTTGAAGATTGTATTGACTATAAAGAGATCAAATGCCATAGCAAAATTTAAAATCTCCCTACCTTCCTCATTTATATCCCCAAAACCAAAGTTTCCATGAATCCCTTGATATCCTAATACCTCTTTACCGACATGTCCATTTAAGTCTCCTCCTAAACAAATCATCTCCCTTTGTAGAATCTTTTGAATCACCTTATCTAACTCTTCCCAAAAAGTTGTCTTTATACTATCTTCTAGTCCTACTTGGGGTGCGTAAGCACAAACTATATTCAAAACCTCTGCTTCTAACACTAATTTCAATGTCATGATTCGGTCACCCTATCGTTGTATGTCTATTGTACTATCCTTTAAATCTTTATTTATGATAATACCAACTCCGTTTCGAGCCATTTCTTTACCTGAGTACCATAATTTAAAACTTGTATCCTCTATCTCCTTTACTTTTTCTCCGACCCATTGTCTCTTGTAAACATAGAATATGAATCTTTCTCCGAATCATAGTATCTACCACCTCCATTTGTTTACCGGATAATGTTCCAATATTTCAAGAACCAATACGAATCTTATTATCTAGGACTAGTTTCCTTACCCTCCGCATCTGTCCATATTCAAAATGCGGAGACTACTACATTCGGGTAACAATGTAGCAGGACTAACTTCTTTACCCACACCCATCCATGATGTGAGAACCCTCTCTTCAATTGATTCACTACATTCGGGCAAAAATGTAGTGGCCCTTGTTTACTTATTACTCCATTCGGGCTCTACAGCACGTCGCTAGGCGGAGACGTCCCAAAGCAATGCTCATAATTTTTGTAATCCATGTTATAAAATCCAACGAAGTTTTACGCTAGTTGTCGGAAGCCTAACACATCCTTCCTTTATTTGGGCTTGGGACCGGCAATGCAAGGGTGATCTTGTTAATATGTTTGCAGTGTCATGGCTAAGTGTGTCATAAAATATCGTGTGTCATGTCATGTGTAGTGGTGTGTCTAAGTGTGTCTAAGTACAGGTGATGATTGGACCTATTAGATCCTATATCCTATACTTAGGATTAATTATGTCTTTTAAGTTAGATTAGGTTAAGTATAAATTCTGGGTTTCATTAGAGTAGCAATCAATAAGAAAGTAGAGGGAATCGGCCATCGGTGGAAGAGGTCGAATGTATCAGATGTTCAACTGCAAATCAATGAAGATTATTTCTTCAAGTTATGATAATGAAATCTGACGTATTTTAGCAATATGGTATCAGAGCGAGGCATGTGGATGTAGTTGTCGGAAGCCTAACACATCCCTCCTCCTTTATCTGGGCTTGGGACTGGCAATGCAAGGTTGATCCTGTTAATATGTTTGCAGTGTCATGGCTAAGTGTGTCATAAAATATCGTGTGTCATGTCATGTGTAGTGGTGTGTCTAAGTACAGGTGATGATTGGACCTATTAGATCCTATATCCTATACTTAGGATTAATTATGCCTTTTAAGTTAGATTAGGTTAAGTATAAATTCTGGGTTTCATTAGGGTAGCTGTCAATAAGAAAGTAGAGGGAATCGGCCATCAGTGGAAGAGATCGAATGTATCATATGTTCAACTGCAAATCAATGAAGATTATTTCTTCAAGTTATGATAATGAAATCTGACGTATTTTAGCAATATGGTATCAGAGCGAGGCATGTGGATGTAGCAGCCACCGAGATACCCAAAGGGACAGATATTGAATTTTAAGGCACAGTAAAGCATCACCAACATTATTTGTCATAAAATGGCAGTTGACGGTGAAGCAACAGCTTCATTCAATCAGAAGGACATCATTGCATTATTTTTCAAAAAGAGGTACTGTTCGCAACCCTGGTATTTCGAGCTCCAAGCAACCAGTTGATGTATTTTTAGAAGGACTTCGCTAGTATCCTTCAGTAAATCCTGCAAGAGAGATTACAGATAGGGCTCTTGCATTTGGCTTACAGAGGGACCAGATTCATTTTTCTGTTTCAAGCATAAAATCAGAAGGAAATAGAATAGGTAGTCCTCCTCGAAGAAACACTGCTGCTGACATAAGTTCAGAAGAAAAGGATCACAGGGTTTAGAAAAATAGTGACGGTAGGAAGTAGTAGCAGGTAGTGATTTTTGAATCACAAGTTGCAATGGAATGAAATATTGATTGAATAGTCAATATCACCACCGATTATCTTCTGCATATTGACTGAATCACCAAGAGCAACCTGCAAAACAAAGGCAGTATTAGAAGGATTGAAAGTTTTTTGTTGAAAGTATACAAGGATTCAAGATTTACTAGCATAATTAATTAGGGTATTAAGAAATCAAATCTTAATACCTTCTAATCTCAATCGAAATGGAAGAAAAGTCAAAGGAGAAAACTATGTCAGCCACATATGGCCAGGATCAGAAGATTGAACCATTTCAAATAACCAACATTCGTTTAGATGGAAGAAATTATAGAGAATGGGCTAGGTCTATCGAGTTAGTATTACGATCCAGAGGAAAAGCCTCTATAATCAGACAGAATTCAGCACCTCTAGAAGGAAGCAGTACAGACTATGAACGTTGGGTAAAAGAAGATGCTCTTTCAAGTTCTTGGCTAATTCAATCTATGAATCCATGTATTAGTAAAACTTTTATGTATATGGAATCAGTGGCTGAGATATGGACCGCAGTAGAGGAGGCTTACTCTAGATAGAGGAATATTGCAAAGGAATATGAGATTATTGAAAGAATAAGAAAATGTCGCCAAGGAACCAGATCCGTAAGTGATTATTATGGGGAATTGCGTGAACTCTGGAACGAACAAAGACATATTGTGAAAAACAAATGTAGTCATTGCGTAAAAGAGAGAACAACGGAGTCTGAAATTTGAAAAGTGTTTGATCTGCAATGGGGAGTTTCATCAGATTATGAATCCATTAAACTAAACATCCTAAGAAAGGAAGAACTTCCGTCACTTGGTACAGTATATTCACTTTTACTGAGAGAAGAAGACAAAGAATCTAGAGAAAGGCGAACATATACAAGTGGAAAAATCTGCATTTGTTGGTAGATGACATATCAGTTATCAGAAAGGGAGAGACTCATTCAGAGGTAGAGGAAGAGGCAGAAATCAATACTATGATGATAAGAGCAAACTGCAGTGCACACATTATGGAAAGAAAAGGTACACAAAGGAACAATATTGGGAAATTATTGGAAAACCTTCAGAATATCGAGATTATGGCAGAAAATCCATAGAATATACAGATTTTGGCAGCAACATAGCATCTATATCAGAGAAGAAGACTGACATGAATACAATAAGCGAGGTGGCAGAATTAAAGAAGCAGATTGCAGAAATTGAAACACGTTTACGTGATCAACCTTCAACTTCCTCTTCAAAACCAGAGCCAAGTCCGCCTATCTCATACAACATTAGTGGTAATTATTCTCTTAAAGATTCTTCAGTTATTTCTAATTGGATAATAGATTCAGGGGCTACTGATCATATGGTACGAAACAGGTCTAATCTTATGTAGTATAAAGAGAATTTGACTCCTTAGTATGTAAAGGTAGCAAATGGCTCATTGATTCCTATGGCAGGAAAAGAAAGAATTCACAGAGATAATCTCAGACTTAATTCAGTGATATATGTTCCAGAGTTTCCTGTAAATCTACTTTCAGTAAGTTCATTAGTTAGAGATATGAATTGTACAGTTACTTTTTCTCCATATGTCTGTGTCTTTCAGGATCTAAAGACGGGAAGAATCTTTGGTCGTGGTGAACTATGGAATGGACTGTACATACTATCTGGAGATCAGATTCCACAACATCAAAGAGCATTGGCAGCTAGTACTAAGGAAGAAGAAATAAAAATTTGGCATAGTAGATTAGGACATTTGCCTATTTTAAAATTGAGAGAACTCATTTCCCTTTCAATTCCTAGTGATATGGTATTTCAATGCGATGCATGTCAAAGCGCAAAACATCATAGAGCTACTTTTCCTAATAGTAATTCAAGATCTGTTGTTCCTTTTGAGTTGATACATTCTGATGTTTGGGGACCATATATGTTGGAAATTTTAAGTACTTTGTTATTTTTATTGATGAAGTCTAAGTCAGAGATCTCCTCAATTTTTTCTCTGGTTCATAACCTTATCAAGACTCTGTTTGGATATAATGTTAAAACACTTAGGTCCGATAATGGTGGAGAATATTGTAATACTCAATTGGAATCATATCTACAATCCAATGGTATTATGCATCAGACATCTTGTGTCTATACACCTCAACAAAATGGAGTAGCTGAAAGGAAGAATAGACATATTTTGAAGATTCCTCGAACTCTACTTCTTGAATATAATGTTCCCAAATATTTCTGGTCAGAAGCAATTCTGACAGCAGTATATATTATGAACAGGATTCCGACTATGACTCTTGTGGGAAAGTCACCATTCAAGATGATTAAGCCAGATGATAATCCATTCCATCTAATTCCCAGAATATTTGGATGCGTTTGTTATGTACATGTTCACCAGCAATTTAGAGATAAACTTGATCCAAGGGCAGAAAAATGTATTTTTATTGGATATTCTTGTGAGAAGAAAGGATATGTGTGTTATAATCCTACTTCTCATAAGAGATATATTTCTATGGATGTAACGTTTTTTGAAACCACTCCATACTACAACACTTCAAAGGATCCTCTCAATTCTACTATCGAAGGATCGGTTGTTCTGACTTAGATGACTTACCCATTACATCAGAAGGGAAAAGGGACAGTTCCCAATCCCAAGTACCTTACTAATTCTATCTCTTCTAAACATCTTTCCTTGCAGCACTAGAGTTTCATTTCAACATGTATCTACTGTAATCCCAACTTCAATACAAGAAGCATTGAAGGATAAGAACTAGATTCAAGCCATAAATAAGAATGAGACTTGGGAAATTGTTAAGAAGGAGGCGACAAAGACAAAAGGATAGTTGGGTGCGAGATGGATTTACACGATGAAATATCGGTCTGATGGTACTCTAGAACCGCATACTAGAAAGCAAGGCTAGTTGCAAAAAGGTACACTCGGACATATGGGATTGATTATGAGGAGACATTTGCGCCAAAAGAGGTCACATGAATACAATAAGGATCTTACTCTTCTCACCGCCCACTTTGGGTGGGAATTACACCCGCTTAATGTTAAAAATGTCTTTCCATGAAAACTTAGAGGAGGAAGCTATATGAAAATTTTCTTTGGATATGATTTACTAATGGAAGGAACAATGTGTGCAAGTTAAAGAAGGCGTTATACTGGTCAAGTAGTCCCCCCATGCTCGGGGTTTGGAAGATTCACAAAATAATGGTATCCCCTAGTTACAAACAAAGTCAAGACGATTACACTTTTAAACATTCAAGAAGGTAAACTCAGCTGGGGCTACTTGTGTATGTTGATGACATCATAATATCGTGTGATGACCAGTTTGGTACAACTCCTAAAGGAGAAATTAGTTGCTGTTACTAAAATAAAGGACCTTGGGAGATTACATTATTTTTTAGGCATTGAAGTAGCCTATTCTGGAAGCGATATATTTCTGAATCAAAGAAAATATACTCTAGATCTTTTGTGAGAAGTCAGGATGAAAAATTGTAGACCTACATATACTCCAATGGAGGTGAATCATAAGCTACAACTGGAGGATGGAGCAGAAAAGGTAGAAGTGACAAAATATCATAAATTTGTTGGAAAACTAATATACCTGACCATTACACGTCCAAATATAGCATATGCAATGAGTATAGTAAGCAGATTTATGCAATCTCCATCTAAGTATCACATGGATGTTGTGTTTCACATATTAAGGTATCTGAAAACAACTCTCGGACATGGAATCACTTACAAGGCTCATGGTCACACTAAGATTGAAATTTATACAGATGTTGATTGGGCAGGTTCCACAGAGGATAGGAAGTCAACCTCAGAATATATTACTTTAATCGGTGGTAATATAGTTTCATGGAAAAGCAAAAAATAGCTAGATCGACAGCCGAGTCAAAGTATAGAGCAATAGCATCAGGAATATGTGAAGGAAAATGGTTGAGATCTTTACTGATGGAAATGGACTTATTTATTGGAAACACTATACCCATAATCTGTGATAGCAAAGCAGCTATTGAGATTGCATCAAATCCTGTGTATCATGAAAGAACAAAACATATTGAAATAGATTGTCATTTTATTCAGGATAGTATACATGAAAAAGAATTTCAGTTAGAACATGTGCAATCAGGACATCAATGTGCAGACATATTGACAAAAGCTGTTACCAAAGATGTACTTCAGAGATTGTATAGCAAGTTGGGTGTAACATCCATCTTTTACCCAACTTGAGGGGGAGTGTTAATATGTTTGTAGTGTCATGGCTAAGTGTGTCATAAAATGTCGGGTGTCATGTCATGTGTAGTGGTGTGTCTAAGTGTGTCTAAGTACAGGTGATGATTGGACCAGATCCATTAGATCCTATATCCTATACTTAGGGTTAATTATGTCTTTTAAGTTAGATTAGGTTAAGTATAAATTATGGGTTTCATTAGGGTAGCAGTCAATAAGAAAGTAGAGGGAATCGGCCATCAGTGGAAGAGGTCAAATGTATCAGATGTTCAACTGCAAATCAATGAAGATTATTTCTTCAAGTTATGATAATGAAATCTGACATATTTCAGTAATAGATCCCTTATATGGGCGGAGTTTTCTTATCTTCGCCCTAGCTATCCTAAAAATATCTCTTTCCCCTCTTTTGAATAGATCTCTTATATGGGCGGAGTTTTCTTATCTTCGCCCTAGCTATCCTAAAAATATCTCTTTCCCCTCTTTTGAGTTGAGTTTTTTTATTTAAATCCTCTCAAATTTTAGCTTTTGCTTCACTGACGGCCGTTTTTGCTTTTTCTTTGCTTTCTTATAAGCCTCTAAAGATTCACCAGACTTCTTAGAATAATATAATTTGTAACATGCCCTCTTTGCCTTGATTTTATCTTGCACTACTTCACCCGCCACCAAGTTTCTTTTTGTGCCTATACGCCTCCCTTAGATTCTCCTAATATATTTTTCGCTACTTTTCTAATATGTATCGCCATATTGTTTCACATATCACAAGGTGTACCAACATAATTTCAAGCATCTCCTTGAAGGACTTTATTTTTAAATATACCTTCTTTCTTGCTTTTGAGGTTCTAACATTTAGTCTAAATAGCTCGATGCACTCTTTTCTTCTTTGTCCACTTTTTTACCTATAAATCCATAACTAAAAGTCGATGTTTGGTGATTAAGCTTTCTCCTGGAATTACTTTGCAATCTTTACTATACGATCTATTTTTTTTCTATAAACAACAACAACAACTAAGCCTTTTTTTCATACTATGCGGGGTCACTACATGGATTCTTTGTTTCCACATAGCCCTATCATGTGCCATATTAGCAGTTAACTCACAATCAGCTAGATCATTCTTTATTGTTTCTTTCTAACACTTTTGTGGTAGTCTACCTCTTTTAATACTTTCAAAATCTAGTTTTTCATACCTTCTTACAGGTTCTTCTTTTGATCTTCTTTCTATATGTCCAAACCATCTTAAACAATATTCTCTCATTTTATCTTCTATTGGTGTCACTCCTAATTTGTTTCTAATAACCTCATTATGTATACAGTCTTTTCTTGTATGACCACTCATCCGTCTCAACATCTTCATTTTTATCATAGACATGTTTTGTACATGTTAATGATTAACTGCCCAACACTCAAAACCATAAAACATGGCAAGTTTAATTGTTGCTCTATAATATTTACCTTTTAACTTTATTGGTATCTTCTAATCACAAAGAATACCTGATCCTCCTCTCCATTTTAACCGACCAACATTAATTCTATGTGGAACATCTCCATCAATTCTTCCATCACTCTAAAAAATTGACCGACCCTAGGTATTTAAAACTTTCTTTTTCGGGGATGCAATGTGTGCCAAATTTAGTTTCTACTATGTCCTCTAAAGAAACCAAATGATTAAACTTACATTCAATATATTTTGTCTTTGTTCTACTAAGTCGAAAGCCTTTACTTTCTAATGTTTCTCTCCATAGTTCCAAAGTTGATCCTTGATGTAACCCAATATTAACTTCAAAGAAGTCTGTCATCCCTTCATGAGTCCTCACACATATTTTTGCCCATCGTATATGTCTCTTATAAGGTTTATGTATGTCAATGGAATACCTCTTTTTTCCAAGGTTTTCCAAAGAACCTCCCTCGGTACCCTATCGTAAGCTTTTTCTAGATCAATAAATATCATGTGAAGGTATTTCTTTTTTGTTCTAAAATGTTTAATAAGATATCTCAAAAGGTGAATCACTTTAATAGTAGATCTGCCTGGCATGAATCCAAATTGGTTCTCAGTTGTACTCGATACTTGTTTTAACCTACATTCGATAATTATTTCCCAAATGTCATAGTATAACTCATTAACTTTCCCTTGTTCTTATATATGGGTATAAGTGTACTTGCTCTCCATTCCTTAGGTATCTTTTGGTTTCTCTATATTTCATAGTCTTTTAAGCCAAGTTATTCTTGTTTCTCCTAGGATTTTCCAAACTTCTATAGGAATATTTGTACGGTCCTACCGATTTACCACCCTTCATATGTTTAAGAGCCTCTTTGACTTTCTTATTTTGAATATATCAGTAGAAATTGTGGTTTGTATTCTTTTTTGATTTGGCTAACTCTCCTCAGATGATACTAACATCTTCATTTTCATTAAAAAACTTATAAAAATAGTTTTTCTATATATTTCTTATATCATTTGCCACTAGAGTTTTCTCATCCTCGTGTTTGATGCATCTAATAAAATTAAGATCCTTAGTTTTCTTATCTCTAGTCCTAACCATCCTAAAAATATCACTTTCACCCTCTTTTGAGTTGAGTTTTTTTATATAAATCCTTTCAAATTTTAGTTTTTTTTTCTTGACAACCTATTTCGCTTTCTTATTTGCTTTCTTATAAGCCTATAAAGTTTCACTAGTTTTCTTAGCATAATGTAATTTATAATATGCCCTCTTTGTCTTGATTTTATTTTGCACTACCTCACTCCACCACCAAGCTTCTTTTTGTGTCACTACACCTCCCTTAGATTCACCTAACACATCTTTCGCACTTTCTTAATGTGAATAGCCATATTGTTGCACATATCACAAGGTGTACCAACGTAATTCCAAGCATATGCGTGAAGGACTTTCTGATTAAATATACATTCTTTCTCGCTTTTGAGGTTCCACCATTTATTATGAATAGATGAATGCACTATTTTCTTCCTTGTTCATTTTTTACTTGTAAATCCATAACTAAAAGTCGATGTTTGGTGGTTAAGGCTTTTCCTGGAATTACCTTTCAATCTTTACAACACACTCTATCTTTTTTTTCTACAAATAAAATAATCAATTTGTGTTTATGGTAAGCCACTCTTATAAGTAATTAAATGTTCATATCATTTTGTATTAAAGAGACCAAATGCCATAACAAAATTTAAAATCTCCCTACCTTTCTCATTTATATCCCTAAAACCAAAGTTTTCATTAATACCTTGATATCCTAATGTCTCTTTACCGACATGTCCATTTAAGTCTCCTCCGAAACAAATCATTTCCCTTTGTAGACTTTTTTGAATCACCTTATCTAACTCTTCCCAAAAAATCGTCTTTATACTATCTTCTAGTCCTACTTAGGGTACGGAAGCACAAACTATATTCAAAACCTCTGCTCCTAACATTAATTTTAACGTCATAATTCGGTTGCCATATCATTGTACGTCTACTATACTATCCTTTAAATCTTTATTTATGATAATACCAACTCCCTTTCGAGCCTTTTCTTTACCTGAGTACCATAATTTAAAACCTTTATCATCAATCTCCTTTGCATTTTCTCCAATCCACTTTGTCTTTTGTAAACATAGAATATGAATCTTTCTCCAAATCATAGTATCTACCACCTCCATTAGCTTACCGGACAATGTTCCGATATTTCAAGAACCAATACGAATCTTATTATTTTGGACTAGCTTCCTTACCCCCCGTATCTGTCCATATTAAAAATGCAGAGACCCTTCTCTGTAATTTATTCACCACCATTAAGGTGGCAATATGGTAGAACTAACTTTTTTATCCACACCTATCCATGATGTGGGAACCTTTTCTGTAATTGCTTCACTACATCCGGGCGAAAATGTAGTGACCCTTGCTTACTTTTCACTGCATTCGGGCTCTACAGTGCGTCGCTAAGAGGAGATGCTTCAACGCAATGCTCATAATTTGTGTAATTCATGATATAAAAATCCGACAAAGTTTTATGCTGACTGTCAAAAGCCTAACACAACCCTCCTCCTTTACCGGGCTTGGGACCGGCCATGCAAGAATGATCCCTTACATGGGCGGAGTTTCTTTTTTCTTATAAATAAAATAATCAATTTGTGTTTGTGATAAGCCATACTTATAAGTAATGAAATGTTCTAACTCATTTTTTGAAGATTGTATAGACTATAAAGAATCTCTGCCCATGTAAGGGATCACCCTTGCATAGCCGGTCTCAATCCCGGATAAATGAGGAGGGTTGTGTTATTCTTTCGACAGCTAATGTAAAACTTTGTCAGACTTAGCGCGGATTCTACAAAAAAAAAATCCATGTAGGCGACTCCATCTAGTATAAAAAAAGGCTTAGTTGTAGTTGTAGTAGTATTGACTATGAAGAGATCAAATGCCATAGTAAAATTTAAAATCTCCCTATCTTCCTCGTTTATATCCTCAAAACCATAGTTTCCATGAATACCTTATGTCCTAATGCCTCTTTACCGACATGTCCATTTAAGTCTCCTCCTAAGCAAATCATCTCCATTTTTGAAATTCTTTGAATCACCTTATCTAACTATTCTAAAAAAACCGTCTTTATACTATCTTCTAGTCCTTCTTGAGTGCGTAAGCACAAACTATATTCAAAACCTTTGCTCCTAGGACTAATTTTAATATCATGATTCGGTCACCATATCGTTGTATGTCTACTACACTGTCCTTTAAATATTTATATATGATAATACCAACTCTATTTCAAGCCTTTTTCTTTCATGAGTACCATAATTTAGAACATGTATCCTCAATCTCTTTTGCTTTTTCTCCAACGCACTTTGTCTCTTGTAAACATAAGATATTAATCTTTCTTTGAAACATAGTATCTACTACCTTCATTAGTTTATCAGACAATGTTTCGATATTCCAAGAATCAATACAAATCTTATTATCTAGGACTAGCTTCCTTACCCCGCATCCGTTCATGCTGAAAATATGTAGACCATCTTTATAATTTGTTCACTACATTCGGACAACAATTTAGCTGGACTAACTTCTTTACCCACACCTTTTCATGATGTGAGAACCCTATCTGTAATTGATTCACTGCATCCAAACGAAAATGTAGAGGCTCTTGCTTACTTTTCACTACATTCGGACTATACATTGTGTCTCTAAGAGGGGATGCTCTAACACAATGCTTATAATTTGTATAATCCATGGTATAAAAATCCGATAAAGTTTTATGCTAGTTGTCGGAAGCCTAACACAACCCTCCTTAAATTTATACGTCATTTTGTCATTCTTCTAAATACTTGAACTTATTGATGTCCTCTGAAAGATTTTACACACTTTTTCACAAGAGAAATGGCCTTAAAAGCCATTAGCTCTTACATTGATTTTACTTTATATTTAAAATGTTAAGTATGTGGCATATTCTTGAAAATTCCCCAAAAAATAAAACTTTTTGAAAAAATCTTTCAAGGAAGACTTGGCTGACAAATTTCCAAGCCTTTAACAGTCATGTTCATCGCAGTCTGTGGCATGCCAACTGTATGTAATGTTTCATAGCATTGAAATTCAATTGTAATCTTCAACACCCTTTCTCCATTTTTTGTGTCATTGGCAGGTCTTAGGCAATGCAAAAGGTGCAGTGGCTGTTGTTATCTCTATTATGATATTTCGGAACCCAGTTTCTTTCGTTGGCATGGCTGGTTATACAATCACAGTGCTTGGAGTCGCCCTTTACGGAGAAACCAAGAGAAGATACAAGTAGGATCTGTGCATTTGCCACTCCCTTTTATTTCTATGGTCATTCTTTAAAAGACGACCACATAGGAAAACAGGGAAAAGAGGGGGCAAATTCCTTGAAAGAAAAGATGCAGATAAATGAATTTGTTTTACCCAAGCAGAGTTGGTCTTGTTCTCTGCCCTTGATGATGATCCATTTGTGGCATTCCTCTGTTGGACTGAAATAGTTCAATGTATGCTATGTTTTGTAAATTTTTGTATGGTAAGGTCTCTTAGTGTTCCAAGTTCAAACTCACAGTTATTGTGATAATATTCACTTGATATTCTTGCTGCTTTTAGATTCATATGACGACTAGTATTGAGTATTTTGTCATACCAACAACATAGAGAAAGACTTGCTTCGCATTTGGAACTGCACAGTATCTATCCCGGAAGGCCCTCTGTAAAATGATGGGGAAAATGTCAACTTTTTATTTATTTATAAAGGAGAAATTGAATGTATTACAGGGAATTAATTTGTCAATTGGGTTTTCAGGGACTGAAGATGAAATGTCAGCACCAGTATCTAGATTATTGTAGTACCGTTAGGCAATAGTTCTGTAGAAATCTAGAGAAGTATCCTGACGTTATACTTGCTATATATACACACGCATATATATGTACCACTTCTGTTTAGTATTATGATCTGCATGTTTTCGAATGGTGGCATGACTATATCTGCTAACGGTATATAAAAGATACAAGTTACTTTCTTAATTTCTTTTCATTACAAGAGTGTAATATTTGAGGTAATGTAATTGTTTTGACCTCTTAGAATATAATCTGTTGTCTAAAACCTTTAAACAGAGGTAGCTCCTAAGCACATTAGCTCATTTATGCTCAATCTGAACCTATAAATGCTTAGATTATGTCTTCCCATGGTCTGATGTGTTTTAATGTGGTTTGCATTTAATGATTCAGTTACATCAAACCTTTGGAAGATGAAAGTCGAGTTCATTTATTGATTTGCTCCATGTCTTTAATTCTCTGCAAACAAAGGATATAGAATGCAGCACAGAGAGCTTTAGCTCAACGACAAGGCGCTCTAGCGCCATTACTGCCGATGAGGGCCTCCTCTTGTAACCAAAAAAAGAAAAAGGATACAGAATGCATCTTTATGTTCAAATTGTGCAAAAAGTTCTTTAGAGGTGCTTAAACGGTAATTTAGGACGAGCGTTGAGCTACTCATCTCTCTCTCTCTCTCTCTCTCTCTCTCTCTCTCTCTCTCTCTCTCTCTCTCTCTCTCTCTCTCTCTCTCTCTCTCTCTCTCTCTCTCTATGTTGAGGCCACACCAATGCTTCAATTGTTAATGGGTTCATGATGACCATAAACGCAGATCGAAAAAGATGGTGCTGAATTGGGGAACTAAATCAGCAAGATTTGAGGTCAGGCATACCAAAAGATGATGTTAGACTAGAAGTCAAACACGTCCATGTGAAGCTTAGTTACCAACAAGATGCCGTGTAAGTTGCTGAGTTCAACTGGGGGCTTTGGTTTAGGGCAAAGAAAGAAAAATGAATTAAATAGCACACACACATATGTATATATATATATATATATATATATATATATATATATATATATAGAGAGAGAGAGAGAGAGAGAGAGCAGTACATGTACATGGTATCCAACTTGTGGTTAAACTTCTATTGAGATATATTTTGTGTCATATTCTTACACAATGCACAAACCACTTGCCCAGGTATTGCATACTAGGAAACAAAGCACCATTAGAGTTTTATGAGCTCTAATTGAATCTGCAGGTGGCGAATTCGATTCACATGGTGTGCATGCGTATGTGTTTGAGGCTTCACCCTTCCCTTGTAACCCAACCCCCCCAAAAAAACAAAAAAGAAAGAAAGCAAGAAAAAATAGTTATTATAATCTCATGGTCGAGGAAAACCAGGAAAAAAACTTTAAGATGGTGTGTGGTAGTGACCCTGAATTTGAGATCGTAAACAAGGGATTTAGGAACTAGAATGTCACTTGTTGAGGGACTGAAAGCTCCAACCAGGTATACTACATTACTGGACTTGGTTGGTAACTGAACTTGATTGGCTCCATCGGTCGAGTCTATCGCAGGTCCCATGAGCCAATCACAATTCTCCATGCCGAGATCGGTACTGAAACCTTTACGAATCCAACCTGTTCTAAACAATTGGCCCGAAGAAAATCTCACTAAGAAATCAATGCGAAAACCAAGCCATCTCCCACACTAAGCGAGGTTGGCTTAATTGTTAACTATTGGACTTCTCTTGTATCATAATGACATTTAGCTTCAAAAAAGCAAGATTACTTTTATTGTTTCTTCCCATCAATTTTGTTTCATGCCTCATCTTTTTAAGTGTTTAACCTAGCCGGAGCTCCATCCTGCCGCTTCTCCAATTATCCAAACTTACCTTGTGCCTCCCTTAAATCTCATTAGGAGACAGCCACCATTAATAGTAGAACCTTTCTTAACCTAGCAAAGTTCCGGAGGACTCAACCGACAGTGCAGGGGGATCAAACTGTGCTACTTGATGAAGAAGCGAGTTGGTGCCTGATCTGTTACCGAGTTTCCATGGCTCATATTAGTTCAACCCTCAGTTCAATGTGTTGAGCAGAGTAGGTGCTATGTTGCACATCTTAGTTCATGGTGTGCCTGTTGATTTCTATTGTTAGCAACGAAAGACAACAGCACAGTAATCCGTAATAGCATTTCAAAACACCTCCGTAATTAAGGACTAAAAATAGAAAAGTGGCCGGAGAATTCGGTCCGACGTTACCACATCTTACTGAATCAGGATGCGTCATGGTTGCTTAGAAGCTTCATTTCCTTCCATCTGTTAATGGAACGGAGGATGAATGCATCTTCTTAAAGTCATGGCGTGCCTGTTGATTTCTTTTGATAGCAATGAAAGACGACAGAGCAGTAATCCGTAATACCATTTTAAAACACCTCTCTAATTAAGGACTAAATATTGAAAAAGTGACCGGAGAAATCGGTCCGACGTTAGCTCATCCTACTGAATCAGGTCGCGTCATAGTTGCGTAGAAGCTTCATGCCTTCCGTTAATGGAACCGATGATGAATGCATCCTCTTAAAGTCAACCAACCTGGTGCACCTTGGGCATTGCTGGCACTAGTTCTGCATCTACGAACTTTTTCCTGGTGGGACAAATAGCCCACAGGACTCTTCATAGTGGGAGCCAGGTAAGTTTTATAGCCCATGGATATAATTGTAGGCTCTACTCAGCGTGGACCCCCGAGCGAGACGTGTGCCTCACTTGAAGTCTGAAAAATTCATCAGTCCGCCACTGTATTTTAGGAAATGTTTTATGAATGTGAAATCTAAGTGCGCCTCACCTCAAATACAAGTATGCCTTGCCTCAAAAGAATTCCTGGGTTCCCCACGGCCTTGATCTCTCAAATTTTGGGTATGGTGGCTGCCCTGCCTCAACTAAAATGTAGATCCGTCACTGAGTGAAACTGCTTCCAACCCTTTCTTCTCTTCTCGAAAAACATAGAATAGTTTTGATTACCAACGTGGATATTAGTCAACCACTTGAAAAAAAAGAATGCAGAGTTATTCTAAGTGCTTATAGAATATGATATTCTTTTTTGTTAAGTCAACTTATGATGAACTGTAAGAAGGTTAATCTGAAAGAAAGAAAGAGTGCAGGATGTCAAACTCACGTTTGGAGGAAGCAATTGATTTGACATTTTATTGCTTCATGCTCAGCAAGAATCTTCTTAGGCATTTTTTTTATTGGAAGAGGAGGCTAACACCCACACCCATACATGCACCCTATGCGAGTCAAACTCCTCACCAGCAGCATGAGCACCAAGGCGCACTGCCGTTGAGTTAGCGGTCTGGGTGCTGGGCATCTTGCTTTTTGATCCATGTTATTTGAGCAGCCTGATTCAGTAATTTGAAACTTTCGCTATAGAATATAAAAATGAGATATTTGGATTTGAACTGGCTAGGAGGTTCAAATATCTCTAATGCGTCTCTTTCTCTCTTGCTCTCTGTATATATAGTATTTGGATATTATGAGTATATTAACATTGTCTTTCATTCTTTTTCGAAAACCCTTTCAAGATACATAAACCCTGCTCTAGCCATTATTAGGAAAGCTTGCACGATCAGCTGACCCAATATGTCAGTATTGTTCAACGCTCTTGCCTATCACTCTCGATCTGGTTATGTCGACGAAGAACATGAATATCAAGTATTATTTTTATCTTATCCTTTGTTTTATCTTTTCAAACTCATTAAGCTCGTCTACTCATTTAAGGAAAGTTCACGTCGGCCCATATATAATGCAGATCACGGTTTTCAACTTAGTTATCCAAGTTCGTGACAAATCAAATATCAAACCCGATCCAGTCCACTAGCAGCCCTAAGTCCAAACTTACCATAAGTAATCTTAAAGAAGTAAGATAAATGGAGTATGGTGTGCTAAGATTCGTTGACAATCTACACAGCCTTATGTCACCTGCTCTCCGGGTCGTACGGAATAAACCTACGTACGACCTGAAAACCCATATAGATACTAACGTGTTCTTTTTGTCTACGCCATACTTTTATTATTCTGCATCCCTTAAAACAGGTGAAACCGGACACGAATCTAGGGTCACCTGCTTTGGTTTCATTTCTACCTTTCATAAAACCAGAACCGACAATTTGAAACCGTTAATTCTAGTATTAATTTTTCTTTAAAATCTAAATTTTTTGTAATATTTTGCTGGTTCTAGAGCGGTTTAGGACTCCAACCAGAACCGACTGTCCCGAAACTATAACCAGAAGCAGCCTCGAGCAGAATCGGCTTCAAGCAGGTTCAGTTACGATTCTAAGATAATTGAAACCTCTAAGTTTACCTGGAACTGACCATGTCTAAAAGCATCTATCTTATATGAATAATAATAAATGAAACTTGTATGTCTAGAACGGTTAGAAGTTCACATTTTAATTAGTATTAGTTAGGTAAGCAAGATGAGATCATGCAGAACCACAAAACTAGGGCTGGAACACGAACCGAGCTGCTCGTGGTTTGCCTCAGCTCGGTTCTTGATGAGCTCTTTCAGAGTCCAAATATGCCGAAGATGAGCTAACTCAGTACAAGCTGAAATGAAAAGTACAGGTTCTGCTCGGCTCAGCTTGTTAAGTATATACGAAAGACATGTTTAGTTCGGGTCATCTCGTACAAATTTGTTAAGTATTAAACGTTAATCCAACTAGCAGGGTGTCTGTATTGTAGGTATGTGACCCACCCAAAAATCCTCCTTCTACGCTCCGCTCCGCTCCGCCCCGCCCCGCCCTGTCCCTGCAGCTCTTGGGGTTGGGAGCATCTTACCCTTTTGTTACAACCCAGTCCGGTCCCATACCACCCCACTTCAATCTATACAAATATTTAATATTATAATTTTATACAAAATATACAATCTTTTTTTTATAATATATTATATTATTAAACTAAAAGTTAATATGAACATATAATTATATTTATGTAAAAACATATATAAGCATGTAACATATTTATATATATAATAAACATATATTTTATATAAATAAATAAATAAATAATATTTTATATAAAGCCACTCCGCTCCGTCGGAGCAGGTACCCACGGACTGGGCCCAAATGATCACATTATTCTGATTTATAAAGAATTTATATATTGATAGTTTAACTTAATTTCTTCTTCTTTTTTCTTTTAATAAAATAAGAAGGCCCAAAGCCAAAGCCAGATGAACGCCCGATACCGAATAATTGACCTTAAAACTTGTGAGTCGACAACCTAGCCACGAGCTATTGCTCTTTGTGCAACCTAATTTCTGATAAGAAAATCAACTTAAAAGAAAACTTAATGGCCATCATACATGCATGCGTTCATCAAACTACGATACATTAGACAAATTTTCTGCTCGACTCAAGAAGCTAAGAAGCGGAAAACGTTTGAATTGGTAATTGACAGCCATGAACAGCTTCTGTTCCGTTCCTTCAATTTGCTAGCCCTTATACAAATCAACTAAATGGAGTAGATATGAATTTCAGTGGCGGAGCTAGAATTTTTCGTTGGGTTAACTGTCTATTCAATCATTTGAGGTGGGGGCAAATTACATACGGTGGTCATTGATTCAATCGTCTCCTGCAATGTTTTCATTGGTTTTCCGAATTTCAGGTGGGAAAGCCGTCCCACCTTACCTCAATGTAGATCGGTCATCGGATATGATCTATTAAAAATCATGAATTTTACGAACGTGATTTTGGTGAATGCTTTATTTTTAAACCACTTTGTTTGCACAAATCTGATCTAATCTAGAAAAAAAGAAGAAAGTAAAAGCAAAAGCAGTCGACAGAATCAAGGATAGTCTAAATGCAAAGTATTGATTTAATTGGCTGCAGTACAGTAACAACTAAGTTGCTGATAACTTCGAGGGTAAATTTTTATTGATTTTTATGTGCTGTGAATAAGCAATTTGCATGGATTTGAACATTGAATAAGTAGTTATTGATTATGAACACCTAGATAAATCTAGTGTTTTGTGAATATGGCCCTGAGTTTTGTGAAATTTTTTTAAGGCGAGGTGAGACGTGTATCTCATTCGAAATCTGAAAATTTTCTGAATTCATCATCAAATACAAAAGAAATAAAAGTGTTTTGTGAATATGACTGCACTTCAAAAACAGTCACGAGTATGCTGCTGCAGATACGCATTCCCAAGTATCAAACTCACAACCATCAACTTGCGAGTTGAGTCTCCTAGACAGATGAACTATGGCCCTGAGTTTGACGCCGAGTGATATTTTGAAAAACTATGTTTTTGTTGAGAAAATATTACAAAATATTGGAAAACTGAGAAAATACAATCGTTCAATGTTCTTAAAAGAACATATTTTTTAGATTTTGGTATGTTGTACAGAAAATGGGCAATATTTTCCACAAAGAACTAGACAAGCATAATATAACAGATTTAAATCTTGAGTTCGGTTAATATAAAGTTGACAGAGGACACTACAAATTAATCACCAATTTCATATCTTGTTGTTGATGGATTTAGGTCAATCATATTGTTGATGTGGCTTCAAATAGTATTGACACGAAAATGACCCAATCTGAAAAGCTCGGGGTGCGAAAATGAGATATGTGTTGGTCGCAGCCCATGACTGAAACCCAATATGGATCTCTTGGGGAGCTTCCCTCCATGGTAGACATGGTCGGCTAATCGTAACATGTGGTTTCAAACTGTTAGTTTCAATTTGCCTGAAACCAATAACTGAAACTTAACCGAGATATGGCCGGTTTGTGGTTCCTTAGAATCCAGCTACAGGAGAACCAGGAACGGAGAGCTCTCCCCTTTTTGGAGCCCGACTGAAAGGTCGGCAGAATGCCTGCCGGTTTTCATAACCTTCTCCGACCCTGACTGCCCAACCGGAGAGCGGACAGCTAATCCACTTATTGAACAGGGTCTATGGTCGGTCCGTGACCCCTGGATGCCAAGTCCTTGGGGTGATCTCGTAGTTCCTACGCGGCCATGGATTTTCCTTCCTTTTCCTTTCGCCACAAAAGGCTCAAAACTGCCGATTTCGGTTTAGGTTCTAAACCATCCGAAACCAAAAACATATCTTGATGATAGATTTAGGTATCAGAAGGCTGAAAGGAACAAGGTCTTCCCAAACCAAACCAAAGTATTTTCCTACACTGATTAAGTATGGTAAGTTTATATCGATTCTTTCTCCCTGCGAAGATGATCTTGTACGACATATTAACATTTAACTCTAAAAAAATAAGATCAAATTTTATTATTTTCTTTGAATACTTTTAATGAATTTCTTCGAAGTTTTGGGCATCTGCTTACTCACACCTTCTCACTGTGGCTGAATTGACAAAATAAACTAAAAAATGAATCAAGATTTAATTAATCAAGTAAGGTTTGAAGATGGCCTTAGCTCATGAGGTAAGAGTTGGATGTAAGTTCATATACTGCACCGACGATAAGGTGTCCAACATGACCAACTTTATTTATTATTAGTTCTAGAAATCTCTGGTTCATGAACTTGGTCAGATTTTAGGTGACGTTACAAAGTTCCGTATTTGAGGAACCATGCAGACAACTTGCTGAAGTCAGCTTAAGGATTTTCTTGACATATAATCAAGAGGGAAGTGTCGTTCACTGAAGAGAAATATGAATAAAGTATTCGTGTTGCTTCTGTGGTAAGGAACGTGATGTCTATAAATGAAGGCGCACAGGCTAGCGTTGTCACCACAACATAGAGAGTTGCGAAGAGGAAAGCCTGAGGTTTATCGTTAGTAAGAGAGGGCAAAGCTATTCATCATAGAGACCAGAAAGGAAAAGGATGGAATCCCGTTCCTTGGAGGTCACCCCCACCTGGGCCGTCTGTGCCGTCTGTGCTGCCTTGATTTCTCTCGGAATCCTCATTGAGCATGCAACACAGATCGCCACAAGGGTCTCTCTTTCTACACAAACATAAAAACACACACACACACACATATGTGTCTATATATATACATGTACATATATACGTACGTATGCATATTAGAAATATCAAATAATCTTTTGTGCTCTTGTGAACTAACATATATATATATATATATATATATATATATATATATATATATATATATATATATATATATATTATATGCAGATTGATTTACATTACTTTTATATATCATTAATCTTGTGAGGAACTTTGCTAATTTTTAGTGATTTATAAGTTTCTCAAAGAATTTTTATCAGAATATTCTGTGAAATAACTCGCTCACATAAAGGGTTGACTTCACGTCTCATTTGATCCCGTCTTTCAGTATCTCTGGAGAAGAAGAAAAAAGGCTATCATCAAGGCCGTTCAAAAGATAAAGGAAGGTAAGTGTTGACACTCCATATTACACACACACACACACACACACACACACACATATATATATATATATATATATATATATATATATATATATATATATATATATATATATATATATATATATATATATATATATATATATATATATCAGAACAGAGAAAGGAAGGGATTCCTCCCATTTCGTTTACTGTTATTTGTATTTAATTTTTTTTTTCTGTAAGGAATCTTACAAATTTAGTGTCATTTTGCTAGAGCTCATGCTACTGGGCTTCATATCTCTGCTGCTAACTGTTGCGGAAAGGCCAATCTCAAACATCTGTATACCGAAAATCATTGGCAACACTTTCCTTCCATGCTCCCAAGAGGATCATACAGATGAGGTGAATGGAACACATAAACAACAATATTCATGTGAAAAGCTGGTATATTTGTGATCTACATTTCAGTAAAAGTTTCATGGACTGTTCTTGTTTCAACATTTTACTGTGTGCATATTTTGTCGCGCATATGATTTCAGGGTAAGGTTTCTTTGATATCTAAAGAAGGAATAAAGCAGCTGCACATCTTCATATTTGTTCTTGCTGTCTTTCATGTCGTCAGCTGTCTTGCCACAATGACTCTCGGGTTGGCTAAGGTCTGTGTGTGTGTGTGTGTGTGTGGACATTGATCGATGAACTAAGCAATGAAAAATGCATGGAAACTCAGATGAGGAAATGGAAAGCATGGGAAGAGGAGACTCACACTCTCGGATACCAAATTTCTTATGGTAACTATACGTACCCTTAGATAGTCTTGATAATAAAGTAAGCTTTGTTTCTCTTTGGTACTAACATACTAATGTACTTAAATTTTCAGACCCTCGTCGGTTCAGGCTGACCCGGCAGACCTCGTTCGGCCAACGCCACTTGAAGTTTTGGAGCAACCATCCTCTCCTCCTTTGGCCTGTAAGTGGTTCTCACGCTCATAGTATGCAATTCCAATTTTCGTTATTTAAAGCATCACCATTTTATGAAATATTTACTTTTAAGTTTCACAGACCAATTTTGATATTTTTTATATACACCTATATATACGTATAAAGAATGCCATTTAAAATTTAAAAGGGATTTGAATAAAAGTAAAATTGATAAACAAATGATAGTCCTGCCCTAACTTCTCAATAGGTGTATAGTAACGGTTAACTCATCTATCTATCTATATATATATATATATACAGAGAGAGAGAGAGAGAGAGAGAGAGAGAAACTTGTATATGTTAGCATCCTCTTAGTAAATTCAAACAAATCTCAACCCTCCATCTTGAGTGATGAATTATTGAAATGTAGATTTATAAAGTAAAAAGTACATGTAGATACACTTTATTAATATGATTTTTTTTTTTTGAAATTTCAAATCATCACTCAAGATTAATGTTGAGATTTACAGTTTCTCTCTCTATATGTGTATATATACACAAGAGAGTCCATGATAACCATCCACCTTGTAAAGATACTGCCGTAACCTTTAATACATGGCCGCCAAAAGAAACGCTCTACCTCCAGTATCGAGTACATGAACTTGTCTAGAAATCCTTGCAAAAGAAAAAGAAAGCACTCACAACATAAGAATCCCTAGTACGAGTACAAAATTATTCTACCCATCACTTTGTGCTCTCTCTCTCTTTCACCCTAGAGAGGGGAGAGAGGAAGAAGAAAAGGATGTAACGAAGAGAATGAGAAGCCCAACGGCCACCTCAACATATGGAAAAAAAGAATATTTTCAGGTCGCTTCATTCCCAATCTCCATCCCTTTAGGAGGAGAGAGCAAGCGAGAAGGAAGGGAAGAGATATTGCAGGAGGGGGGGAGAAGCGTGACGGCCACTCTCTCTCTCCACCATTAGACAGGTTAGCTAGTGCTCTTTGTGCTGACGACCTTTCTATTTGTTGATATGCAGGTGTGTTTCGTTCGTCAGTTCTACAAGGCAGAAAGCCGATTATTTCACCCTAAGGCATGGCTTTATAATGGTGAGGGCCTATCCATCATGAGGACGTTGATTGAGCAATGCATCGGTTGCTTATTGAAAAGATTAAGTGTAAACTTTAAGCGTGACGATTGAAACCTAAGCTTTAAGTAATGCATTCAGGCTCATTTCACGAACGGTATCAATTTTGACTTCCAATTGTACCTGGCCCGAGCTCTGGACGAAGATTTTGAGGCAGTTGTTGGCATCAGGCATGTGTCACAAAACTCAACCCTATTAAAATTTCTTTTTTTTCTCGTACTTTTCGTGTATCGAAAGCAACGTTGGACTAGACAAATTAGATTAAGTAAATCATTTATATATAATTTATATATGAACTCTATTCAAACCAATCGGTTTCATTCAAAGGTACACATGGTTGAAATTGTTAAACAAAAAATAAAAAACATATATACAACAATATGCTTTTTTAATTTTTGATTTTTATATGTCAACAAACTCTTGATTAAATGTTTGAAATGAGTTCCAATGGAGTTCACATACGAGTTATTTGCATCCTCCAACTCTCTATATAAGAAAACTGGATCCTATCCACATGCTTCTTTTTATATGGTATGATTATAATTTTAAAATTTTTATGGATTGTAAAAAAGTATGAAAGATATTTTTATTACACTCATATCACCCAAAAATAACGAGTGAGAAGTTATCGACGGTGAACTCGATCCAATCACTATATATGGATAAACATATAAGAGACTTTATTTTAATTTTAAGAATTCCATATATTATAATTCCTGCTCTTTAATTATTATTATTGCTGGCTTTGCAGCATATGGTTATGGATTTTTTCAATGTCGTTCATTTTCTTCAAGGCTACTGGTAACTCTCTCCCCCTCTCCCTCACACACACATATGAAGCACCAATATGGAGATGCTTAATATTCATTAATTTTCTTTTGCAGTATTTTATCACTATTTCTGGCTGCCCTTCATCCCTCTGGTGGTAAGACTACTGGATTAACCAGCTCAAGCAATTTCATGTATATATGTATTTATATATATAACGGTTTCACGTATGTATGCATGTATGCATCCTTGATATAATTTCCCTTAAAAAAAAGCTAATCTAAATAACCAATATGGTTACGATTACATTTTATATAGCTATTCCATTTAATTTAATTAAACTTTTATTTTTAACCTTCCACTAATGACGTAGATGGTGCTGGTAGTGGGAACAAAGATGCAAGTGATCATCACTAGAATGTGTGTTGAGGCTAACCAAGAATCAAGAGTAGTTGGAGGGACCTTGTTAGTTAAGCCCGATGACAAACTCTTTTGGTTCGGTCGGCCTCAATACCTTCTCTACCTCATTCACTTCATCCTCTTTCAGGTAAGCTTCTTTTTTCTTGTACGAGTCTGACCCAAAATAATGTGATCTAAATCTAAATCCAAATTCATAAATATATATATATACACACACATACATATATAGAGAGAGGTTAGTGTTCAATCCTTATTTATCCTTAAATTTTCTCAAACATTTCTACCGTGATTAATAGTAGAAATTTGAATCTTAAAACATAATGTGTACCATTGTACTTTCCATACTCATATTAAATGCACAATGATACAATATACCTTTTTACTTCAAATCTCTATTGTTGATCACACCCATCAAACAATAAAGATTTTTTAGTACTTTTAAGTAAGGAATAGATTGAACATGTATATATATATATACTAAAGCTTTTGGGACAGGCAGTGCTCCCTATAGATAGTGGAGGCAGTTCTATTTTTTCATATTATATAATTCTTTTAGAGGTAATAAATGACTAACACTATAAGTAAATATGTATATTTAGAATTGGATATTAGGATCGATATCAGATCCAAATCCATTTTTCCTGTGCTTTACCAAGATATTTTTGTTTCACCATATCTTCCTTTTGAATTTGGAACAACATGAGGGGAATGATTATCTGACAGTTTGGCGACTTATCAAAGTTTCAGTAGTGTACAGATCATCAAACAATGTGCTATGTTTGGCCGAGGAAGTCATGGGAGTTGATTTGGAGGCAGGTTTTCATGGGACCCTCTAATCCCTTCTTGTTTGATTTGTGTCCCATAAAATGTGCATTTCATGGTCTGCTAACCCCCTCCCCCCCATATATATAAATATATATATATAAATATATATATATATATATATATATATATATATATATATATATATGTATGTATGTATATAGAGAGAGCATAGTCCATGTGCAACACTCATCTATCTCGATGTGAAAATCTCTTTAAGATCTCAATTCTTTGATTTTAAAGATCAATGATTGAGATCTTTGAAGCAGAAAACAAAATAGTATCAGGTACATCTAATGCGCATGTATGGTACATCTTTGAGGATGTTTGAGAATGGATGAAGTATATGCATTTACCACGTTCTCTATCCATATATTTTAAAAATCTTGTGAAACTCAACCAGTGCCCACTTGAAACCCGGATTAGTTGGGATGCTCAATACAAGTTGAGGCCCAAAGAAACATTTTCAAATTTAGGCCCTAAAATTATGAGAGTAAAAATTTGGGGCCTAAAAGTAATGTCTAAAACCCGCGAAGTTAATACTTTAACTGTTTAACAAGCTTAAAATTCAAGGCCTAAGGTGGCTGCCTCATTGTGAGGATCATGAACAAGTCTACCATCCAAGTCACCACGTCTACCGGTAGGAAAAACACAAAGGCAAGAAAATATAGAGACCTTAACCTAGACATGACCGGTTCCAAACTGGTTCAGCGGTTTCAACTGGAACCGAACTTGGTCAAGAACTGAAAGCGGACCTGAACCTGGAATTGGAGATCACCCAGTTTAGTTTCGGTTCCACCTTTCACATAACTAGAACTGAGTTAAAACTAGAACTATCGGTTCCGTATATTTTCTTATTTTGTTTTGAACTTCAAAATTTGTAATGGTTTTCTGGTTTTTGGTTATGGGCAGTTTAGGCCTCAAACCGGAACCAAAATTGTCGCGGTCATGATTTGGTACCGATTCTTAATTCCAGGAAAACCGGATCCAGGACATGTCTAACATAACCTCATCTGAACCTAATTCTTTACAGCAAGCAGGGTTGGCCAAAGGGTTTAACACAAGGGCTTCCTGAAAGGTGAACCCCAACACTATTCTCTCCCAAACACACTTAATATCAGAAACCTAGCAGAATCAGTTCTATCAGTGCTGGAAAGATTGCACCTTCCGGTAAAAGTCCGTCGGCATTCTATGTCGACGGCAAAAACTTAACGCCTTCTTTTTCTCATTGACAAAACAACACACTTGATTGTTTATATTTTTCTTTTAATCACTAAACAGATTAGATCAATTGTTCTCTCCCCCATTAACTTTTAATTTTGTAGAATGGAAAGGTGAATTAGAAGGCCTTGAATTCTGAATCTTTATCTTTAGACCTACTGTTAGTTGGCTGATTTCTTCTTTTTGATTCTTGCAGAATTCCTTCCAGCTTGCATACTTTACATGGAAAACTGTAAGTGCTATAACTAAGTTTAGATCATTTGTTTGAATTTAAGGAAACATTAGATCAGTTAGTAACCAGTTTTGCTTCTACGCAGTTCGAGTTCGGGACGGGATCGTGCTTGTATGAGAAAGAAATAAGTGTTATACTGAAGATCGTATTAGGCATAAGTGTACAATTCATATGCGGCTATGTAACTCTGCCTCTCTATGCGTTAGTCACACAGGTATATATACATTTTCCGCAGCATATTGATGTTAAGTGAGCTAATTAAGCTCCGAGTTTAGGGTTCTCGGCTCGAGCCAGTACTGCACTGGGGCATGAGTACAGATGACACGACAATGAGAATAGAACCCGGCCCGATGGCCTGTATGAGAGAGCCAGAGCCATCTCCCACTATGTCAACATATATGGGCATCTTTAAGGTGGTAATTTTGAAGGATTAGTAGGAAGTTCTAATTTTATGAAAAAAAATTATGTAAAGATGATGTTTGATAGTTAAATTAATGTAGTATATAAATCAAACCCTGACACAGCAAATATGCTATGGTGAAAGCCTTCTGTAGGATTGGTAATTTGGTACTCAACACAACAACCCGAACTGAATGCGACCCAAAAAATCTGGATGTCATTAAGGGTTTGCAGACCCAAGTTTGGGTCTGAACTTGGGTCTGCATTCAGACCCAAAACCAAACCCAATGAGATTATACCATGTATGATAATATATTATAAATATGTAATATCTATATTATATACTCATGTATGTGCGTACATAGATGCATATTTAAACCGGGGTCAACTAATAAGTTCCTTTAAGTTGATGGTCTTGAGTTCGATACCCGGGGTGTGGGGTTGCTGCGTAACCCCAGCTTCAGTAAAGGATTGCGCTTTTCAATATGGTTTACCAACTCCTTGAACTATACACTCAGATGGGCAGCCGGATAAAGAAGGCGGTATTCCCCGAGCGCGTCGCCAATGGCCTGAGAAGTTGGCATAAAAGAGCGCGCAAGAATGTGAAGAAGGGCAAGCTCAGTGTCCATGGCAGCTTCTCACCCAGCCTCTCACCCAGATGCTTTCAACTACTAACTCTCTAGGAAGTGATTCATTCAGGCCGAGCACAGTCTCGACGCTTGATTTTGTGTCAATTGATGCTTCTAAGCTTGAAATAAAGGAAGTGGATGCCTCTGATCATCAGGAGGGTACTTCCACCAAGCACCCAACAGATGAGACCAATGAGACCTTTGATGGAGAGATCTCATTTGGGGTGCAACAGGATGCTTCACATTAATTACCCTGAAGTTCCAATGTTAGTGCATAGCTCCTTTTAGAAAGTTGAAGGGTTTCAAATAATGTAAACTAATGCAATCATGCACGCTGTTAGATGCCAAGTTTAAATAAAGTTTTCTTCTTTGGACGGTTGTTCCTCTCCCTCTCTCTCTGCGTGTGTATAACGCCACCTACATGGGGTCGATTTAGTCTAATAAAAAAACGTGTTCAAGCAGAGGGTCCGACATAGTGCCGGCTCTCATAGTCGCAGAGTGGGATCCTTGGAGACGCCTTTATCTTTCACAAAGGCAGTGCGGATTATGGATAGCTCTTTCACCTTGATCAAAGTCGATTAATGAGGGGGGCAGGGGCTTAGCTGGTGGAAGGCTTTAGTTCGGATTTTCCGCGAGACCAGGCAAGCGGTCCTTTCCTTTCAATTTGCAGCACCGGCCGGTGTCGATGGCCTCGCCCAGCTAGCAATGGGAAAAGGGAGGTCCCTTGATCAGACGCTTTCCCTCGGACCTCACACCGAATGTCAATTTCAACACCGACCCTTATCTTATCTAGAAGGGTAAGAATCAAGCTCGCTTTCTCTCCTAGTGGCGTAGTGGTCGGGGCCGTTTACTTTTCGATTTCCTGAGTTTGATTTGATAGTATAAGATTATATTTATTAATTTTATCATAATAAGGTTTTTCTGTTTGTTTTGAAGTGTTCACCATCCACTTCTCAACGCTGCTCCATTTGGCTGCTTTTCTAAGTGCTTAAATCATCTTAAGCATTTCTCATTTAGAATGCCATTGGTATCAACTTTATTACCTAATAGCCTCGTTATGATTCGAGCTTTACTTATATGCCAACACATTCATCTTAATCTTCATTTAGGCTTCCAACATCTTTCACACGTGATAGTTGAGTGCCCAACACCCTCTCTCTCTCTCTCTCTCTCTCTCTCTCTCTCTCTCTCTCTCTCTATATATATATATATATATATATATATATATATATATATATAAACTAATGATGCAAACCTTTAACAATATATACTGATACTCATTCCTTAATTTTACAAGACATGGGTGCCATTTAAGAAGTTATTATAGTATTTGAAGAAATTAATATGAAGGATGTTGTGAAGAGACTCGTGCCTTCCAAAAGTAAATTGTGATCATAAAAATAGTATACCAGAGATGGGGAATCTAACCTCTCTCTCTATGAGCATGCTATGGAGAGAGAAAGAGAGATTGTATCTTATCATCGCTATCCCATTTATTGTTTTTTAAAGGCAAGAGTATAATAATATTATTGATTATCCTATTTTAAAACTCTTAAATATTTTAAAACTATACTCATTCTACAAAAAAAACAATAGATACCTACCACAGGTGGGCAAAATCCAATTTTCTTATATATATATATATATATATATATATATATATATATATATATATATATATATATATATATATATAAAGTTGAATACGCTTGCCATGTCCTATACTCGTCATGCTATTGAAAATCTCTTCTGTCACCTCCAAAGTCTTCAGCTGCAATCCTATTCCTTCCTGAACTTCCTCTTCTGTCACCTCCAAAGTCTTCAGCTGCAACCCTCTTTCCTCTAGTAGGTGCTCGTGAACTGCTACTACCAATCTTTGTTCTAGCATCTAAAGGCAAACTATCAGTGAATCCAAATCCAGTGGCAGTAGCATCATCAGCTTCTTCATACATCTGAAAATCATCCTTTTGTTGTCTTCCTTCTTGTATGTTCTCAATCATCTGCAGGCATTGCCATTTAATACCTTCTGGCAAACTTCTAACTCTGCCTGTGTATGGAGCAACTTCTTTCCTGGTTCCTGCTAGGTGGTGTTTCAACCTTGAAATTCCACCACTAACAACCTTTTCACAAAATAAGCATCTGATTTTTAACCTTGAACCCTCAATTGGTATACCCCACTGCCATGCCGGATCATCAGACTTTGAATGAGAGTCTCTACCACCCCTTCCTGCCATCTCAATGGAGTACTTTAATTCAAACAAAAACCTGAAAATAAAAGCACTTCGTAAATCCCTCAATCTTCAAATAACACTCAAATCGAGTGTCTCCCACTTCATGAATGCAATAAAAATTGTATACACACACTTAATAACTTCATATTTTGTCATTAAAAAAAAAACTAAAATAACACAAAAAACAACAAATATAAAGGAAAAAAATAGAAAAAACATTAAAAATATACCAAAATCCGAGTTTGGAGGCTTGCACGGACACCGTAGGACACGATTTTAGAGCTTTGAACACTAAGGAGGCGAAAATCGGCTCTTAGGGAGCTTGAGGAACCCAAGAAGAGAGAGGAAACCCGCGAAAAATCGCGGGTTTCAGTCGGCCCGGAATCCTTTATAAGGGTCACAGGGCGTATCGCCCGTATCACACGATACGGTGCGATACTCTGGGTTTCATGATATGGGCCCCCGTATCGTACGATACGGTGCGATACTGGTGGAAAACAAAGAATCCATGTAGCCCACCCCATCTAGTATGGGAAAAGGCTTAGTTGTTGTTGTACCAGCCCACGGTACTGTTATTGGTGAATGGTTTGGAGCTTGGCCTATGCTGCTTGATTGGGAGAGACCCTGGCAGGTAACTCTTCTTGGTACTGAATTCTTGATAACATAGGATGTGGTAAGAGGTGCTGTTGAGCAATCAGGAGTTGGACTCCTGTGGTCTTTATCCCATTGCACGTGACAGCACCCACAAAGAGCCAAGGAGTGAGGATCCCAGCCTCAGGGTTTTATGCCCACGAGGTACAAGCAAAAGTCTCATTTCTCGAGTACAAGTTTCTTAGCAATAACTACAAAAGCAAAAGAGGGTGTTGTTGAAATAAAACCCTATCAGATCTCTCTTCACTTTCCCTGTTTGTTACTCTGTTATCCTATTCCTGTCCGCATTACAACTTTTATTCCATGAGTCTCTTGCTTTTCCTCACTCCTCTCATCTTTGATTTTACGTGATTTTGTCTTTGTATCTTTAAGCAGGAAAATCTTTGCTTGTGTTTGCTTGTATTCTTAGCACACTCTCTGTACATGAGATGAAGCATGGCTTTGTACGCATATTGCTCCAACATATGACAATGAAATTCTCATCTTTCTGCAAAGATAGATCAAGTCAATTATATGTTTGAATCCATGTGGCCGACGCCACTTAGGGTGGGAAAAGGCTTCATCTTGTTTCTGGTTTTGGAATCAGTCTGTTGCTTGGCTGTTAATCTGAAAGTTGCTTCTCTGTTCTTATGTTTTCCAGGAGTGGCCTATTTGTGTTACCTATGGTGCATTTGCTGGCTATGTGTTCGGGAGTTTGGCATCTTTTATCTCTGTACTGAGATTAGGCAGAGATCAACGCTAGAAGACCGAATAACTTCAGATTTATTTGTTTTAATTCTTTTAGTTTGCTTAATCATTGATGAGTTGCACCCAGAGAGTTAGCTCACCGATAGGGCTCTCTCGTCCCCACTTGGAGCTTGTGAGTTTGATTTCCTGCGGGGTGCATGCATGTGTATGTGTGTGTTTAGGCTTCGGCCTCCCATTGTAACGAGAGAGAGAGAGAGAGAGAAAGAGAGAGAGAGGGGGGTTTTGTTTCAACTCATTCTCTGTGAGAACTTCTGCTGTCTTGCTTAAACTTATCTTTCCTTGTTCTCGGGATCCGGGAGAAGATGCCTCAGATGGAACTTTGGTGGTTCTGCTTGCGATGTCGATGAGTAAGAAAAATTAATCCAGGATGTGAAGGTTTTGGGATTTGTCAAGCATGTTAAACCCGTTTTTAAATTTTACATGCAAGGCTTCAAAAGCATTAATCTTTTACTGTTGATATGTTTAATTGATTCGGAAACTAGTGCAGTGCTGTGCATATTATACGTGCTGTGGTGCTTGTGTGATGAATATGTTGGTGGTACCTTGTCAAATTGGAAGTTGGGCACCCGGCAAGTGTACATCTAATAGGTTGTTGGTTCTAGATTGGACCTTGTTCCCATTAGGCTTGCACATTGAACTTGACTGGATGTGATCATATCAGTCCAGTGTGTGTGTAATCATGCTGAACTAAATGCAAATGAGCTCACTACAAATCAAATCAAGCCGAACCATAAAAGCTTTTGTTTGCCATCTATTCAAGTTGAGCAAATTTGTGACAGATCGTATTAGAGTTAGCTCAAGAGAATTAGTTCAGCTTGGATCTGGTTGAGATCCGATGATTTATGAGTGGAAGCCCCACCTAGGTGAGTTATTGCTCGTTCTGCACCAGGGTGTGGTTAAAGTTCTATTTTGTGTACAATTTCTTGGAAATAGAAAGGTTTGCTATGTTTTGGTACAATGGGGAGACCAAAGCCAGATGCACACCCTGGGTGTCAAACTCATGACCTTCGACATGTGTGTCGATTTTAGCCAGGTGAATTGTCATTGATTGTGCAAGATTTGATTATTACAATCCTATTAGGTGAGTTGACATTGCTTTGTATCATACTTTTGCGCATGTCATCAGATTGTGCAAGATTAGATACTTAATTAAGCAGTTAAGAATATTATACAAGCCAAGTCGAACCAAAAACATGTTTCGTATACTGAACTGAAAGAGCTTCTACAAGCTGACGGGAACTGAACACATGACCACAGTGATGATACACTTCGAAGGCAAGGTGTGGTAGTTCAGTTCAGCCCAAGCTGCATATTGGTCATATTTGGGCCACCAAACTCTGCAACTTGTGAGGAGCTGGAGAAGCGTGTATGTCATCATACCTCCAAGGGGTGCGGCGGAAGGAGGCGGCAGAGCAACAACCTACGGAAGAAATAGCTTTGCTTTTCAAGTGTTTTGAGAGAGCGGAAAAACAAGAGGAGACGGCCAATCTCGAGCCACGTTATGACTAAATGACACTTTTTACTGTCTCTTTTTTAGACGGAGGAAGTTAGTTACTGCAAAATTAGGTAAGAAAATAGCTTATAAGATATAAAACTATTGTATGTTTCTAAATGATCTTTTATAGGAACATAGTTGGTAGGGGTCTGTCTAATCCCTCTTTCCTTTAAAAGAAAAAACTCTATGTTCCCATCGTTATGGGGTTTTATGAGCTAACTTGGATGGTAATGATATTAATATTGACAGTGGCAATTCCACATTGTGGAGGGGTGGCGTGACCGCCACACCTGAAATTTGGAAAAATTCCAATTAAATATTCAAATTTTCACAAAAAAAATGAAATTTTTTAAAGCCCATCCCACCCGAGCCTCAAGTTCACCCCTTCCAAAACAAATTTCTGAATCTACCACTGAATATCGATAACAATAAAGACGTGATTCAACTTATTCAGCTTCACGAGTCGGCTTGTATTCGGTTTGGTTAGATTGCAAATGTAAGATAAAGGATTTCATCTTTAGCTGAACTATTATTCAACTCAGACTCGAGTGGCTAGGTCGTCGACTCACAAGTTGAAAGGTGATGAGTTCAACACCCCTCACGTGCCTCTGGCTTCAGCCTCCCCGCTCCCCCACTGTGGAAGAATCACATGAAGTAGTGGACCCTGGTGATTCGGTTTTGGGCGAGATCCGAACGGTTAATTATTCGGGTCTGAACTGGACCCGAACCGGTCCACTAAATCGAAGCCGAACTCCAAAGCGACCATTCTAGGCTTTTGGAGGGAATCCGAAGGCGTTCTATCAACCGTTTTGTCTTCGCTCTCTCTCCTTCGTCCGTCTGCTTCAAACCGATTCGTCTCCAATCTTTTCTTGATTCAGAATCCTGCGGGAAAGTCTAGGGTTTGTGCTCTCGCTCTTCGTCGATCTCGTCTTCTTGGCCGTGGCAAAAGACGAACCTCTGCAGTTTGTAGACGGTTTTTCTAAGGAGGGAGCTAGAGAGAGGATAAAGATGACTAATTACGACATTACTGTAGACGCGCGAAAAATCTCCACGCCTCTTCGCCTTTTCTAGGCTTGGAGTAGATCCTCTCGTGCGTCTAAGGCCTATTTATATAAACAGGGCATGCCAGCTAGCTTACCTAAGCTAGCGAAGATATTAAACTGACTTCTAATCGTGGCGACTGTGAGCAAGTGAGCTCTTGTCGTCGCAGACCTTCTTGTACCGATGCGCAATGGTCAGTCTGTACGCTTTGCAAAAATCGAGTTTTTTTGAAATAGAAAGCCTACGAAGCGGTTCGAGGTGTTTAATTCGGGTCTTTTTAGATGCGATTGTAGATTTTAGATCACGTGGATTTGCACGTGCCTAAGTCTTTCCTTTTATCCCTTCATGGGCCACCTAGTTTGTGTGTTATGAACACTCCACTACATGGGCGAATTTGAGCGGGGCTTACTTTGATGCAATATGCGTCCTACCTTGTGGTATGGCGTAGATGCAATGCAAACTCACGCTACTCCAAAGGGAAAACCCGAATGTAAAGACAATGCCGAAGGGAAATAACCGAAGGGAAATGACTTGTAATGTAAATGCCGAAGGGAGATATGTATATATAGAGTATGTATATGGGCCCTTACTCGGGTCTTGCAAATAAGAGCGAAGGCTCAATGTGGGTGCGTGCTTGAATGGAAAGACTTACACACACGACATGAAATAAAACCCAAATATAACTTGCAGTATGGCCTTGACTAAGGTCTTGGGAATAAGAGCGAAAGCTCAATGTGTGTGAGTGCTTGAATTGAAGTACTACGCACACAACATGAAATTAAACCCAAATAGTATAACACGGCCCTTACTTGGGTCTTGGGAATAAGAGCGAAGGCTCAATGTGTGTGAGTGCTTGAATTGAAAGACTTACACACACGACATGAAATGAAAACCCAAATAGTATAGGTTAGCCCTTACTTGGGTCTTTCAAATAAGAGCGAAGGCTCAATGTGTGTGAGTGCTTGAATTGAAAGACTTACACACACGACATGAAATGAAAACCCAAATAGTATAGGTTGGCCCTTACTTGGGTCTTTCAAATAAGAGCGAAGGCTCAATGTGTGTGAGTGCTTGAATTGAAAGACAACACACTCAACTTAAGCAAAACCCTACGAAAATTAAAGTATATATATTTATATGTATATTAGGGGCTGATTAGGCCCGTGTGTGTTCAAAATCGTGCACAACTAAGAGAGTGCACGTGCGTGGGTGTGCCAAGCCACGTTATTACAAGCGGGGGGAGACTATGCTCTGTTATTACAACCCCGTATCGAATTGAATCTCAAGCAAGTATATAACTAAAGACCGAGTTAGGCACTTACTAATAGCTGGTCCGAAAATGCCTTGCTTGAGCGTGGCTTGGCCTTCGCCTTGGGCTGCAAAAGGGAGCTCCGCGAGGTTGAATGGCAAAGGGGTGCGGCCGAGTGTCCTTGGTGCACGGAAGAGGCGCCTTGAAGATGATCGGCTGCTAAGGAGGGGTTGTTTTTGGTGTGTTGGATTAAAGGACCTAAGTAGGGTCACTAAGGGAGTATGGCACTAAGGGAAAGGAACTATCTAGGAGAAGGTGATGGCTGGCGGATGGCTGGCCGAATGAAGAGGATGACAGTCGGTTGGAGTGGCCGACTGGGGGAGTTCGGTGGTGGCGGATTGTTAGGGTGACTAGGAGTGGTGTAAGGGAAGGGAACTAGCTAGGAGATGGGGCCAGGTGGTAGTGGGTGTAGTAGGTGTATTGGGGTGATATGGGCAGGTCTTAGGGAGTCTGATAGGGTGGCCGAATGGAGCTAAGGTGTCTAGGTGGTGGCGGGTAGTTAGGGTGATTATGGGCCTAGCCGAGGGGGAGTGGTGGCAGCAAGTGGAATGGCTGATGTTAGGGTGATATGGTAGGGGGTTAGGTGGCTGAGAGTAGAGGGGGAGTGAAGAAGGAGTAAGGTGGAGTATAGGGTACTAACCGGATGATGGAAGGCGGCGGGTGGTTGAGGAGCAACCGGATGTGGGGGCTCGGCTAGTTCGGTCGGGTGAAGAGGATGGCGAGGGGGGACTTCGGCTGGAATGGTGGTGGCGGTGGTGGTGCTCGGCTGGGAGGTAGTGGTGGATGTGGTGGCTGGACGTGGAGCAGGTGGAGAATCGGCTGAGCTGGAAAGGGAAGGACCCGACTGGTGGAAGAGGGCTTCTAGATGGGAAAACCCGCCCCCAAGGGGAGGGGTTTATATAGGGTTGGGCTAGGTCGGTTAGGGCTGGTTTTGGGGTAGTGGTTAGGTGGTTTAGGTAGGGTGGTGTGGTGATAAGGTGGGCTGGAAAAGGTAGGGCCAGATATTTTAGATACAAGTGGTTTGGGTAGGTTGTGGGCTAGGGGTGGTTTAGAGGTTTAGGGTTTAGCTAGGTGGGTTGGTTCTAGGGTGAGGTTTAGTGAGGTAGGTTAGGTGATTAGGCTAGGTTTAGGGAAGGATTAGGGAAGTAGGTTAGGTGATTAGGTTGGGATTAGGTCGGGATTAGGGAAGTGGGTTAGGTGATTAGGCTCAAATTAGGGTCGGATTAGGGTGGAAGGCTAGGATTAGGTGTTTTTGGTTAGGTTTAGATGAAGGAGCTCCCTTTGCATGGCCCATAGACCTTAACCACATCATGTTGGTGCAGCCCTAGGTTAGGTTTTGGCTAATTATAAGCTTAAACCCACTTAACTAGGCTAACCCACATGATTAACCCCAAACTTGGCACACAAGTCAAGCTTAATTACAACACACACTTGATCTTATCCACCCCCACTCTCTCTCATGCCCATAATCCCACGTGAAATTCAAGTGGGCCCCACCTCCATTTATGAGAAGGTGATGTGGGCCATGGATATGGATATTGGATTGGATTTTTGAATCCAAATCCAAATCCAAATCCAAGTCCATGCATGGGTTTGGATTGAGATCTGGATATATATGGTCCAGATCCGATCCAAACTGAACTCTGACTCCTTCGAGCATTGTTCGAAATGAACGGTTTGTGCGGAGCCTGACAGCATCAGTGCTCCGTCTGCGTTGGGTCTTCGCCAACATGATCGTCCGCCTCTGTTTTCGCCTTCCGGAGATGATTTCAAAGGATGTGGACGTTCGAGATCCTGGGGGTAGATTTGATATGAGAGTTGTTGTGCCGGGCTCGACATGTGCTCTGGTTCCGGGCTCTCCTCCTTTGCTTTTCTGGTCCTGTCTGGATTAGGCCAAAGCTGCTTCGGGGTTTCAAAACATGTTTTAAAAAGGCTTTCAAAACCATATCACATATTTTTGAAATATAAGGTTTAAAACATATATACAGGGTTGTCTGGAAGGCTCCTGGGTTTCCAGACTCAAAATAGCCTTTTGGAGCTGCTTTTACAAAACCAGATGGATTTGAGAAATTCATGGGATTTCGGGGTGTTTATAGATGCCCCTCTTTGGCCTTGTCCAAATCGATTTGGATAAGGGCAAAGATGACAAACACCCCTTTCAATGTCTCCCTAGATCTATCCACGAAGAATATGGGATCGCCCCAATCTTTAGCAAAATCTAAATTTACAAACTCTGGTAGGAGGAGATATCACGCGAAAGGGTTTGTTATGGAATCTGGTCCTAAAATGGGATCATGTTTATGCAAATGCCATGCGTGGAATGTAGATGACATGGGTGTGGTGCCAAGAGTGGCGACCTCCCAGAGACCAGATGTGGTCGAACTCTAGAGACTTACAAGGCCTGCTGCTTCAAGTGAGCAGATCCTATGTTGTTCGATGTTCGATTTTCAAAACTTATTTACAAAACTATTTACAAAAAGGGACAACTGTCTTGAGTCTCGATCCTAAGGATCTCGAGCTCTCCGTGCTTGCCCTTGTTTGAGTCTTAACACTCGCTTATCTAGTGGAGGTTTTATAAGAAAACCAGTTATATTTCAAATTCCTACGCCTTACTCGAAACGTCAAATTCTCAAACAAGACGAAATTCAAGTAAGTAAATCCTATTTTTACTTTAGGATTCCTCGAAATGAACCATGCTTTAGCTTGGGATAAGCCAGGGATGGGAAAGAGATACCACGGTCCCTTCTGAAGCGTCCCGTGGTTTGAGGCACAGAAGGCGGAAAACTGCTCTTTTTGAGCTTTTTGGCCTCTTTTTCCTTTTTTTCATCGAGGGTCTCCCTTTGGAAGTATTTTTTCTTTAATCCCTCTTTTTCACAAGAGAATCGATTTTTCTTTTGAATTCTGGTTTCTTTCTTTTGGAAAGAGACTTTGAATGGGAAATTCTCTTTGTTTGGGCTTTTGTTTTCCTTTTGGAAGGAGAAGAGAAGAGGGGAGGACTTATCCCAAGCCTACACTCGATCCATTCCAGATCAGCCTATTTAGAAATAGCACGTATTACTTGCAAGTATCTTGCTATATTGAACTAGGCCTTTCTTTGTAAGAAGAAGGATTTTGAAATGTAACCATGATTTTGAAGACTCCGCTCTTTCACAAGTGCGAATTCTCTCACTTAGGGTCACATGACTTTGCCTTTGCACCTTATTTTCATGTCTCAGGGCAGCTATCCCTAAAATTTTTCGAAAACTGGAATTTAATCCAAATCCTACACATGATACTTCTTTAAGTATTGAATATTGATAGGATCTGCTAAATTCCTACCTTCTACATCGATCAACCAATACGAATTGATCGTAGTGGTTGCTCGTACAACATAGGGTCCATCCTAGTTGGGGCGCCACTTTCCCAGGGAGTGTGGGCCACGATGATGGATGGTTTTTAGGACCAGATCTCTCACTTCAAAGTGGCGCGGTCTCATGTGTTTGCTATAATATCGGGCTATCCTTTGCCAGTATGCACGAGCATGATCCATGGCAAGGAGTCGCCTCTCATCTAGCAAATCGAGTTCGGCCATCCTAGCATGCTGAAGCATCTCTAGGGGGAGGTCGAGTGCTATGGATGTATGGAATGAATGCAGTTGGGTATGAATGGGAAGAATGGCGTTTGTACCATAGACCAATTCGAATGGTGTGGCATTCGTGGGAGTCCGGATGGAAGTCCTATAAGCCCATAAGGCTTCATCCAGCTTCTCGTGCCACGTCCTACCCTTCTCTAAAGTTTTCTCAATTATACTAATGAGAGTCTTGTTTGTGGCTTCGGCTTGGCCGTTGCCTTGAGGGTAGTAGGGCGAAGAGAAGTGGTGAGTTATGCCATACGTGTTGCACAACTTAACCATCCGCTCGTTCTTGAATGGGGTACCATTATCAGACACGAGGTCTCTTGGAACCCCAAATCGAGTCAAGATATTCCTCCGGATGAAAGCCACCACATGTTGCCCCATCACGTTGGTTAGGGAAATGGCTTCCACCCACTTGGAGAAATACTCCGTGGCTGCTAAAATAAATCGATGCCCATTCTAGGCCTTTGGAAATATTGGGCCTACGATGTCAAACGCCCACATGGTAAATGGCCAGGGGCTGACCACGGAATGCAATGCAGATGAAGGGATATGAATGGTGTGCCCATGCACTTGACATGGATGACACTTCCTAACATGATCGTGGCAATCCTTCTTCAGGGTGGACCAAAAATAGCCCCCTCTAAGTATTTTCATTGCCATCATGTTGGCATTAACATGACCTCCACATTCTCCATCGTGGAACTCGTGCATCACTATCCTAGCCTCCTCTAGGTCGATACACCTAAGCAGAATGCCGGTAAAACTTTTTTTGTATAAGACCTCACCCAGAATGGTGTATCGGGTCGAAATCCTACGGATGAATGCCTTATCCTTGGATGTGGCATCCTCGACGAATCCCCCATTTTCTAAAAACTGTTTGATGTCATAAAACCAGGGTTTTTCAATAGACTCTGGGTTATTTTAGCAAATATCCAAGTCGTGTGTGGATGGGTGGGGCGCATGCCATATTTCCAAAGATCTGGTCCCTAAAATGGGATCGACCTTCAGGGCTGAACCCAAGGAGGAGAGGGCATCGGCGATGCCATTGTCCTCTCTTCCTACGTGTGTGAGTTTACACGATTGGAAAGACTGGACCAATCGAGTGGCCAACTCGTGATATGGAAGTAGTTTCTCATTACATACTTGCCAAATTTTTAAAACCTGGTTTATGACAAGGAGTGAATCTCCAAAGACCTCAATGCATGATGCCCCTAGAGTTTTCGAAATTCTTAAGCCTTGTATGAGTGCTTCATACTCAGCTACATTGTTGGAACATTCGAAATCTACGCGAACTGCTATGGGAATCTTGCCCTTTTTAGGGGAGATTAGGATGACCCCAGCACCAGCCCCTCGTTGGTTTCGTGCCCCAACGAAGTGCATCATCCACACTTGGTTTCCGACAGAGTTTGCCAAAATGTGATTTTGAAAATGGTTTTGCAATATGCCTTCATCAGGCATTTCAACAAGAGTGGGATATGCGTCCTCTAAGGGGAACTCAGCCATGTAATCTGCTAGGGCTTGCCCCTTAATGGAGATCTGGTGATGGTATTTCAGATCATACTCCATTAGAAGGAGTTGTCATTTTCCCAATCTACCCGTGAGAATGGGTTTCTCGAACAAGTGCTTGATTGGATCAAGCTTGGACACTATCCAGATTTCATGATCTAGGAAATAGTGTCTGAATTTCTGGCAGGCCCACACTAGGGCCAAGCACGTCTTCTCTATGGCTTGATAATTTCGGTAATAAGCCAAGAGAGTTTTCGAAATGTAGTAGATGGCATACTCCTTATGAGTGTCATCCTCGTATTGAGCCAACAGGGCTCCTAAAGCATTCGCATGCACGGAGATGTATAGTAAAAGCGGTTTTCCTTGCTTTGGAGGGTTCAAAACGAGGGGATTAACCAAGTATGCCTTCAGTCTCTCGAAGGACTTCTGGCATTCGTCATCCCATAAGAATTTCGTGCCCTTCCTCAACAGTTTGTTGAAGGGTTCGCATCTAGTGGCCAGATTCGATATGAATCGGCGAACGGATTGTAAACGACCCTGGAGGCTACGGATTTGGGTGAGATTGGAGGGTGGAGCCATGTCTATGATGGCTCGACACTTAGAGGGGTCGACTTCTATACCCCTTTGGCTCACCATAAAACCCAGAAGCTTCCCTGACTCTACCCCGAATACACATTTTTGAGGGTTTAGCTTTACTTTGTAAAGCCTAAGCCTTTCGAAAATCTTTTGTAAACATTCGAAATGGGTGCATCGGGTTTTGGATTTTGCCAAGAGATCATCTACATACACTTCTATGAGCTCATGAATCTGATCATGGAATATCGTGGTCATGGCTCGTTGGTATGTTGCGCCGGCATTTTTCAAACCAAAGGGCATGACTGTATAGCAGTACGTGCCCCATGGGGTTGTGAAGGCGGTCTTACCCTGATCTCGTGGACTTAGTCTGATTTGATTATAGCCTGAATAGCCATCCATGAACGAAAACATTTCATGATTTGCAGTACTATCGACTATCAAATCTATGTTTGGTAAAGGATAATTATCCTTTGGGGTGGCTTTATTCTGGTTTCTGAAATCGATGCATATTCGAATTTTCCCATTGGTTTTTCGAACTACAACGATATTTGACAACCAATCAGAATACGCAATGCGTTTTATAAATCCGGCTTTTAGCAGATCTTCTAAACCCTCTTTGACTTGCGTGTGTACATTCGGGTGTATTTTCCTAAGCTTCTGCTTTATGGGTTTTACACCTGTATCTAAGGGAAGACGATGCTCGACAATGCTGGGGTCTATGCTCGGCATGTCTTCATACGTCCATGCAAACACATCTAAATAGGTTCATAGAAATGCAATGAATGCTAATCTTTCAGTTTCATGCAAGCATGCGCCTATTTTGATGGGTTTGGGATTTGAATCATCCCCTAGGTTTACTTCTATGAAATCTCCTCCTACTAATTGGGAAGGTCTTTCAAAATCGAGAATCTTATGAAATTTTGGGAGCTCAGAAGTGGGATCTTCCTCAAGGGGATCCACTTCTGGGCTTTGATCATTCTCGTGGGCTATGGACCCGAGGGAATTTGATGCATGGTTTTCAAAATGACCTGGTTTTGTACTTGGATTTTCAAGTGATTTCGAAAATTTTGGTCTGGCTATGCAAACGACGTTTCTTTCGAAATCCTTTTCTTTTGCCAAAGTTCTACCAGGAGCAGCTATGTATAAAATCTTTTTGGTATTTTCCAAATTTTTGATTTTTTGGGTTTTTGTAAAACAAGAACCTTGGGAACTATACAAAGCACTCTATTTTCGAGTTTTGTTTTTCCATTGTTTTTGGTTTTTCTTGTTTTTCGATTTTTTTGATTTTAAGCTTTTCAAATGTTTTTTGTATTTTTAGAAAAGAGATCTTCCGTCATACCTACAAAGGGAAAATACTACGGGTTAGACTCGGAATAGGAGATCTAAACCGTAGGTCTCTTCTAAGACAGGTTCCAGGGCACCCTTGACCCAGGTGGTCACAGGCGGTGGCTACGGCGGTATTTGGGGGGTATAGCCGATCCCATATCGGCTTGGATTGGCCCTAGGAAGGATGGGCTCTAGGAGACCCTGGTTCTGTGCCCCTAGACTCTTGTAGGGCGTGTAGCCCATGTTCAACAACATGTTCCACGACTTTTTATTTTTTGAAAAAGTTTGATACAAGTCGTGGTCCTGGAACATGCTATCGTCCATATTGTGCTCATATGGCCTCCTGTCTAGGGGCTTTGGAAATAGGGAACGCTTGGGTTTTCCTAGAAGGGTTAGAATCGGGAGGGGGCCCGCTTTGGGCGGACCCTTCACATATATAACCTTCCTAGGTTTGTTCAACACGAGCCAAGGTGGCTCGACCATAATTTGCCCCAGGTTAGCCTCATGGGCCTAGGAGCTTGATAAACAAGGGGAGTTTATGATCCCTTGAAGCTATGGGTGACTCTCTCCTAGGATCACTATGACCTGGTCCCTAAAAGGGATCTTGACACACCTGTGGAAGGTGGATCGCATAGCGCACAAACTGTGTATCCAGGGTCTTCCCAACAATAGGTTATAATGGGGGTGGATATCCAAGACATGGAACACCCCCGTGTGTTCGATCCCTCCCGTTTTCATTGGGAGTTCGATGAATCCTAAAGGTCTAGACGCATTCCCATCGTATACAGTGATAACGATGGGGCTTGGATTCACTGAAGTCAAGGTGACTCCAATTTTATACGCCACATGAAGTGGAAGGATGTTGAGCCCTCCTCCACCATCGACTAGGCACCTGTCGAGAGAGTGGTTATTCAGAACCACCTCGATATGCAGGGCCTGGTTGTGGGATTCGTAGGGTCTATCTACATCATCTTCCGAGAAGGTGATAGGCGATTTCGCTCCTAATAAAGCCACTTGGGCAGACAAGGATTCCGGACTTATGTTCGAATCAACCTTGGCCCTTTCTAGAATTTTCTCTAATACAAGTCTATGCTTAGGCGAGGTTTGTATAAGCTCTAAAATAGACATGTGAATAGGAATCTTTGAAAGATGGTTTTCGAAGTCATAAGGATTTAGGATGACTTTGTCCTTATCTACTTTTGGCATAACACTAGGGATACATGCTTTTGAGGGGCCAAGCACACTGACCACCTTTTGAGTATCTTGAAGGTGCGGGGGTTGATAGATCCTCCCGGATCTAGTCACTTCCCCCACGACCAGCCTAGGGTTCGCGCTAAATTTAGCTCTAAGGATGAGCTGAGGAGAACCTTGGATTTTCAAAACTGGTTTTGTCGGGGATTCCACTTTTGGTGGCCCCCGAATGACGACTTTGGTGGGCTTCTTGTATAATACAAGAGTAGACGCACAAGTGGGTCGACCAGGCTCTGGTTTTTGCGCTAGTCCCTTGGAAATGGTAAGGGTACATACCTCCTTTCCTTTCCCACTGCCATTGGCGTGTTTGGGAAAGGGTTCCTTGAAGATAGCTTGAGGTGGCTCAGGTTCCGCAGTGACCTGGAGCCGGCCTTCTGCTATCAAGTTCTCAATTTTATTTAAGAGAGAGAAGCAGCGTTTGGTATCATGGCCTTTGAGCCGATGATACTTACAAAATCGGTTTAAATACCCCCATTTGGAAGTGACTCCTTCAGGGATTTCAGGGAGTTCTATCATGCCCTAGGCAAGTAGGAGGTCTAGGACCTCCGACACAGGTTGCCCCAACGGAGTGTACTCCCGTTTTTCAACCGGTTTTTGAAAGGTTCGCTCCCTCTTATTTTCTAACTTTTCAAAATTTTTGGAAGTGCCCGCCATGCCTAGATCCACCCGGACATTGGCGATTTTATGGGGTTTTGCCCCTTTGTCCATCGTGGGTAGCCCGTATGTGATGGGCTTTTCCAAGTGGGTTTTGGAAACGGCACTTCCTTTCCACAAGTGATCGTATGTCCCTTTTCGTAAGTTGGTTTCGAAAAGGGAGGCCTTTTTTATCAACTTATGGAAAGTTAAGATCTCATTGAGCGAGAGAAGGGTTTTTAACTCGCTTTTAAAGTTATCCAGAATGAGCATGACTGCGCATCCTTCGGATATGGGCTCTCGCACTTGGCCCAAAAGTGACCTCCATCTTATAATGAAGGCATGTACGTCTTCGTTCATGCCTTGCTTTGTATCCCTTAAGGTATTCAGAGTCGGCGTGACTTCTACGTTGTGTGCAAATCTTTGCATGAAGCAATTCGCTAACTCTTCAAAAGTAGCGAACTGGCTTAAGTCATAGGAAGCCAGCCATTTGGCAGCTATGCCTTTGAGGGATAAAGGAAACCAATACACCCATTTCATCGAGTCCTTTTTCTTCTTATGGGCTCGACGCGAGAAAAGCTGCAAGTGAGACCTAGGGTCTCCCATGCCATCATACCGATGGAAGTTCGGTATTTCATTGTCACTGTCTGTTTCGTAATCCATAGGAAGGAAATCAGACAGGGCGTAGCTTCTTTTCTCTTTATTCTGCCCTTTCAGCAACTATTGTAGGACTTTACGGTCTTTTTGTGTGAAGGACTCGTAGTATTGGTTGTCTTCCATTACGGAGGCCTCTTTGTGCTTGCGAGGTTTTTCAGACTTTTTCTTAGGCCTTTGTTCACCGTTTGATGAACACAAATCGCCTACTTCAGCCTCTTGGCTGAGAGTATCGATTTTGGCCTCAAACTCCCTTCTCAGGTCCTCGATTTCATCTAGTTTTATTTTATTTTTGAAAATCCTCTTAGAGTGAGAACTTGATGCGCATGAGCCTTGGCTCGACACTTCACTTGGATTGGATTTTGACATGCTTTTCAAGCTTTTTCAAAATGTCCTAAGTACAAGCAAAGAAAAAGTTAAAATGACACCTTTTTAACAAAATTTTCGCAAAACCTCTAACTTAAAAACTCGATTTTTGAAAGGCTCACATCCCACCGGGCGTGCCAATCTCTGTAGACGCGCGAAAAATCCCCACACCTCTTCGCCTTTTCTAGGCTTGGAGTAGATCCTCTCGTGCGTCTAAGGCCTATTTATATAAACAGGGCGTGCCAGCTAGCTTACCTAAGCTAGCAAAGATATTAAACTGACTTCTAATCGTGGCGACTGTGAGCAAGTGAGCTCTTGTCGTCGCAGACCTTCTTGCATCGATGCGCAAGGGTCAGTCTGTATGTTTTGCAAAAATCGAGTTTTTTTGAGATAGAAAGCCTACGAAGCGGTTCGAGGTGTTTAATTCGGGTCTTTTTAGATGCGATTGCAGATTTTAGATCACGTGGATTTGCACGTGCCTAAGTCTTTCCTTTTATCCCTTTATGGGCCACCTAGTTTGTGTGTTATGAACACTCCACTACATGGGCGAATTTGAGCGGGGCTTACTTTGATGCAATATGCATCCTACCTCGTGGTATGGCGTAGATGCAATGCAAACTCACGCTACTCCAAAGGAAAAACCCGAATGTAAAGATAATGCCGAAGGGAAATAACCGAAGGGAAATGACTTGTAATGTAAATGCCGAAGGGACATATGTATATATAGAGTATGTATATGGGCCCTTACTCGGGTCTTGCAAATAAGAGCGAAGGCTCAATGTGGGTGCGTGCTTGAATGGAAAGACTTACACACACGACATGAAATAAAACCCAAATATAACTTGCAGTATGGCCTTGACTAAGGTCTTGGGAATAAGAGCGAAAGCTCAATGTGTGTGAGTGCTTGAATTGAAGTACTACGCACACAACATGAAATTAAACCCAAATAGTATAACACAGCCCTTACTTCGGTCTTGGGAATAAGAGCGAAGGCTCAATGTGTGTGAGTGCTTGAATTGAAAGACTTACACACACGACATGAAATGAAAACCCAAATAGTATAGGTTGGCCCTTATTTGGGTCTTTCAAATAAGAGCGAAGGCTCAATGTGTGTGAGTGCTTGAATTGAAAGACTTACACACACGACATGAAATGAAAACCCAAATAGTATAGGTTGGCCCTTACTTGGGTCTTTCAAATAAGAGCGAAGGCTCAATGTATGTGAGTGCTTGAATTGAAAGACAACACACCCAACTTAAGCAAAACCCTACGAAAATTAAAGTATATATATATGTATATCTATAGTAGGGGCTGATTAGGCCCGTGTGTGTTCAAAATCGTGCACAACTAAGAGAGTGCACGTGCGTGGGTGTGCCAAGCCACGTTATTACAAGCGGGGATAGACTATGCTCCGTTATTACAACCCCGTATCGAATTGAATCTCAAGCAAGTATATAACTAAAGACCGAGTTAGGCACTTACTAATAGCTGGTCCGAAGATGCCTTGCTTGAGCGTGGGCTTGGCCTTCGCCTTGGGCTGCAAAAGGGAGCTCCGCGAGGTTGAATGGCAAAGGGGTGCTGGCCGAGTGTCCTTGGTGCGCGGAAGAGGCGCCTTGAAGATGGTCGGCTGCTAAGGAGGGGCTGTTTTTGGTGTGTTGGATTAAAGGACCTATGTAGGGTCACTAAGGGAGTATGGCACTAAGGGAAAGGAACTAGCTAGGAGAAGGTGATGGCTGGCGGATGGCTGGCCGAATGAAGAGGATGACAGTCGGTTGGAGTGGCCGACTGGGGGAGTTCGGTGGTGGGGGGTTGTTAGGGTGACTAGGAGTGGTGTAAGGGAAGGGAACTAGCTAGGAGATGGGGCCAGGTGGTAGTGGGTGTAGTAGGTGTATTGGGGTGATATGGGCAGGTCTTAGGGAGTCTGATAGGGTGGCCAAATGGAGCTAAGGTGTCTAGGTGGTGGCGGGTAGTTAGGGTGATTATGGGCCTGGCTGAGGGGGAGTGGTGGCAGCAAGTGGAATGGTTGATGTTAGGGTGATATGGTAGGGGGTTAGGTGGCTGAGAGTAGAGGGGGAGTGAAGAAGGAGTAAGGTGGAGTATAGGGTACTAACCGGATGGTGGAAGGTGGCGGGTGGTTGAGGAGCAGCCGGATGTGGGGGCTCGGCTGGTTCGGTCGGGTGAAGAGGATGGCGAGGGGGGACTTCGGCTGGAATGGTGGTGGCGGTGGTGGTGCTCGGCTGGGAGGTAGTGGTGGATGTGGTGGCTGGACGTGGAGCAGGTGGAGAATCGGCTGAGTTGGAAAGGGGAGGACCCGACTGGTGGAAGAGGGCTTCCAGATGGGAAACCCCGCCCCCAAGGGGAGGGGTTTATATAGGGCTGGGCTAGGTCGGTTAGGGCTGGTTTTGGGGTAGTGGTTAGGTGGTTTAGGTAGGGTGGTGTGGTGATAAGGTGGGCTGGAAAAGGTAGGGCCAGATATTTTAGATACAAGTGGTTTGGGTAGGTTGTGGGCTAGGGGTGGTTTAGAGGTTTAGGGTTTAGCTAGGTGGGTTGGTTCTAGGGTGAGGTTTAGTGAGGTAGGTTAGGTGATTAGGCTAGGTTTAGGGAAGGATTAGGGAAGTAGGTTAGGTGATTAGGTTGGGATTAGGCCAGGATTAGGGAAGTGGGTTAGGTGATTAGGCTCAAATTAGGGTCGGATTAGGGTGGAAGGCTAGGATTAGGTGTTTTTGGTTAGGTTTAGGTGAAGGAGCTCCCTTTGCATGGCCCATAGACCTTAACCACATCATGTTGGTGCAGCCCTAGGTTAGGTTTTGGCTAATTACAAGCTTAAACCCACTTAACTAGGCTAACCCACATGATTAACCCCAAACTTGACACACAAGTCAAGCTTAATTACAACACACACTTGATCTTATCCACCCCCACTCTCTCTCATGCCCATAATCCCACGTGAAATTCAAGTGGGCCCCACCTCCATTTATGAGAAGGTGATGTGGGCCATGGATATGGATATTGGATTGGATTTTTGAATCCAAATCCAAATCCAAGTCCATGCATGAGTTTGGATTGGGATCTGGATATATATGGTCCAGATCCGATCCAAACTGAACTCTGACTCCTTCGAGCTGTGTTCAAAACGAACGGTTTGTGCGGGGCCTGATAGCATCAGTGCTCCGTCTGCGTTGGGTCTTCGCCAACATGATCGTCCGCCTCTGTTTTCGCCTTCCGGAGATGATTTCAAAGGATGTTTTGATGATAACAGGGTCTTGGACGTTCGAGATCCTGGGGGTAGATTTGATATGAGAGTTGCTCTGCCGGGCTCGACATGTGCTCTGGTTCGGGCTCTCCTCCTTTGCTTTTTTGGTCCTGTCTGGATTAGGCCAAAGCTGCTTCGGGGTTTCAAAACATGTTTTAAAAAGTCTTTCAAAACCATATCACATATTTTTGAAGGTTTAAAAAATATATACACGGTTGACGGTTGTGTGGAAGGCTCATGATTTTCATACTCAAAATAGCCGAGAAATTCGTGGGATTTCGGGGTGTTTACAATTACGACGTCCTCAATTCCGATGCATTTGGATCGTCATTTGGTGTTTCCGTTGCTGGAGTTTTTGCAGGAGAGGCAGCTCTATGCCGATGAGCAGATACTCAAGGCCAAGACGGATCTCCTGAGCAAGACTAACATGGTCGACTTTGCTAGAAAAACCAAGATGGGCCCTAGCGGATTCTGATTTTGATAGCCACGGTGGCATTAGTCCCAAACGACGATCGCAAATTTTGACTATTTCTGGTAATTGGCATTGGTTACCGGGAGAACTGAGATCCTATGCTAGTTTCAGTTGTTGTTGCAGATTTTCAGTAAAAGACTAGATTCTAAGTCTCTTGGAATTTGTTCTCAGGCTGAATAGTCGATAGGCGTGCTGATGTTGTATCCAGACTGAAATCTCTGGAGGAAGCTGCAGGACCACTCATATCATTTCTCCAGAACGCTGCCTTAGTTCAGGATCTGCGCCCTGACAAACAATACAATCTCCAGATGTTGAATGATCGGATTCAGGTATGTTAGTTATCTATTATTATAGAACTTGGAAAAGCTACATGTCATGCAGTTTTTGTTTTGTTTTATCCTGCTCTTCTGCTATATTACTATGTTGCATGAAATAAAAAATGTGTGATGCTGCAATAATGGTAGAAGTCCTCTACTCTATTAAAACAGTCAAACGAGCCCAATTTCGGTCAAATTCTATTAATTTCCATGAATTTGATAATTTCTGATCTCTTTTTAGTTTCTTTAAATCCATTCCTACTTGCAGGCAAATATATACTTGATATTTGATATGTTCACTTGCTCTTAAAACTGGAAAATTTTCTCATGTATTTTCTTTGTATTTCTCTCGAAGTTTGCTGGGAACTTATGCAATTGCCTTTATGCGCAGATTGGTCCAGATCAAATTGAAGCTTTGTATCAGTATGCCAAATTCCAGTTTGAGTGTGGAAATTACTCAGGTGCAGCAGATTTCTTATACCAGTATCGTCTGCTGTGCACAAATAGCGATAGAAGCTTAAGTGCACTGTGGGGAAAGCTTGCAGCAGAGATACTAATGCAAAACTGGGATGTCGCTCTTGAGGAGCTTAATCGATTGAAAGAGATAATCTACTCAAAGGTGGGTGAGAATGTTTCTTTTGCTTTAATTAGTTATTCAGTTACGAAGTACTATTTTGTTACTCTTACAGCCTTTGATCCCCTGATGCTGAACTTTTCATCTCCCCTCACCCAATTGCAAAACAGAACTTGGTTAATGCATTGGAGTCTTTTCATTTCCTTCAACCATGGGAATGGCAGAAATGGAATCATTGATCTTTTCTTCCAGGACAGGTGCTTCATGGACTTCCCTTGCTCCCTAAATTTTCTATTTCCAGCCTTTACATGTCTCATGTGTATTTGAATTGTATGTTGTTTGTGGTACTGACTGTGGGTGTTTGGATATTATAGTTAATATGTATGGTATTTTGTTGGTCATTGTATGTGCATGCGTGTGTGGCTGGCTGGGTATGGGGGTTCTTGGTACTACAGTTAATATGCATGGTATTTTGTTGGTCAGATAGGCTATAGGGAATCACTTTGTCATGTGGACCAATTAGATGTTAAAATCCTGAAATGCTTATATTTGACAAATATACGTACTCTGCAGGTATCTTAATGCACTTCAAACAAATGCCCATCATCTTCTTCGCTATTTAGCTACTGCAGTGATTGTCAACAAAAGGAGAAGAAATATGCTTAAGGAGTTGATCAAAGTTATCCAGCAAGAGCAATATACGTACAAGGACCCCATCACTGAGTTTCTGGAGTGCCTCTATATAAATTATGACTTTGAAGGTGCACAAACAAAACTTCGAGAATGTGAAGATGTAAGAGTGCTGGCTTGAAAACCTTCTAGCAAATGCTACTTAATTTCTCGAGATTGGTCCTGAAGACTGATATTCCTTTGATGATTTGTGCATATATACTTGCTCAGCTGATTTAAATAATTCAAACGTGTCTAATTGTACATAAAAGCTTATTTATCTATCTCTGAACTTGGTTGCAATCCTTGCTACTTTAATCAATATTATGAGTTTGTGTTATTAAGTTCAAAATTGTGTGCTACGGGTATGTATGTTATTAATTCACTTTAAAGTGTTAACTTACTTTGTAGTCCCTTTGTCAATGAGAACCATCTCAGTTCTGATAGATTTGTCCCATTAATTTGCAGGTGATATTGAACGACCCCTTTCTGGGCAGGCAAGTTCAGGAGGGTAATTTTATTACAGTACCTTTGAGGATGATTTTCTTGAAAATGCTCGTCTATTCATACTGGAAACTTACTGCGGCATACATTGCTCTATTGACATTGGGTTAGTATGAGTTCCTCCCCTTCTATTCAAAGTGTCTTGCATGGTTAGGAAAATTTGTTCCTTGATCCTGGAACCTTTCTTCACTTTATTTTCATTAACACTTGGTAATCTTATGGAAACACTAGTTAACTGTTTTTAATTCTCTCTAGAGAAATGGTTTGAAAATGCTCCAATTGCGAATTGTGTGGCAAAGGGTTCTGTATTGAATCTGTGAGGCTATGTCATGCTCAATCGTATGAAATTTTGTCAGTGTTGATTATTTATTCACTAGAGATGTATGATCGTGTAGAGAGCTTTATTCCTTTGTGGTTCCCTGTTACCCTTTGACTTGTTTAAGCTCACCAATTTAGCATTTTATCATATAAAATTCCACGATACGATACATGTAAGGGTATCGCATTTTAGCATTTTAGCATTTATCGCACTGTATCGTGCGATACGGGCCGTAACGCCCTGGGACCCTTATAAAGGGTCCCCGGCCGACAGAAACCCGCAATTTTTCGCGGGTTTCCTCTCTCCTTTTGGGTTCATCAAGCTCCCTAAGAGCCGGTTTTCACCTCCTTGGTGTTCAAAGCTCTAAAATTGTGCCCTACGGTGTCCGTGCAAGCCTCCAAACTCGGATTTAGGTATATTTTTAATGTTTTTTCTATTTTTTTCTTTTATATTTGTTGTTTTTTGTGTTATTTCATTTTTTTTTTAATGACAAAATATGAAGTTATTAAGTGTGTGTATATGATTTTTATTGCATTCATGAAGTGGGAGACACTCTATTTGAGTGTTATTTGAAGATTGGGGGATTTACGAAATGCTTTTATTTTCAGGTTTTTGTTTGAATTAAAATACTCCATTGAGATGGCAGGAAGGGGTGGTAGAGACTCCCATTATCGGTCTGATAATCTGGCATGGCAGTGGGGTATACCAGTTGAGGGTTCCAGGTTATAGATTATATGTTTATTTTGTGAAAAGGTGGTTAGTGGTGAAATTTCAAAGTTGAAACACCACTAGCAGGAACCAAGAAAGAAGTTGATCCATGCAAAAGTAGAGTTAGAAGTGTGTCTGAAGGTATTAAATGGCAATACCTGCAGATGATTGAGAGCATACAAGAAAGGAGACAACAAAAGGATGATTTCCAGACGTGTGAAGAAGTTGATGATGCTACTGCCACTGGAGTTGGATTCACTGATAGTTTGCCTTCATATCCTAGAATAGAGATTGGTAGTAGCAGTTCACAAGCACCTAGGAGGAGAAAGAGGGTTGCAGCTGAAGACTTTGGAGGTGACAGAAGAGGAAGTTTAGGAAGGAGTAGAGAAAGAGCTTCTTCTACCATACATTCGTTCTTTCCTCCTTCCACTACACCTGGTGCTCAACCTGGAATTTGTACTGCTATGGCTTCAGAACAACTGCATGATCAGGCAAACCTTGCAGTGGAAAGATGGTTTTATGATACATGCATTCCATTTAATGTAGCAAACAGTTTTCATTTTCAAGCAATGACAGATGCAATTGCTAATATTGGTCCAGGATACAGTATGCCCTCTTATCAGAAGTTGAGGGAAGATATTAGATCAGTCCGTCATTGAAGTGCAACAATATTGTTCGACTTTGAGACAGTCGTGGAAGAAAACGGGATGCACTATCATAGCAGATGGATGGACTGATAGGCAAGGAAGGACATTGTCAAACTTTCTTGTATATTGTCATAAAGAACTCATGTTTTTGAGATCTCTAGATATATTAGAGGAGAGGCACACTGCAGAGATCCTACGACAGGAATTTGATAAGGTTATATAGGAGGTTCGGGTGGAGAATGTAGTCCAATTGATTACAGATAATGCAGCTAACTACAAAGCAACTGGGAAGGAGTTAGCTGATATTTATGAAACTTTCTACTGGACACCATGTGCAGCCCATATGGCAATAGTAACTACACAATTTTATATTAAAGCTTGTTGAAAAATAGAAAAAAAGTATTAACAATAATGTATATATGCATTATAAACTTATGAATTCTAGGGTTACAAAAATTCTTTATTTTAGGCCATTAAATTTGAAATAGATCATCAGAAACTGTAAATGTCCCTAATGCCTAGCATTTGGTAAAGATAAATAAACAATAAATTACATTTAATTGCATAAGAGCACCTGCCAAGTAAGAGAGAAAGGAAGAGAGAAGAGTGGTGGCACAGAGGCGAAATGATTCTTATCAGAACTAGAGTAAAATGGAGAGATAAAGGGAGAGAGATGCATTCACGAAACGAGATTAAGAACAAGGGAGAGTGTGAATACCTGTGTCGGAGGGAAGGCACACTAGAGGGCGACAGAGGTGGTGGTGGTGGTGGTGGTGGCCGTCGAGGCCTCGACGTATGGGGGTGGTGGAGAGAGCAAGCGCAAAAGCATTTCACCAAAAATGTCCTTGGCGTGTCGAAGGTGATCGACACCGTGTCAGTGTCACAGTCATGTCGTTGCCGACACCTCATCTCCTAGATGTGTTTGTGACATAGACTGACCCTAGGTATTTAGAACTTTCTTTGTGACAGATGCAATGTGTGTCATTCTTAATTTCTATATCCTCTAAAGTAATCAAATGATCAAACTTACGTTCCTTATATTTTGTCTTTATTCTATTAAGTTCGAAAGTCTTTACTTTTGAATGTTTCTCTCCATAGTTTCAATTTTCTATTAACTTTTGTTTAGACTTATCCACTAATACAATGTCATACGAAGGTATTTGATCTTAAATATATTTTGTTAACCCATCAAGAACCAATATAAATAAATATGGACTTAAAGCGGATTCCTGATGTAACCCAATATTAACATCAAGGAAGTCTGTCATTCTTTCATGAGTCCTCACATGTTTTTGCACCATCATATATTATCTCTTATAAGATTTATTTATGTCAATGAGATATTTCTTTTTTTTAAGGTTCTCTAAGAGTATCTCTTGGCATCTTATCGTAAGTTTTTTTTAGATCAATAAATACCATTAATCAAATGTGCACCTTTCTGATTGTTGTGACGTGCTTCTAGGACTTTGAAACAAGCTGAATGAATCACAGGCTGTTGAGACGCATCTCATTAAAATAAAGTAGTGGTCCTGTTCAGCTGATTTGTTCGTTTGAACCAAGCCAAGATTGCACAAAGACAAGGTGTGAGTTAGACAAGCCATGAATTCGCTTGTTAAAGTCAAAACCTAATTTTCAATGTAATTTCTCACCAGAAAAACTCTCATCATTTTTCTACAATTTTTGTTATAAAAGTAATGTACACCCGCCCGACTAGTTGGTTTAATAACACAGACAGGTGCATGCACACATCCATCCCTATATATATATATATATATGTGTGTGTGTGTGTGTGTGTGTGTGTGTGTGCGCACGCGTATGCTTAAAAAGGGAGAGGTTCATTCCTACACATTTGACACATGCACGCCGCTGACTACGCCTTTAAAAGTGGGGGCAAAACAAGTAGTTTGTTTTGGCTTTTTTACATATACAAGTCAAAGTGAGCCAACCCGTCTGAATGCCACTTCTCCTTTGTCTTTGTAGCAGAAGTATCTTTCGAATAGTTTGGTATGGGTGTATACATCCATGTAAAGAATGAGAACTGAAAGCACTGGGTCTTGTGGTTGTAGACGTGCTTATCGTTATTTGAAGGTTAACATGCTTCTATAACTGATATCTAGTTCCTTCTTTGTGAAATCCCTAAAGTAAATTAGCCCTATGCAACCATAAAAGGCATTCTTTTTGTGCTTTAGGTTGTGAATATCTCTTCTGTGTCAAAAACTTCCCCTGCTTGCTATGAGAATAACATGGTTGTGTGCTGCCTTGCAGAGCTCTACTATCTGTTTTATGAGAGTTGGACGGACAAACCACCTGAATGGTTTTTCCGTTAGTGAGGATCTGCAATAATTGGGGTACCCTTCGTTGCTTTGGGGCTGCCTAACACCACCTTATCAATCTGTGCCCCGCCCTCCCTCTCCTCCCCCCCTCCCCACCCCCACCACCCAAAAAAGATCTCCCTGCTTCCAATTAGGTTTATTGTGCTTAAGCCGCTGAAGCTGGGGCAAGTTTTTTCTTGGCTCATTTGCAGTTGAATTTTCTTTTTAATTGCTGGAATTAGAATTACTCTCTTGATTTTTCTGTTTTACCATTTGCTCACAGTTAATATGCTATTTAATACAGTATGCTCGTGGAGAAGTTGAATATGAGTTACGATGAGGCTGAGAGATGGATAGTCAATCTTGTTAGGAACTCTAAGCTTGACGGTAAAATCGACTCCATGTCGAGGACTGTTGTTATTGGTACCAGCTACTGAATGTGTAAGTTTTATTAATATTGTGGTTAAATAACACCAAGTGCAGTTTGTTTCCTAATGGAAAGAGCAAGTGCTTGTTTGGTTCTCTTTTCCTGTTGCTGACTTCTGTTAATTTCATTTCTATGCTGTTTAAGTTTCGCAGGTATGAAGAAATCATAGAAAGCACAAAGCAGTTGTCTTTGCGCATCTATATGCTCTCCAAGAACGTTATTGAAGCCACAACCGGCTTCCACGTTGCTAATTAGCAGTGCTAAAAGTGCATTGCCATTATAGTAGGGTGGAATTCTTGATCATCCTGTTAGTGTTTCATTTACTTTGGTGGAGCGATTTTGTTGAGTTCTGTTTCTGTTGATAGGTTTTCTTTTTGTGGTGGGGATGTTATCAGATGGTGAATTTATTGTAATCTTGTTGCGATTTTTATTTTAAGCTATAGGCTTAACTGGCTTCAATGCTCTGTGTCTGTTTTGGATCATTATATGGCATGTATGCAGACACACTGTATTAGCACTCTACAACAACTGCAACAACAACTAAGCCTTTTCCCATACTAGACGGCGTTGGCTACATGAATTCTTTGTTTCCACAGAGCCCTATCATGTGCCATATTAGCAGTGTACTCACAATAAGCTAGATCATTTTTTATTGTTTCTTTCCAAACTAATTTCAACAATGTGATAGAAGTATGAATGGTTGAGATTGAAACACAAAAAAGTTAAAAGTATATAAATGTTAATCACTAGTTTGAATGAAGTTTTATATATATATATATATATAGAAAGAGAGGATGACTCTTGTTGATAATATGAACCGTTTATGTCCAAACAGAACAACTAAGCCTTTTCCCATACTAGACGGGGTCGGCTACATGAATTCTTTGTTTCCACATATCCCTATCATGTGCCATGTTAGCAGTTAACTCACAATAAGCTAGATAATTCTTTATTGTTTCTTTCCAAACTAATTTCAACAATGTGATAGAGGTATGAATGGTTGAGATTGAAACACAAAAAAGTTAAAAGTATATAAATGTTAATCACTGGTTTGAATGAAGTTTTATATATATATATATATATATATATATATATATATATATATATATATATATATATATATATATAGAAAGAGAGGGTGACTTGTTGACAATATGAACCGTTTATGTCCAAACAGTTCAAATTAAAAAGGAAAAGTTTTTCCAAGAACCAAAAGTATCATTTTGATATTAACAATCTAGATTGTCAAGAAGAGTTAATCGTGAACAAGAGTCTAGCAACTGTGGTGTGCTTTAATCAACCTGCAAGTCTTCGCGTAATCGTGAACCAAAAGTATCTCCTTCCTCTCTCTATATATATAAAATGTCAACCATCAGTAAGACCAGATTTATTAGCATTCGAATCTGACTCAACCTGCAAGTCTTCGCGTAATCGGATTTGAGTTAGACGCCCAGATTACGCAAGAATCTGATACTGTGGTGTGCTTTAATCTTGTTTTCTCACATTCATAGTTGGCATATCGCGATATATGTTTGGTTAGTTATAAGTTTATGTCCCGATGTGACGGTGAGAAAGATGGGTTGATTCCATTCATCTTTTTTGGGCTACAGCAGGGAGGCCAAAGCCAGTGTGTCATCCCCCAAGTGTCGAACGTAATCATCATCTTAAGTATTCTGTTGGGCAGTGGCGGACTCAGGAATTCTTTTCGGTTGAGGGATACTTGTATTTAAGGTGAAATATACTTTATTTTGAACTTTTCAGATTTCAAGTGAAACACGTCTCACCTCACTCTAAAGCAAGTCAGCCACTACCGCCAGGGAACCTAACGCACATGCATCATATATTGTGGATGTCATTCATGATTTGTTTCAGCCAGCCCTCCAGGCATGGAGGTAGCCGGCTTTAATGGGGTTGTCAGAAAGTAATATAATCCTTTGCTAAATGTCATTTCAATGGCCAATAATTGGCTGGCTCAAGTTGGTTTGGTTCGGCATTGTTCCCGTAAGCAAAATGTCTCGAGTCTCGCGAATAGAGAAAACCAGTGTTCAGAGAGATTTATTCCCAGAGAGGGCCAGGGTCCTTGTGAGCTTCCAGAGACCGGTGGTTTAAACTGAAGATAAAGCATGTCATATCAACAGTTCTACCACGTGTGCTTTTTAGAAAAAATTGATGGTAATTTTAACCCACAAAGGGATCCTGGTAGATTCAGTTCATAGAATCTAGAATGTAACATTGGATTTGAACAATGTGATCTTGAGATAGTGATTGGCTGGTCTTAGAAAAGTGGCTTAAACTCCATATGAAGTCTCCTTAGAAACACTATGATAAGAAACTTCCATTAATAAAACAAGCTTTACAACAAAGCCTTTTAGAAGGTCATATAAATTTACAGGGGGCAAAAGAAATATATATCAGTGTCAAAAAGAGTGCCCCAGAACAAATGGCGTATTATGGTGGCGCCACCAGCCATGAATTCGTGACAGTAACCTTGCTGCCTCCGGCATAGAAGTCCACACGCTGTTCGTATCACCATGAAGAAGTGGGCGAAATACGGTCTTCCTCTTCCCTGAATGAGGAGGTCACGCTTGACGATCCATTACAGATCATGGGAAAGCACAGCCAAGAGCTCAATCCTGCAGTTGCTCAAACTCAAGGCCACCATATATAAACTTGCAAGATTCTCTTCAAACGGATTTCAGAATGTTGGCTGGCTGAACTATGCGGAGACACAAGCCAGATAAAATTGAAAATCGTACTGAAACGAAGTCTGCTTGAGCAATTGATGAATGGAAGCGTGCTTGCACGAAGAAATTATGGTCAGATGAATCATGACAACCAGCTTCACCAATATGGTTCTGACCATTGGTACCACGCTCTTGCATCTCTCCTCGACTTCCTGGTGCTCCTTTTGTCAAATGGGTGGTAATTGTGAGAAGCTGGTGATGGACTGCTTGCACCACCTTTCTTATCTACCTTCCGCATATTTTCCTCGGAATCAAATTGCAAACGCTGTTGAACAAAGAATATATTTATCTTAGACCATAATGCCATAAAGATCACAAGAAGAACCTGTAAGAAGGTATGAAAAACTAAATTTGAAAAGTATTAAAAGAAGTAGAGGACGACCACAAAAGTGTTGGAAAGAAACAATAAAGAATGATCTAGCTTATTGTGAGTTAACTGCCAACATGATAAAGCTTTGTGGAAACAAAGAATCCATGTAGCCGACCCCGTCTAGTATGGGAAAAGGCTTAGTTGTCGTTGTTGTTTGTTTGTAGACCATAATGCCATAAAAATATGAATGGATGGTTAATATCTATGGATAAGCTATCTAGTCATTTCAATGAAGTGCTAAGATGACACAAACAAAAGTCTCCTAGGGCAACAGATCCTACAGCTACCCTAGATCCGAAATCATTAAACAAGGTAGCTGCCGTCAAAAGAAAAATAAAAGATACTGTAAGCTGATAAGAAACCTTGCTGGGGTCTGAGGCGATTGCATAGGCTTCCCCAATCATCTTAAAAAGTCTGTCTGCATACTTGTGCACCTCCTCAGCAACTTCTTTCCAGAGTCCATCATCTCCATTCTCATTTCTCGCCAAGAATTGACCAGCCTAAATCAAAAGACACAAACTAAACGTAAATAATGGATGGAGTATGGACTATGGAGTAAGTTAAGCAGTTAAGTTGACAAAGTCGAACCTTGTCGGGATGATGTTTAAGTGCAGCCTTGCGATATGCTTTCTTCACTTCCAATGCAGTACACAACGGGTCGATTCCCCTGAGAAAAATCATGCCAAATATTAGGTCATAAATCAGATAATAGCAATTAGTGTAATCAAATTTACAAATGGAAGACATGAATGCAGAGCAATCATGCATCTACCAAATCCTACTATGATGATGAAGGAAAGAAGTCCAAACCAACATACATGTGGATAGTGAGAAATAAGCACTTGATCCCGACAAAGTGGTAGCAGGGATCAGAGATTATTGTGATAAGTAAAATATACAATTGATTCCAAAAGAACAACAAGAAAATAAAAGCGGAACAATCTAAGCAGCCAAATCAAAAAGACGCATAACTCATAGATTTGAGCTATGAAATTAAAAATATTAACTTTGAATGTAAAGCAAATATTAAAAACAAAAAGCATTCAACATGTATAAACAACAAATCTCGATTATCCTATCCTCTAGGAACAGAAAACCCATTTTCCACTGGTTCAGAGGTTGGTTTTCTCTGTCTTGCTCTGATGCAAACTTGACAATCTATAAACATCAAATCTCGATTATCCTATCCTCTAGGAACAAGAAACTCCATTTTCCAGTGGTTTGGAGGGTTTTTTTTCTGTTTTGCCCTCATACAAACTTGACAATTCAAGGAATGCTCTGTCCTCGATGAAGGCAAAAATGTGCCATGCTTGCATTAAATCATTTGGCAACCTAGCCAACTACGTGAACATCTTATTAGCTCTTCTTGTGTACATTTTAGTATTTTACTTTAGCATCATTTAAAAGAGTTGAAACTAACTCAGATTTTATATAAGAAAGATACCCCTGTTAAGTTCACTATAGTGGGGGAGAAGATATACTCACAATATCAAATATATATTTAGAGGATGCTCTTTCTTTGCTTCTTCCTGAACAGCAGCCAGCCTTCGTTGAGCTTGTCTTAAATCAGTCAGTATACGTCCTGGTCTCCCTACCACTCCAGTTTCATTAGGGTCATTTGCTATATGCCTTTGAAGAAGTGAAATCAGTCTCTGAAGATCATTAGATGCTTGGCCGTAATCCCTGATTGTCTCATGCAACGTTGCTCTCCGAGAAACTGCCTGAAACATAGCCATGAAACAGTTGTTAATGCAAAGATGGTTCTTGCAGTGCCTAGTTGAACTATACCTTTCTTAATTATAAAGCATAACTATACTAGAGAAGTATGTGAATAATTGGTCCTTTGCCCTCCAGATCCATGTATACAAGCCAAAGCATCTATAAGATAGGATGTGTATATTAATTAGCATACTCAAGAAGTATGTTGATAATTGGTCCCAAGCAATCTCAAAATCCATGTTTCCAAGCGAAAGCATCCACAAAGCAGGCTGTGTATGTCAATTAGCATACTCAAGAAGCAAGTTAATAATTGGCCTTTGGCAATCTATGAATCGGCATGTATGCGTGTATGTGCATGTGTGTGTGAGAGAGAGAGAGAGAGAAGCTGCAACAGTGACACGTTTTCAACAAATAACAAAAGTACTATAGCATAAAAGATGTGCTTTCTGTCACTTGTAATGGGTAGGTAGGTACAACAGACAACCTCCCTCCCTCCATTGCCTGGAAAGCACAAGCCATGACATAGGTATGCCAGGATTTAAGCTATCCGCATAACATAGCCATATAATTCTTACTTCAGCGTCACATACAGGTCATATGACGATTATCCAAACACAAAAGCCAATCAACTGGTTAAGATTCTCTTTGACAACAGGCCTTCATCATTTCTTTCTTGTCTTCGAGAAATACAACACAATAATTTATCCATCAGATAACTACATGAACCATGACCAACCCAGGCAGCAATATTGCAGATTCAACAACCCAAATAAAGGACAAGAATATCAAAACAGTGAGGTCAACTGTGCTGTTCACCCATAACAACTGACTGGCCATAAAATAAAGGACATTATCAACAGTAATGAATCATTTATGTTTCCCTAAGGCTCATCCAATGGAGTTTCACATATCTCCTGCAGAAACTGAACAGCGTACCACATAAAGAGCATAGGCTTAGAAAGCACTATGGCTTCCAAGACATACCTTTGCATAGTTTGCATCTAGAGCCATTGCCAGACTACAATCAGCAATGGCATCTGTTATCTGGTTTAGTCCTTGATATGCAGCACCACGGTTGCAAAAACATATTGCAGCAAAAGGCCGTGATTCAACGTTGCATCCTAGAGCAGCACTATAATGCTCAATTGCTTCTGCATGTCTTCCAGCTTGAAATGCTTCGTTTCCAGCAGACTAAGAGAGAATAAAATGAAATCATCAGTCCAAATGTCGAGGACTGACAAGGTAAGATGAAAAAAGGACCCAAAAGATAACATTAACAGTCCTTTGAATACAATCACTGAAATTTTTGAAATAGACTACAAACAGGTTATTAAGTGTTTTTTGATAAATAAGAAAAATTTATTAACAATCACCACTATGATGCACCATATACATGAATAGGAAACAGTAACAGACTATACAAACTCTACTTTCTCCACTACGTTTCCCAGAACAGCTTAGTAAGTAGAGCTTCATGATTCAGGGAAACAAAATATTCACTCTACAGATTGAAGGGCACCATCTTATTAACACCTTGAAAGGTAAAATCCTTCAAGCTAATAAAAGTTCCTCGCATTCTTAGTGAATGATTTCAAACTTGACCTGAAGATTTTTCAGTTCCTAAGTGGGCATAACTGTGTAAGCTTGGATAACTGTATCACTTTGAGAAATCTTTCCAAAAGATACAAATATTAGTTTCTGGTCACCGAGTCAACTTTCAAAAGATAGAAGTCATTAAGAATCAACCGTGAACAAAGCATAAGATTTTAAAACTTTAAAAGCAAGAAATGATCACCTAATTTCCTGTTAAACGTGAGAATACTTCAAAAAATGAAGTTCATTAGTCGTCAAGGTTTAGTACAGTTGGTATTATTCACAATACTTTGATGAGAATTCTACAAATTTGTCGGGTTTGACAGATGAAATTAGCATAATCAGCCTTTCTAAACAGCCAAGAAAGCCACAATCCAGGACTTGAGAATTATCTGTGCCCTCCAGATCATATCTTCTTGCCTGTTTCAGATGTATCAGATCTATGTGATATTGTGGAATACAAGAACAAGATACTCAATGGTGTGAATAATAACTACATCAACTCAAAGAAGTAGTTAAAATGATGGGTGCCAACCATCAGTATCAAATATATGCTGAAACTGAGAATCTTCATTTGAAGGTGTGGACTTTCATATATGTGTAAGGCTATCAAGAAGAGGTTAGTTAATCTACAACATGTTTTGGTACGGAAGGTGGAAATCAGAAGTAAAAAGGTAAATAGATAGAGACTACTTCGGCAAAAGAATCTGCAGACAAATTTGACAAACAAAGGCAATGTACAGAAAGCAAATTCAATGCTTAAAGATTGTTGAGAATACTTTGAGGCGTAAGAGTTCACGAATCAGAGTAGGGAATGCCACCGAAGATTCTGACATCTTGATCATGTGCCTGAGAGGATTTCAATCACATTTATGCATCTGGTTAGTTCTGAACATGATTCTAGATCCACAGGAATTGAATAGTGATAAATTATTTACTTTCGTATATCTGAATCCTCTATCTCATTCTTCAGAAAGAAGTCGATAGCATCCTCGAGCCTCCCCAGAAGAAAATAGCACCTTGAAATCATGCACCATCGCCAGATCCTTACAGCAGGCTTCTCTAACTTAATCCCTTCATCATGTTCATATTTGCCATTGGAACTGGGGAAAGTTGAGCTCCTTTCCGCCGAGTCTAGGGTCTGCTCACACAACTGGATCACTTCTTCATATTTGCGAAGCTGCAGATGAAAGAACTGTGTCAGCAACCTAATGACATATCCTTGTCCACACAACAAGGAGCATGATAAGTGGGAAACGTACAAAGGACTATCATAGAAACTATAGCAATAAAGGGAGATCACGAACCATTAAAAGGGCCTCTGCCTTCATTTTCATCAGGTGATCAGAGTATGGACTTAGTGATAAAGCGTCTTCAATAACTTGTAATGCATTACCTGCAGCATCAGATGTCTTCTGCTGTAAAAGGTTGGAAGCCTGATTCATGTAGTCACCTAGTTGCTGCCAATCAGATAAAAACATATCATTCTGGTAATATCACACTCTTTTGTTCATATAACAAAACGAGAAGGAAGTCAACCGAAAAAAACTGTAAACTTTCAGTGAGTCTCAGCAATGGAAAAGTTGATACTATAGTATCTTTCCATAAGGAAACTTGCCCATATATTTGTGCATACTAAAATAGTCAAGATTTTCCATAAATTCTGTTTATACCCACCCTTCGACATTTTACCTGTAAAAAAGCCAAATAATTCGTGTAGGGATATGCATCCGTATGCGTTTAAGAACAAGAGGGCGATAGTGAACATTATAAACCAACTATAAGGAGGCCAAGCTCTTCAAATGATAAAAAGCTACACAAAAGATTGGGTATATAACGAAGCAGGAATTTCTGAAACATGGCAGCCATTTCAATATTATGAGATCCCAAGTTGATTTTCTGTCCCCTTTACGGTCATACAGAACACTGATTTGAGGATGACTTAATTCAATACCCATAGTCTGGTAGTATCCTTTGTATCATGTTTAAATAATTAGATTTGATGAAATTAACTTACATACAGTATCAATGACTCAAAACTCAATGTTGTAAGATTAAATTTTCCCTATCAAAAGCATGCTTTCCCTTAAAAAAAAGGCACGTATGAAGCATTGGCTTCCAAGTCTTGTGCATATGTTAACACTACAAACATAAGTGCAAAAGTTTTGTGAAAAGTTCAAAAAACATGGAGATGAAATCATTGAGGAATACAAACAGATTCAAACAGTTGAAAGTGTTTAGAACTTTAGATCTCGGAGCATCTCTTGTGCATGAACTGCTTAAGACATAAAACAGCAAATACAAGGAAGCATGTTCCAGGAATTTAATTGAATTGATTGGACGAGATGTAACCTAGAAGATCAGCAAACCTACCCAACGTAAAAACAAAGGTAATAAACCTTCCCCTATTTTTGGTATCCAAGCAACTACCAAAACGCAGTTCCACTACTTTAGCTAATGGAGACTATAAAAGTTCATGGCAAATATCGCATATACCAGCTGCATTGAACCATCATTAAGAATCAAATCAAGAATGCACTAGAACTACCTGGACTTTCCGTAAACCATTTGAAGCTTCGCTGCTGACAACCTTTTGATCCACATTTGAGTTGCTCTTGTATTCCATGCATTTCTTGTAGTGCGTTAATGCATCTGCAGTATGCCCAATGGCAAGATAGCAACTAAAAAGGCAAGAAAGAGAAAAAAGATATCCCACGTTTAGAGGGTTTACATATAATAAAAAAAAGACCACCAATAGCTTGTAATAAAAAGCACATAACTAGGAAAGGTCAACTCTACTATACATAAAAATTCTTCGAAGAAAGAACCTAACTGTCATGCTCCCAACAAACAAAGAAAAACTAGTTAAGCCATTGCTTTGAGAATGAGCACTAAAGAGGATATACAAATTTCTGCAGGTAAAGTTGTGATAGTTATAAATTACAAAAACGAAGTCCCTGAACACCAAACCTACATCCCCACCCCCACAATGAAACCAACCAACTACCTTAGGACAAACTAGCCTATCATGATAGAGAAATGGGTATGCATCGTACAATCTATCTTGGAGCATCAGATGCCTGTAACAAATTGGGCTTCTCGCAATGAAGTATGAGCAGGCAAAGTAGAGGTGGCAACTTTAGACCAAGCCCAACCTATGTCACATGGGTGCGGGTGCGGGTGCGGGTGCGGGATACGGCAAATTTCAAAAATTTTGGGTGCGGCGACACGGCTAGGGTATATAATATTATATATTATATATAATATTCAAGCTACATAAATCAATCATAATACAACTAGTATTTGCTAATTTTGGGTGCATGTAGGTATCAATTAGCAAGTTCCCTCATAATGATCTGAAACTTTCAGTGATTTTACGAGCTGCAAAATATCAAAGTTATGGATTCAAAGAGTTTCAAGATCTTTTATAGGATATAACATATACTAGTATTTGTGCTAGGATCCACTAGTGATGACATACTCTTCTATTCTATTGATCTGGCAATGTTCCTGGTCTTTAAATGTGTTTGGTGACTGAGATTATTCTGTGCAAAGGCATACAGTATGGAGTCCAATTGTTCGCACCCAAAATCATTCAAGCAACTTTATATTGTATAAAGCTATAATAGTAAGTACACAACTTTATATTAAAGCAAAACATATAAATGGTAAAAAACTACTAATTTCATCATAATACACAAATCAATCTTCATTATCCAGACCCATTTATCCGTGAGTTACAATATATATATATATATATATATATATATATATATATATATATATATATATATTCTTTTCTTGCACTTTTTTTTTACAATTTTTTTTTGGACATGCCACACCTATTGTAATTCAGAGAAATGCTGCGGATAATAAACAATATAATATATTGATAAAAGAAGAAGAGTAACAATCGGAGATCGGAGGAGGGGGCGGACCTCCAATGGAGGCCGCCCCCTCTCTTTCTCTCTCTTTCTTAATCCCAACAACCTTAAACCCTAATACAACCTCTCAGCCCTTATATAAGGAGCTGTAAAACGTAAAATGACCAAAATACCCCTAGTATAAAAAATTACCAAAATACCCTTACTACTTCGAACAATTACAATAATACCTAAAACATCAAATTTACTGTTCTAAGACATCAAGCTTACTATAAACTAACTCTAAACTCTTATTCTTCAATCTTCAACACCCCCCCTCAAGTTGGGAGTGAGATACTTCGAACTCCAAACTTGCCAAAAATCTTCATTTGTCTGCAACATTCTTTATCTGTCTTCATCACTAGTCTAATCTTCAACAACTTCTTTTGACTGCAATATTTTCAACTCAACCTTCCTAGTTAATCATATCAAGCAGCATCTTTGGCTGCAACATCAACTCAACCATCATGACTGATCATCTCAAGCAGCATCTCTGGCTGCAATATAAACTTAGCCTTCATGGCTAATCATCTCAAGCAGCATCTCTAGCTGCAACATCAACTCAGCCATCCTGGCTGATCATCTCAAGCAGCATCTCTGGCTGCAACATCAACTCAGCCTTCCTGGTTGATCATCATCATGACTTTCTTCATCACATGTGCACTAGTAATTTCTTCGAGGCTTCTGTAAAACAACTTGAACAATTAAGAACACATGGGTAACACCCGACCCTTCTATGGGTGTCGGTTACTCCCTCTCTCTTTCTTCTTCTCCACAAAGTGATTCGGCAGCTACACTTAAAAGTCATGTTTCTTCTACTCTTGATAAAGCTGATCTTTTGTGATAGGAGGTACTACTTCACCATACACACTTTACATGACTTTTCTTGCGCCCCTTCACATGGTGGCTGCAACCAGTGTGTTGGTTGAGTGCCCTCTCTCTACCACTCAAATAGCAGAATACAGACATCTGCTTATACTAGTCGGTCTGCGCCCCTTCACATGGTGACTGCAGCCACTTTTCCAGCCCTCCTGGTTGTTTACTTCAGCCACCCAAGGTCTTAACTTTCATGATTCTTGGTGATACTGCCACATTCTATATCAACAAATTCCTCTGGCCTCTTCAATGATTGAATTTTTCATGCATATGTAGTGAAAAAGACTGATTTTCTGCATTTTTCTAAAATTTTCAGTCCCTTGGCTGTCCATTTTTCAAGCAATCTTCTTTGCGGTAATACGTAGCCTTCTTGGTTTGTCATTTTCAGCAGCTTCATGGCTGCAATCGGCCTTCATGGCAGTCCTTTTTTCAGCAGCTTTCATAGCTGCAAATTTCCAGCATAAGAAATTTACAATACCTCCAGCGTTTGCATATTTTCTACAATACTTCTTTGTAGCACATGACGAATCTCATCAGCATAGCAAACAGAGCTCACTATATACCTTTCCTTATGAGCTGACGAAGGTTTTATCTTCCCTAACCTTCTCAGTAACTACTTCATCATGAATAAGTTTGAATTTGGTTTGTGCTTTACTGGAAAAATCTGTTGCAAATCCTCTTGGGCTGATCTGTGAAACTTCTTCAACTGTAGCCATCATGCTTTTAAAGGCTTTCACTATTCTGCAATGGAATATTTGCAGTTAAATTTTTGATATCCAAGAGAGAATACAACCTCTTGATTTGTATAGTCTGCTACAACTCGACGTCTTTGGTTTAGACCATTTCAACTCAGAAAAGAGTCGGCCTTCACTCCTTGCTTTGGATATACTGCTACAGATCTCATAATGTTCACGCATTTCAGTTGACAAAAAATTCTTCAACATTCGTCCTCTCTAAATAAGCAGCACTGGCGACTAACCTCTTGAACAGTTTCTCCATTGTTTGAAACTGTTTCTCTGATGATATAATTGTCTGTCGCTCACCTGCGCATCCACCAGTATTATCATCATCATTCTCACATATAACTCCCAATTTACTTAAAGATATCGCACACTGAACAAGCAATAAATAATGTGAGACAGTTGTCCGTGCTATGAGAGCTGACACTGAACAAGCAATAAATAATGGGGGACAGTTGTCCGTGCTATGAGAGCTGCTTACAACAACCCAGAGCGAGATGTTGATTACTTATATTCAGGCATTCCCGAGCAAGCAGAATCAGCACCTCCACCTTCTGTTGCTCGATCTCCTACAACTGGGCAAGCTACAAATCCTTCTGTCCCTGTACTACCACAATCGGCTCAGCCAACAATCCCTTCAAGAGGTCCAAATGCAAACCCTTTAGATCTTTTCCCTCAGGGTTTCAAACATGGGTTCCAATGTTGTTGGTGGTGCTTTAGACTTTCTGCGTAACAGTCAGCAGTTTCTTCTCCTCATTTGAACTTTCAAAAAACAAAAAGGTCAATATGATTGGACCAATTTGCTAATGGAGTTCCATTTTTGTCTACAAATCCTACTCCTTGATGTTTTATCCTACAGGAAGTATGTGCAAGATGTGGCCCAGCCATAATTTTGGCCTTGGCCTTCAAGTATGTCATCCATGTAGCAGCAGTCTTTTCCCTATGCCAGAGAACTTCTAACTCCCTCTTCTCCTTTTTCTCAGAGTTGACAACTATCTCCTTCACCTCGGTCAATTTTGCCTGTAGAATTTCTTCTTGGTGTCGACTTCGTCCCATCTCTTGGATCCACATGCTTTTCATCTGGTTAAGCTGAGAGTTTAACATTGCCTCTTCTCCGTCATCCATCACTAATCCTTACAATGTATGTGTGCCTCCAGGAGAACGGAAAGGATTCACACCCTTTCTTTGATGACTTTCTTAATTCCTTAGATTCATCGCCTTTAAGTAAGACAATTAAAGCAGAAACTCTTAAGTAAGCTCATTGAGCATTCATAAATTATAAATTATATTTGGATTGCTGCTCCACTTCTATACGTGTGATTATTCACCTGCTATAATCAACCACATTCCTTTTCCTGTATTTACTTTCTTTATGTAGATGATGGGCAGCAGTTACTTGATTTTTTCATAACTATTTTCCTGGTTTTCTTCTCCACAAAATCAGGAATATAACTGTCCATAATTACCTTTCTGGTTTGCTTTCCTACAAATAAGAAAAGTAACTTTCCATAACTGCTTCATGGTGTGCTTTCTCATAGAATCAGGCTGGGGATAAGACTTGATGGTTTACTTTTTCATCCAATCCGAAAAAAAGAAGTTTCCATAACTACTTTCCTACAAAATCAGGAAAGTAATTTGGAACTTTACTTTTCCAGCATTTGATAAATTTTGAAATTAACTTTCTCAAAAGATTCAAATCTTCCTTTTCAGGATTTTGTTGTAACCTCTTATTTTTAAAATCTGGAACAACATATCACTTTTGGTAGCCAATCACCTTGTTCACGTCAGCCCAGAATATTAACAGCTTTTGGATATTCAAAGAACATATCATAGGACCAAAAAAACATTAAAGCTCTTCATACGATTCTGACAACTGATGGAAATCACACTACTGTACGCTATATACAAGCTTTAAGCTCTCGTGACAGTGCAGAATACGTTTGAAACATGCATCCCAAAACATTACGACCATCTTCAAACAACTGTAGTAGGTCGAATATGAAAACATTATAGTAAAAAACAATCTACAGAATGGATACCTTATCGGGTTACTACCATTGACATAGTTAGGCCTCCATTCACAATCCATACATGAAATCCATGAGTCCAGATTCAAGACCCTCTTCCCCAAAGGGCTTTAGAAGCATATCCTTGGTTGAATCTGCTTTGTTCATTCTTCGATGTATTGCAAATCTCTTCAAAGTTCACTGCTGCTTCACAATATCAATATGGAAGTCTATACAAATGTGAAGGCTGTTTACAATGATATGGGCTGAACCAATACACGATATCTGTTCAATGTCTGCTTGTACAAATATGAAATCTGTTCACAATATGATACGATATTTGTCTGCTCAAGATGATATGCTAACATAAAGACGAAGGCCTGCTCTTCAGCATCTTCGATCGACTCAAGATCTGCGACATGAGCTACACCAACAAATCTTTCACGTATCTTCTATTGTTTTCAAGATCCACTGTTTATATTCCTTCAAACAAAGCACTTTCTACCCCTGGACAGATTCCACCTTTTACGATCAAAACTCCCTTTTATTTTCTAATGTTTCTGCTGATTCAACTCTATTGGCACCTGACTAGTTACCCGCAACAGGGATCTTATCATCTCTCTCAGCAACATCCATCGAAGCATCTACCTCATTATCAGGCGAGCCAAAACACATCACAGCATTGATGATACAGGAACCACAATCTTATTCAATGCAGGAAGCTTCAAAAACTGATTTTCTTCTTCCAATATCATCGAGAAAAAAAATGCCATATAGGCTCTGATACCATGTTGTAATTCAGAGAAATGCAGCGGATAATAAACAATATAATATATTGATAAAAGAAGAAGAGTAACAATCGGAGATCGGAGGAGGGGGCGGACCTCCAATCGAGGCCGCCCCCTCTCTTTCTCTCTCTTTCTTAATCCCAGCAACCTTAAACCCTAATACAACCTCTCAGCCCTTATATAAGGAGCTGTAAAACGTAAAATGACCAAAATACCTCTAGTATAGAAAATTACCAAAATGCCCTTACTACTTCGGACAATTACAATAATACCTAAAACATCAAATTTACTGTTCTAAGACATCAACCTTACTAAAAACTAACTCTAAACTCTTATTCTTCAATCTTCAACAGCACCGACACGGTGTCGGTGTCGCACTAGTATCGGGGTCGACACTCCACCCCTTAGAAGTGTTTGTGTGACTTAGAGCCTAACAACCTGATCGGAGACTAACACAGAAAAGCCGTGTTTGAGTGGGACTTCAGCACAATCGGATTGAGTCCGTGTTGCTAAAATGTCGCCGACAACAAGAATGGTAGAGTCCAGGTATACCCTTACCCGACTAAAAACTACCCAATAAGACGTCTTCACTAAATAGGGTGAAAAACAAAGGAGGACCTTTGCCGTTTCCAAGAATTGAATCCTTTTTAATTTCAAACCCTATTTTTCTCTCTCAACCATCAATGTTGTTTTTTTCCACGGGTTACCATTCACTTTCTATATGTCATCATTGAACGTGGCTGTCTTACAAATAGGCCTATTTGTTCACTTCAACGGTTGTGTAGGAGGCAGGGATTGATGCTAAAAGTATAACATTTAAAAGAATCACAATTTTATATTGGTTTGAACCAGTGTTATCCGTATCGCACCGTATCGTACGTATCATATCGTGGGCCACCACGATCCCACGATACAATACGGGGGCCTGTATCGTGAAGCCCAGCGTATCGCACCGTATCGTGCGATACAGGCCATATCGCACGATACGGGCGATACGCCCTGGGACCCTTATAAAGGGTCCCGGGCTGACTAAAACCCGTGATTTTTCGCGGGTTTCCTCTCCCCTCTTGGGTTCCTCAAGCTCCCTAAGAGCCGGTTTTCGCCTCTTTAGTATTCAAAGCTCCAAAATCGTGCCCTACAGTATCCGTGCAAGCCTCCAAACTCGGATTTTGGTATATTTTTAATGTTTTTTCTATTTTTTTCCTTTATATTTGTTGTTTTTTGTGTTATTTCGGGTTTTTTTTAATGACAAAATATGAAGTTATTAAGTGTGTGTATATGATTTTTATTGCATTCATAAAGTGGGAGACACTCAATTTGAGTGTTATTTGAAGATTAGGAGATTTACGAAGTGCTTTTATTTTCAGGTTTTTGTTTGAATTAAAGTACTCCATTGAGATGGCAGGAAGGGGTGGTAGAGACTCTCATTCATAGTATGATGATCCGGCATGGCAGTGGGTTATACCAGTTAAGGGTTCAAGGTTAAAAATCAGATGCTTATTTTGTAAAAAGGTGGTTAGTGATGGAATTTCAAAGTTGAAACACCACCTAGGAACCAGGAAAGAAGTTACTCCATGCACAGGCAGAGTTAGAAGTTTGCCAGAAGGTATTAAATGGCAATGCCTGCAGATAATTGAGAACATACAAGAATGGAGACAACAAAAAGATGATTTTCAGATGTATGAAGAAGTTTATGATGCTATTGCCACTGGATTTGGATTCACTGATAATTTGGTTTCAGATGTTAGAACAGAAATTAGTAGTAGCAGTTCACGAGCACCTACTAGAGGAAAGAGGGTTGCAGCTGAAGACTTTGAAGGCGGCAGAAGAGAAAGTTCAAGAAGGAGTAGAGGAAGAGCTTCTTCTTCTAGCATACATTCGTTCTTTCCTCCTTCCACTACACCTGATGCTCAACCAGGAATTCGTGCTGCTATGGCTTCAGAACTGCATGATCAGGCAGACCTTGCAGTGGGAAGATGGTTTTATGATGCATGCATTCCATTTAATGCAGCAAATAGTTTTCATTTTCAAGCAATGGCAGATGCAATTGCAAACATTGGTCCAGGATATAAGATGCCCTCTTATGAAAAGTTGAGAGGGAAGATATTAGATCAGGTCGTAATTGAAGTGCAGCAATAATATTCAACTTTGAGACAATCGTGGAAGAAAACAGGATGCACTATTATGGCAGATGGATGGACCGATAGGCAAGGAAGGACATTGCTAAACTTTTTTGTATATTGTCCTAAAGGACTCATGTTTTTGAGATCTCTAGACATGTCAGAGGAGAGGCACACTGCAGAGATCCTACGAGAAGAATTTAATAAGATTATACAGGAGGTTGGGCTACAGAATGTGGTCCAATTGATTACAGATAATGCAGCTAACTACAAATCAGCTGGGAAGGAGTTAGCTGATATTTATGGGACTTTCTACTGGATACCATGTGCAGCTCTGTGTTTAGATCTCATCCTCGAGGACATTGGTGAGATGGATGAAATAAAGGCAGCAACTGAGTGTTACCAAGATATTACAAAATTCATTTACAACCATGCATTTGTTTTGTGTATGATGAGAAGATATACAGAAGGTGAAGAGCTTCTTCGCGCAGCTGCAACTCGGTTAGCAACAAACTTCTTATCTGTACAGAGTATTGTGAGACAGAAGCAAGCTTTGAATAGAATGTTCTCCTCAGATGAGTGGTAACAATTTACAGAGTTGCCTCAAAACAGAATAAATAGAAAGTTGAATGAGATTACAGAAACAGTTTTTAGAAGTTCATTTTGGAATGCATGTGTCATATTATTGAAAATTACTTATCCTTTAGTGAAAATTTTGAGATTGACTGACAGCGAGGAGAAACCATCTATGGGCTACCTTTATGAAGCCATGGGCAGGGCAAAAGAAGCCATCAGAAATAACTTTAATGGAAAAAAGAGAGATTATGTGCCTGTGTGGAAAATAATTGATAGTAGATGGAATAAACAATTGCATCAGCCTATTCATGCAATAGCCTACTATCTAAACCCATCATTCAGGTACTCAGCAACATTCAAAAGGGACGGTGAGGTTAATCGAGGAATCATTGAATGTATCAATAGATTAGTCCCTGATGAGAGCATAGCAGATGCGATACATCGAGAGATGGAGATATATGATAATGCTCTTCACTTGATGGGTTTGCCTATTGCAATTCGCAACCGCACTACGATGCGTCCAGATAAATTGTTTATTTTCATATTTAAGTTTCATCTTACGTTACTGTGGATTATTTCTCTAACGTTTGTCTTTTTCTACAGATGTTTGGTGGAACAGGTTTGGAACTGATTGTCCAAACCTTAGAGATTTTGCAGTGAGAGTCTTAAGCCAAACTTTAAGTGCAACAGGTTGTGAAAGAAATTGGAGTATTTTTTAACACATCCATACAAAGAAGCGCAATAGGTTGGAACACAAAAGGCTAAATGATTTAGTTTATATTCGTTGTAACATGCGCCTTCGTGAAAGGTAACGTTGTATTACTTTCAAATTTTCAATTCAATATTGTTTAACTTCAGTCTTCAATTGTTAATATTATTTACTAATTGTTTATCTTTGTTTGTCGTAGGCAATTAAAAAAAGTAAATAGAGAAGAAAGTCAGTTCGATCTAATAAGTTTGGATAATTTTGATATATTAGAAGATTGGGTTATGGAAGACACTGAAGAAAATGCCCTCCTAACAGAAGAAGACGTTGCCTGGATTAATTTGGAAGGAGCGCAACAACATTATGGAGATGAAGAATTTGATTTTGAAGAAGAAAGTGTGGGCATGGCTGATGATGATGAGGAGGATCTGCAACAAGGAGAAGATGAAGATTATTTAGTTGATGATCCTGATTACAATTTGTAAAATGTAACATTATATGTAAATGTAGTGTAATATGTGTCTGTATTTTATTTTTTGGATTCAAAATATGTAAATTTGGATACAATTGTTCAATGTTGAATGCTCAATCTGTACTAAACTTACATTATATGAATTTAAAGCAATTATCATATTTTTTTATTTTTTTCAAATTTTTACTAATTTTTGTTGATTTTTAATTAATTTTTACATTATTTTAATATTAAAGTACGATACGACACGATACGCCCTTATCGTGGAGCCCAGCGATACACGATATGATACGCATCAGACAACACTGGTTTGAACCAACATTGCATACAGTCGGGTAGGATCAAGCCCACATGAACCCAACCGGGTCACCCAATAGATAAGCACCCATGCGTGTCCTAGAAGGCTTTGGCACATTAAACACATTGATTAAACTGCCCAGACCACTACGTTAAAAACAACATTATAAACAAATGGTGGAAGCAAAGCCACTAAGGCCAATCTTGCATTTCATACAAACAACAACATCTAAGCCTTTTCCCATACTATATGGGGTTGGCTACATGGATTCTTTGTTTCCACAAAGCTCTATCATGTGCCATGTTAGCAGTTAACTCACAATAAGCTAGATCATTCTTTATTGTTTCTTTCCAACACTTTTGTGGTCGTCCTCTACCTCTTTTAATACTTTCGAAATTTAGTTTTTCGTACCTTGTTAGAGGTTCTTCTTGATCTTCTTTCTATATGTCCAAACCATCTTAAATGATGTTCTGTCACTTTATCCTCTATTGGTGTCACTCCTAGTTTGTTTCTAATAACCTCATTATGCAATCTTGCATTTCATCTTGAGAAAAATTTGGTTCAAAAGGAAGCCAGCACATTCAATTAGAAGCTTACTTTGCTGCTCTAAGCCGCACCCTTGGAAAGGAGGGATCGATTGCAATGGCTTCCATACAGTCCATTAGTGCCTCTCCCACTCTTCCCAGAGTTAGACGTGCTGCAGCACGATTACTGTAGCACAGCAACAAAGCCCTGGTGCAGCTTTTAGATGTTCCACTTTCAGAAACCATACTTAGGCCACAAGTATAATATTCCTCAGCCTTAGAAAAATCCCCTTTTCCATAAGCTTGGTTTCCCCTGCCACAAAAACAATCTATGTAAGAAGAACCGTATATGTCCAACGAGACCAAGACAGGAAAGTAAAGGGACAAAGAATGTCTTGACCCCATATGAAGGAAAAGGTCGCATCAGAGAGAGTAGAAACAAAATGCACCTTAATCGCCACTTTTCACAAGCTTCCAGTATTTCAGCTGCCACATTTTGTGCGGACTTTAATTGTCCATCGGAGTTCGACCTAGCAGAAGGTGTTGATATTTTGGAACCTTGAGACTCGCCTATCACTCCGCTTGCAGCAGCCTTAAATTCTAATTTCACTGACTTGACGTCCACAAATGAATTTTGATTTAATGCCGTCGAATCCGGCTCCCTTGAATGTTCAGTTACAAGTGAAACTTTGTCACTGCCAGGAGCTTGACCAAGGGTACCACCAGTGGCTGGAAAAGTATTTACATTAGGAGATTCCTTTTGAAAGTTTGCACTTGAAGCGGACCCATGATCAGTTCTCATCCGATATTTTCTTCTAGGATTGTTCTTGAATGCTGAAAAAGAAGTCCTTGGGGCAGATGATGCAGCAAAAGTAAATTTAGGTATGTTATCTCCATCCGATGTTGCAGGAAAAGTGAAGTTTGATGCTTCATGCTTCTCAGGATCCCCACCATCTAATTTGGAGAGGTCACCTGACAATACTGATCCCCAACTCTCCACATTCAAGCTCACCATTTTAGAGCTAAGCAATTCATTTGCAGGTCTTGAATCAGAAGAGGAAGACCAGATGCCTGACAGAGAATCCTGGTGTCCTGTTTTCCTTTGATTAGAATAATGATTGACATTTTCAGCCTCCAAAATTTTAGCTGTAGGTTTCCAAACCCCTTCTGTCTTACCATCGTTACCACTATCTGCTACGCCATGCACTTTTACATCTAAGCCCTCAGTGGTAAAAGCGTGGCTGGAATCCTTCACGACATATTCAGCACCAGCACCAGCACCAACAGATTCATCCGATGTAACAGAAGTTGCCCATGAGTATCCACCACCTGGTGATGTTTCCTTGTAAGGAGAGAAATCCATTGGAGAGTAACTGCCTGGAGAATCCAACTCAGACTTCTCCTGAGAATTAGTCTCCTGAAAAGAAGATGAGTCATGCCTTGATCTATCTGTTGCACCCTTCTTCGACCTTCCTAACTTTTTCTTTGGTCTACTAGTTTTACTTCGTCCTCCTTTTGTGTTGGATGAGAATAATTTGTCCATACTTGTAGAAGGGTCCTCAGAATAGTTCCAAAGGAAATCTTTAAGCAAAGATGCATTGTCAACTTTTGAAGCTCTTGCATCTGCACGTGCTTCCTCTGATACACCACAAGAACCGGCAACGTCAGTTGGGAACTCATAGGCAGTCGATGAGGAAGAGGCCTTGCCAGTTGTGCTGGGCCTAAAATCTTCCCCAAGCTGCACATCAGAATCAGGTTCCATCACTCTTCTACTTCCAAACCAGAAAACTGGTGGAGATGTTTCCGGCTGAAGAGTATCACGAAAACTCTTTAACACGTTAAATGAATCAACATCTACACCTACGTACCTAGAAGAAGAAACATCCTTCTCCATAGCATCATCAACATGTGAACCATGCTCATTACTTGGAGGGCGGCATGCCTTATCGATTTTAGCTGCCGTGGCAGAACGCCTGGCATTCTTTCCCTTGTAAGGGTAATTGTTATTTCTTCCCGACCTTCTGGGCGTAGTAGAACCATGAAAACCATCACTGAGGAAAATGTTGTCCTCCAATCTGCTGTCAAGTTTCAACTTTCTCGTCTCATGAGGCAGTTCGGGTACTAGATTTTCCCGTAAATGACTAGCGCACGCAACAGAACCAACGCCAAAAGTATTATCAGGAAAAGCATTCCAAGCAAACGTAAATCCTGTTTCATTAACTTTCGCACTACAGTCCTGGATATTGCAGCTGAAAGCCCCATGCTCATTTGGAACCGGCATACTTTCACTTGCATGTGCATCAGATTGATTCTGCAATCTGCTTTGAGTAGTAGACTCCTTGAACTCATCAAGCACAGTGGGTGTTGACTTCCCATGAAAATCATGATAAGAGTTATCGTTTGAACCATTGGTGTGACCCATATTCATCTCCTTCTGCAAAGTAGGTCCCTCATCCCAAATAGTACTACATGGATATGATGCTTTAGTGCCATCTGAACCCACACAAAAACCATTCTGTTCAAAAGAACCATCTGCGGATCTCACACCAGCTTTGAATTCAAAAATGGGTGCCTTGAACCGTTCATTTAACCCATCAACACTATCAATGAAAGGCTTCCCTCCAATCCCATTCTCAGATGTCACCGTCTGCCTAGCAGTGTTCAAAACAGCTCTACCAATCGCTGATTCATTTGAAGGTCCAGTTTTCCCACCACTGACATTATTAGTTTCTTGTGCCGCATGAGAGCTACCAAGGGTGAAGACTGCGAAGCTCCTAACGGTTCCTGAGAATGGCACTCCACCATCATCAGAAGCCTTGAAAGCAACACAGGTTTGTAGTGTACTACCAATGCTGAACGCCCCACTTTTCGAATCTTTCAAGCTGCCCTCTTGGGTTCCTTCAATTTTCAACTTTATCATTTCGTCAAGCACAATATTCTCTTTGCTTGGTTCACTAACTGAGCCACTGTCCTCACATGAATTTCTTGCTTTCTCTCTGTTATTCCCAAAGACAAAACACACATTTTTTGATGCTTCACCAGCGGTTGAGTGCAGTCTACTACCAGCCTTAAATGCAAAAGCAGGTTCCTCAATTTTTAGCTTTCTCATTTGATTAGGCAGCATATTGCATGAGTTCTCACTTAACCCACTAGCAGAACCATTGGCCTTCCCTGAGCTCCTTGTTTTCCCGCCACTTCTGCCAAAGTCAAAATGCTCGTTTTCTGATACTCCACCAATAGTTGAGTTCAATTTAGAAGCGGCTTCAAATGTAAAAGCAGCAGAAGTGCCAGTCTCATGCATTTCTTCAAGTTTTAGCTTTCTCATTTCACTAGGCAGCACGTTATCCGTGTTTTCATCCGTATTTCCGGTTGACTTACAATGGTCTGAACTCATTTTCTCTACATTGCTACCAAAAACGAAAGCTATACCTTTTGATACATCAGCATCATCAACCGAGTTCTGCCTATTACCAGCACTGAAATTAGCAACATTGTGGTGTTGTTCTTTAACTGTTTGATCACTATTATCCACCTTAAGTATTCCGTCATCCGAATCCACAGGTGTACCAATTGAACCCACCCCATCTATATTCAGTTTCCTGAACTCCTTCAGAACCGGAAATCCCGCAAAGCTTGAGGAACTCTGATTCCGCATCCAACTATGCCGACTATCAACTCCGAATGCAGATTTTCCACTATCAGAAACTCCACTCTGACTACCGATCGAGCTAAAGCGTGCATTGAGATCATTACCAAGGTTTGAAGAAAACGGATTCCAACCAGAAACACGCTCACGGAGACCCTTCACCTGCTCGCAGCTATCCACACGAGAACTCGACGAACCACCGGGTTTCTCATCGTTTCTGTTTCCAGACAGAGAAAAACCACCGATCCTCTGACCAATTTCCGGTCTCTCATTACTTTCAAATCCTCGAAATCGATCAGGATCAACGCCGAGTTCAACTCTAGAAGCATCTGAACCAAACAATCCCCCGAATTCACCAGAGTTCACAAAGGATCGGCCATTGCTTTCCGGATGTTGGGAAGCAGGAAAGGAATTCAATCCAAGAGAATTGCGCAATGCGGCACCGATCTTCTCGTCATCGACTTTGGTGCCGGAATCACGCAAAGCTGAAGTGTTCCCCTTTTGAGGAGCGGATTTCCTTTTCACCTTAACAAAGCGAGGCCTCGACGGATTCTGACTCTTCCCCGCCGGATTCGAAAACTGCAAAGGGCTCACCGGCGGCATGAACGGGCTATCTACCGTGTGTGCCCTAGAATTCTCGAACGTACCCGTGTTCCATTGATTGCTCGAGTGACTCCAAGCCCTAGGATTATGAGAAAAAACGGAATCGATCTCATTCCCTGGAAAAGAAGAAGGAGAGTTTGCGGAATCGAACTTCGATGGCGGTCGAGAGGAGGATTTCTTGCCGGAAACTGAGTTGGCGGCAGAGAAATTACAGTTCAGACCATCGGGAAACGGCGAAGTGGAAGAAGATTGGTCGGCTGAGCGATTCATCGTCTGCGATTCTCGAGTCTCTACGAAATCGATGGCCATGAAGAAGAAAAAGAAAGAGGAGGAGAAAAGGAGATCGAGAAGAAACCTTTTCTCAACGCGAAGACGTTGCCTTCTTCAAGAAGTCGTCAGGTTTCCCCCGCCTCTTTTCCCTCTCTTATCAGTACGTTTTTATTTGATTCTACTTGATTTTGTACTTTTTCATCTTACTACCTAGGATGGCCATTTCGTGTCCCGGGTCGTGCTCGAACACCAGCAGGTCGATCCCAACACGACTCGAATAGTTTGTGTCATTTCCGTTCTAACTCCAACCCGATATATAGAGAGAGAAAGAGGGGCTGGTTTATATGTTAGAACCTTTACATGTTAAGAAATTCAAACAAATTTATTTAAAAGTTTAAGAATAAAAATGTTTATATAAATAAAATATATGTACAAAAAGTATACACTTTATATATTTAAATCTCAATCGTAGGACCTTTTCTTCTCTAGATTCCGGTGAAAACCATTATCGACACTGGCTACCATGAAGAGTCGAGGGCGTCCCAACCTTTATCCGGATGAAATGACCGCTGAAAACAGCGGATTTGGGAGGATATTGTAGTTGGTCCGGTGGGTGTCTAGGGCAGTGTTATGTCTGGCGGATGGACTCACGTAACTTGTGGTCTTGGAGATGTTTCCGGTCAAATGTATCTAGTATGGTTTAAAATAGATCTAAATAAGGATAGTTCGGGTTGTTCGGACTCTGATTTTGACACTGATCGAGAAGGTTCGTAGTGGAATGTAGTTTATTAAGAACTTAGGAAAGAAATCCAATGAGTTTAGATTAGAAAATTTTGGATCCAGATTTTTATTTAGAATTCGATTAAGGTATTTTGCTTGAACAAGAGTCGTTTAGACCCTGATTTACGTGTGGATTGAATAGGCGGCTTTAGTTTTTAATAGCAATTCATAACTTAATAATGATTTATGTTTTTAATTGTAATTTGAAACTATTTGGAGGAGATTGGTATTTTAGTGATGCAAGCAGCAATTAGACCTACCATGTTTTATGGTTTTGAGTATTAGGCAGTTAATCATCAACATGTACAAAAGATGTCTCGGACAGAAATGAAGATGTTTCGATGGATGAGTGATCATATAAGAAAAGACCGTATACATAATGAGGTTATTATAAACAAATTAGGAGTGACACTAATAGAGGATAAAATAAGAGAATATCGTTTAAGATGGTTTGGACACACACAAAGAAGAACCTTTAAGAAGTTATGAAAACTAGATTTTGAAAGTATTGAAAGAGGTAGAGGACCGCTATAAAAGTGTTGGAAAGAAACAATAAAGAATGATCTAGTTTATTGTGAGTTAACTGCTAACATGGCACATGATAGGGCTACGTGGAAACAAAGAATTCATGTAGTCAACCCCGTCTAGTATGGGAAAAGGCTTAGTTGTTGTTTTTTAGTGATGCATGTAATTATGATTGGTTTTGTACATGGTTTTAAATTAGTATATATGAGTGTCCTTTTAAATTAGTATAAATGATTGTATCTATTAGAACTGATTTAGTACTTCCATCGATGCATAATTTAAGTGTGCTTGAACATGAGTTAAGTATTTTTTGGTATAGATCTATCCACTCCGTAGTGATACAAGATGTTCGATAGATGATGGATGAGTGTATCAAGTATCTTGGTTGTTTGGACAAGTAGTCTTCTTGAGCGATACAAACTCATGGATGGGTGTGTTCAGAGGCGGACTCATGTTACAGCGAGGTGAGGTGTGCGTCTCACTCGAAATTTGAAAAAATTATGATGGTATATTGTAATTTCGAAAAAATCGTAAAGTTCATCTCACCTGAAACTGTGAAAAAGAAAAGGTAGCAGCATGGAAATACTTGAATTTAAGCCATTAAAGATTAAATATTAGAAACTTTATCAGACGGGTCTTTACAAATAAAACCCGAACCAAAAAGATAACCAAAACCCAAACCTGAAAAAGGTTAGGATTTATAAAACACGTTTGAGGGAATTTATGCAAAGCAGCGTCTCATTGCCTTCTCACCTCCGGCAGCAATCTGCACGACGGGCCGACAGCATGCTGCGTGGGTAATGCTCCACCAAGACCGCCACTATTTTTTTCTTTTTGGTAGTTAGCGACTAAGGTAAATTTGAAAAAATTATGAGGGTGCATTGTAATTTCAGAAAAAACGTAAAGATCATCTCACCTGAAACTGTGAAAAGAAAAAGAAGCAGCATGAAAATACTTGAATTTAAGCCATTAAAATTAAATATTAGAAACTTTATCATATATGGGTCTTTATAAATAAAAACCCGATCCAAAAAAGATATCCAAAACCCAAAGCAAAAAAGGTTAGGATTTACAAAAGCATGTTTGAAGGGGTGTCTCACCTCCGACGACGGGCCAACAGCATGCTGCGTGGGTAATGCTCCACCAAGACCACCTCTATTCTTTTCTTTTGGTAGTTAGCGACTAAGGTAAAATCGTCTCTCTATTTCTCTCTCTAATTTGTTAACTTTGTTTGGCAGTTTGAGTCTTATTGCCGGAGAATTAACATGTGCAAATCGAAACATAAAACATTGTGATTTGTGGCCATTGTACATTAAAACCTACCAATTTTTCAGATTAGTCACTGTGAAATTATTGTTTTTTTAATTGTTGGATCATATTATTGCTTTTGTTGGGGATCTTGTCATCTTTACCTTTTCTTTTAGTTTTCTATCATGTGCTGCTAGGAAAAGATGCAAAACTTAGTCCCAATGAATCACACACTAACGATAGCATTTCTTTCATGCCAAAAGTGGTGAGCGAGACTTGTTATTAAAACAAGAAAGCAAATGGGAAAAACTTAAACGAAATTAAGTTCTTGAAAAGAAAATATATCGAGGTTTTGTTTGGCCATTTTGAAAGGTTACCTTGAACCTTCTCATTTTAATTCATAACATCCAAATTCTTAAACGTTACATTTTCAATTTTTGTCCCTTTAAGAGAAATGCACTTGAATGAGAAGGATGATATGTATTTCGAATAGAAGGTTTCTTTGCATTGTTAGCTCCATTACTTTGATATTTTTTAAAGTTGCTAATAGTTATTAATTTGAAAATTGTTAAAGATACTAAGTGTTATTAATTTGAAAAGCAATTAAACAAGTTTTATTAAATAATATAACATTTTAGGTTGATGTGTATTGTTAAAGGTGCATTGTTATCTCCGTTACTTTTCTACTTGATGTTAAAGTTATTATTATTTCATTTTATGGAGAACTTAACTCTTAAGCTATTGATATTATTATCAAACTTTAAAAGTGTCAATAGTATCATACCATTTTAAATAGCACTATTATGTTACAAAATGAATTAATCAAGTACGTAAAGAAATTTGAAATAATAATTTTAAAATAACAATATTAACAAGTAAATAAGCCGTTAGAACTCATACAAGTATACCTCACCCCAAAAAAGATCATGGGTCTGCCACTGTGTGTGTTGGTTGATGCAAATCTGTCTGTCAATTTTTTGTATCATACTAGCCCACTTGTGCAACTCCTATGGTATTATACGGCACGGCTAGGTAGAGATATGTGAGCCACTAAACTAGAGGGAATAGTGAGCATTTTAAAATATAACTATCTTGACACTTGCTTTGATTATATGTGCTATTCAGTTGATATGTAATGGTTGACACCCGAGGAAAGTGTTGCCATGGCCGTCAGAGACCACGTAAATAGACAAGAAGAGCCGAAGAGGCATTGGGGGACTCTTACGTTGTAATGGTTTGACATACTAGTGGTCTTTTATCTTGAAAACTAACTAAAAGAAATTGCATTGCTGACGTATGTTTGGTTATGCATGCATAATTACGTTGAATTTGATATTGATTTGAGTTCTGAAGTAGATTTTCGTATATATGTATGTTTGAAAACATGTATTCTTCTATGTGCTTGTGGTTATGGAGAGATCACATCTACCTACAAAGCACGTGCAGTTGGTGCTCGTCCCTTATTGTTAATATCTTTATAGGTGTTATTGAGAATAATTTCCGCTTGAGTGACATGTGGAGAGGGGTTTGGAATTGCATGATGTCAGTATACAAGGCAGAATTGACTTATTTATTTTAAATTATTAGAATGGAATTTGATTCTGGATTGTGATTTGAAGAGCTGTCGATTTGGTTGCTAACCTAAACGTGAAATGGTTGGACTTTTAGTTATAGAAAGCTTGGCATTTAGTTGTTTGAGATGATGTGACCTTCTTCTTCTATCACCTTCTTGAACACTCTACTGCTTACTGTAATATTACGCCTTACTGCAAGCGCAACTATAACGAAGCGAAGCTGTGTAAAGACTCTTAAAGATCATTACAATAAGGGGCAATCTTTTAAGGGCTCACAACTATAAGTTGTAAGCAGTATGGAATATACACTCAATCTTTAAGGTCTCCCAAAGAATCTTTGCAAGTCTTTGACAAAGACTTTAGCGAACTATTAATTATTAATTATAGTAAGCTCGTTGAGTCTTTGCAAGTCCTCACTGCTAATAAGATAACTGTGAACAAAGCATAGACAAAGTGTCTTACAGTAAACTTCGTTGGCTTTCAAGCAAAATGGGAAATTGAGTTAGTAAGTTAGGATGTCAAAGGGGTTTGAGCATCTATTTGTTGCGCCAACAGTGAGACAAAGAAAGGAAAGGTTTTGAAAAGAATTCTTATTTAGGAGTATCTTGAGAGCAATTTATTTTTTGTCTTTTAAGGAAGAACTAAAGTAAATCAATTTCTCAAAAGCTGCTGCTGTCTATAGGGAGCAGGTTGTTTCAGTTTGGTGCAGTTTGTGTTGATTTTGGAGGTTGATATATGGGGAAAGGTCTTCCACAGGAAAGCAGATTGAGTTCCATGCTTGTTAATATCTACTTGAACGGGTTAGATACAGAAGTTCAGAACTGACACTTTTGTATACTTGACCTGCTTGCCTTTCAAAAAAAAAAGAATTTAGAAAACCAAGTAAAACCATTATATGCCATCAAACTGAAGACGCCACCATGCTTCCTGATTGATTTGGTTCCTAAGAGCTGTGTTTGATTCGTGGTTCTAGGCCCATAGTTCTATAACTAGAGGCAGGGATCCACATAAACTTATAACCATGGTCCACTCTTGATGCTTCAGTTTCCATGTGAGGTGGATAGAAATACGAGAGAGGAGATGTGTTTGAGTTTTGGTGTGAAGTACATGGATCCAGTTCCTATGGCTCGTTTTTCTTTTGGTGTCAATACTTTTTACTTAAATTTGGACCGCAGAACTGTAGTTTCATGTGTGTAACAGGTTCTGTGTTTGATGAACAACAGAACATGGAACCACAAGTGAAACATGTAACCATGAATCAAATACACCCTAAGCATGTGCTGGTTAAGTTATAGCATGGTACTGAGTTCGATTCTCGGTTTATGTATGCATGGTGTGACGTTAGGTTTAGGCCTCTCATTGTAACGAAAGGAAAAACTTGGTTAATAATAAAACAAGTTGCAATTTGCAACTATACAATTATAAAAGTGAGTCTATAGAATATTTCAATTTCAATTCCAGTTTGATCCAATGATAGGTTTGACGGGGACTAAACTCCATGGGTCCTGTCTGGTTCAAAGGGCAGTTGGAATATGATTCAACCGGTCACACTAAGTAGACTTGTCTGGTTCTAGATAAACCGGCACTGCTAGTTTCAAATTTGCGGTCCTAATTCCACCAAAGCTTAGAATTGAAACTGAACCGACCCTCATTTAGGTCAACTTCTAGTTTTGGTTTTGGTGTTGTTTTAGTTTTAGCTTCAAATGACTTTTGGTTCTGATTTTGTTCTACTTTTCTTTGAAAAATAAGTGAAATTTTAGAACTGAAACCTTAGAACGGCGGTTTGGTTCCTCGGTAGATAGAACTGAAATTAGACCTTACGAGTCCCAAGCTCCGGATTGGTTTTGGTGTCGATCGCTTTTGTAGACGGTTTGGTTCCAGTTCAACCTGCAAGGTCAGGTTGGAGCCCAACAGATCACCGGTGAGTCTAGATCGGCTCCTCTAATCTCCATGGTTTCCAATGGGGGATTCTCCTTGTATTATAAAAATCGTATTTGATATGTGTATCGGTACCTAAACTTATATGATTTAGATACATGTATCTCAAAACTCATGTATCGCATTGTATTGAGGCATATCATACGATTTGCTGCGATGGTGCGATACATTATAGGTTTTAAAATTCATATTTTCTTTAAAATTCATATTTTTCTCTCTAGAAATCCCATATGTATTTGACATCCATTAATAGTCCTAAGCCTAAGTTTGAAAATGAGGCTGAGAGAGATTTATGCATTTAGTTTGTTATTTATCCTCGAAAAGGATTTCGCTCAATTTTTCTTGAAAAAATCACGTTCCCCATGACACATTTCCAATTCTCATAAACAGGAAATCCTGGTTTTGGCCCTTTTGGGCATTTGTTCTAAGGGAGCATATTGAGCACGCAAAGAACTTTGAGGCAACATAAAGAAAAATTTAAATGTTTGAAGGCTAAAGTTTTGGTGGGAAAAAGCAATCAATTACTTCCACTAAGCACCACCCCTTTTCGTCTCTCTCTCTCTCTCTCGATCGCTCGTCTTCTTCTTTCCCCTTGATTCGACGAGATTAGGGTTGCTGCAGTCTTCGATAAGCAGATGGAATCGTTAACTCTGGGAAAGGTGAGTTTTTGAAGTTTGGAAAACAAGGGTCTTCTTACTCTCTTTCTGGGTTTCTAGGTTCTGATTGAATTTGGATGGGCACCGTTACGTTTTGAGATGCGATCGGTGTTTTGTAAGTTTATATTTTGAGATGTAATTGTTATTTCAGGGTTTGATGGTGATCGTATTGGCGGCTGGCATGAAGTAGGCGTACTTGATTGATTCTCAGAAAGAGAATTGCGTGTTTATGAGGAGAGAGTGAGAGCAGGGCGGTGATTGAGAATCCGATTGAAATATTTTTAAAATTTGGAAGGGAGAAGCACCGGTCTTTAGAAATCAGAGGAGTTTAGAAAGGATTTGTTCGATTCCTTATGGAAAGCTTAGGGTCTCTTTGAAGTTTCGACGTTGTTATAGGTTTCGATTGGAGCGGAATCAGTGGGACACCTTTTCAACATCATTAATTTATTTTCGATATTCATACAAGGTAGGATTGACTTATTTATTTTAAATTGTTGGAATAAAATTTGATTCTAGATTGTGATTTGAAGAACTACCAATTTGATTGCTAACCTAAACATGAAAGCGGTAGACTTTAGTTATAAAAAGCTTGACATTTAGTTGTTTGATGATGTGACCTAAACTTTTCTTTACTCCACTCTCAAGGAGAGCCACCTTGGATGAGTCAAAGGGGTGGTGATTGTCCATTGGGCATGTGGCCCTTTAGTAGGTATTGAAAGATCATGAATTTTATTTGTATGCTCTTCACATGAGCTCTTTCAAGTAGAGCCTAAATATAGATCTTAAATCTTACGTATCAATAATTCTTAAGAGATCAAGAGCGACAACCAACAGCACGGACGAATGATCTACATTGAGCCGAGATGGAGCATCAATCACACCTAGTTGTCTAGCTTGTTAGCGCACCCTAATAGATTTTCTAGATCCATTCACGCGAGTGGGGTCTTCACCCATCCAAAGCAATTATTTTCTCTCGTGTCAACACCATGCAGTAACACTATAACATTGTAGGATATTTACCACAGTTCGTATCCCGTGTCATATTCGTGTTAACCCGAACACGAAGCTGAGGATAAAAAACATGAGTAGGATTCGGTTCAACACGACCCATTCCACCTCACCTGAACGTACCCGAAAAAATCGAACTACTTTTGTGGGGAGGGCGGGGGGCGGATTGATAAGGTGGTGTCAGGCAGCCCCAAAGCAACGAAGGGTACCACAAGTACTGCAGATCTTCACTTGAGGGAAAAACCATTCAGGTGGATTGTCCTTCCAACTGTCATAAAACCGATAATAGAGCTCAGCAAGGCAGCACACAACCATGTTCTTCTCATAGCAAGCAGGGGAAGTTTTTGACATTATGGTTGCATGGGGCTAATTTACTTTAGGGATTTCACAAAGGAGCTAGATATCAGTTACCGAAGCATGTTAACCTTCAAATAACGATAAGCACATCTACAACTCGCAAGACCTAGTGCTTTCAGTTCTCATGCTTTACATGGATGTATACACCCATACCAAACTGTTCCAAAGATACTTCTGCTACAAAGACAAAGGAGAAGTGGCATTCAGACGGGTTGGCTCACTTTGACTTGTATATGTAAAAAAGCCAAAACAAACGACTTGTTCTGCCTCCACTTTTAAAGGCGTAGTCAGCAGCGTGCATGTGTCAAATGTGGAATGAACCTCCCTCTCTCTCTTTTAGGCATACATATATATAATACACACATACCCACATATTTATATATATATATGTATGTATGTATGTAAGGATGGATGTGGGCATGCACCTGTCTGTGTTACTAAACCAACTAGCCGGCCGGGTATACATTACCTTTAACAAGTGAATTCATAGCTTGTCTAACTCACACCTTGTCTTTGTTCAAGCTTGGCTTGGTTCAAATGAACAAATCAGCTGAACAGGACCACTACTTTATTTTAATGAGATAAGAATCAACAGCCTCTGATTCATTCAGCTTGTTTAAAAGTCCTAGAAGCAAGTCGCAACAATCAACAGAGAGGTGCACATTTGATTAGTTTAATCACATGCTAGCTTTCATGTGTAAAGAAGTTGGTGAGCAAGAATTAAACAAGTCAAAGGGCAACAACAGGGGAACCACCGAGAAATAAAGCTCTCTACTGAATAAATAAACAACAGACATACTTTCATACGATTGAGCATGACATAGCCTCACAGATTCAATACAGAATCCTTTGCCACACAATTTGCAATTAGAGCATTTTCAAACCATTTCTTTAGAGAGAAATGAAAACAGTTAACTAGTGTTTCCATAAAGTGTTAATGGAAATGCAGTGAAGAAAGTTACATGCTGCAAAATCTGAGCGCCAATGAGCCATACCAGCAGAACAAATGAGGGTCTCCTAAGCCTCCTAAGCCTAAAGGTAAGATATATCTCAGCGTCCATCAAAGCATGAGGTACGGTCAATATCCTGGAGCGTCATCTGACCCAAGTAAATGTCACTTGTGTGCTGTGAGCAGAGGAACAGACACTTGCGGTCTATACTCTCTTCAATAGTATCAATTCCAGGAACCCACTTTTTCTCATCAAACGGATCGATATTTAGGTGACTTTGAAGCAACCGCACTCGATATGCAACAGTATCCTTCCCATGGCAGAAGTGAGCAGCACAACAACTTGATGGAACATCTAAAGCTAATCTAACAAAAGCCATGGAAAGAAGTCCATCAACAGGTTTTGGGTCAGATAAGTTTGTCACTCATCATTTTAATTTCATTCTCTGTGGGGAAATGAATTTCCTCAGTACATGATGCATTAGCAACTTTCAAGTCCTTAGAGTAGTGTTTGATAGCCTCACGCTTGGTGGATTCGTGTTTCTCTGCCAAGGTCAAGATGCATGAGAATCGCAAATGGTAATTGACAATAGTTTTGACTGCTCGGAAGTTATGGCAACAGCAATATAAATCAAGCCATCTCTTTCCTATGCCAGCATACCACTTGATAATATCTGCGTCTTCTAGAGCAATAAGCAATTTGATTGGTAGGGGACGACCCATTGAGTTTGTAAATGCTGCCAGTTTTACAGATTTCCTTATCAATTCCAGTGGCGTATCGACCTTCATGCACAATTTTGTCAGATCATCTACAGTCCTCTCAGAGTACCTCAGTTCTTCCTCTTCTAATTTATGTTCTTTAAGTTCGACCATCTTTTCCCTCATTTTCTTCGGATTAAGATATCTATTTACCTGCACCTGAAATTCATCAAAAGCATCCAAGAAATCTTGTGGCAATTTATGTCTAACAGAAGACGAGTATAGAAAGTCACCAGATTTGAACCTGTGATGCCACTCCCAACACTCATCAGGTGAACCGAGAAAGTCATGAATGACTTCATTTGCCAAGTCCCAAAAGCTTCTCTGACTACTGGAGTGACTACTGGAGCGACTGTTACAAGGTAATGGTCATTCTCGGCTCAGATAACGGCTGGACTGGCCATCCAGTCCGTTACCTGAACAGATAAGGCCAAACCGTAACGGATGACCGTTATCGGGATTTCCGGTAACAGCTCTGTGATGTGCTCCGGACGAGGGAAGCCGCAGGTGGATGAATCACAGATGAGGAAGAGCAGGGTGCCTATAAAAGGCAGTTATTACAGGTCGTGAGGTATGGTATTTAAAATACAGAAAGAATACAGAATCACAAATACCTGAGCTCATCCTGTGGAAGCCCCTCCGTGGGAACCTCACGTCCACTCTCCAATCCACTGCGTATAGAAGAGGAGATCAGCTAATCCCAAAAGGAAGGGCAGATTAAAGCCGCCTGCTGCCGATCCACCATCATCGGAATCTGCCACTGAAACAGGAAGTAGGATTCTACAATGGTATCAGGACTTAAAAACCCTGCAAAAAAAAGGAGAGACAAGTAAGCAGAGAAGAAAAAAAAATAGGAAAGAGGATCAAGGAAAAGCAGAGGCGGTCGGCAGAGGCGAAACAGGCCAGAAGCCGAATGAAAAACATGCCAGAAGCTGAACGGCAAAACAGAACCGAAGCCAAATGGCGAAAATGGCCACAGTTGAACGGCCAGAAGAAGCCGGAAAGGCAGGCTACAGTCGAACGGCCAAAAGAAGCCAGAAAGAAAGGCCAACCACAGTCGAACGACCAGAAGAAGCCAAAAAGATAGGCCACAGTCAAACGGCTAGAAGAAGCCGGAAAGGCAGGCCACAGACGAATGGATAGAAGAAGCCGGAAAGACAGGCCAGAGGCCGAACACCCAAAAGCTGAAAAATAGATGCCGCCAGGGACGCCGACAGCCGCCTAGAAAGGTGCGGCACTAGAAACTCGTCGGGGACGCTGCCACCAGAGGGTCCGGCGCCCCCTTTCCTTCTCCCTCCCTTTACTTGCTCTCTCCTCTCTCCTCCCTATTTTTCTCTGAAAATCTGTAAACACTCCTTTTTTGTATTTGTATTAAAAAAAAATTGAAATCCGTGGTTTCAGAAAAAAGACCGTTCTACCCCGGCCGGCTTCAGATATTACTCTGTTGCCATTAGGCAAAATTACCTTTTTGTCCAGATATTTTTAGATAAAAAGACTATTTTGCCCTTATTGAGTGAAAAGTTTGTTTTACCCTCTGGGTGTTTGTGGAAATTATCAAATACTAGGCTATTACTTTACAATTTTACCCCTCTCGGTCTGGATAATTTCGATTCTGCCATCTAGTCAAAAGACAAATTTACCCCTATTCTTTTAAAAAATTACAGATTCATCCTAAGGGTTAAAATTATGATTTTAACCCCGATCAGTTGCGAATTTTACAGAAATAACAAATAGTAATTTTACGAGTTTATCCTCAGGATTTTACAAAATTACAAAAGGAGGACAAAGAGATAAAATTACAGTTTTGTCCTTGGTATTCTTTTAGGGGTATAGAGGCAGAAATCTCTTGAAAATTTTTCAAAAAGATTACTTGCTAGATATCATGTATCATATTAATATGTTTCTTGCTATGTGTGCTTGTGTTTATGTGTTGGTTTCCTTTTTAGACCGCTTAATTGTTATTTTTGCCAAACACATAAAAATGAATTCTAGGATATGTGTGTCTTAATTGGCAAAAACATAAAAGTTGAATGGTCTGAACTTCCAAACATGAAAGAGAAGAATTCCTTTAGCTCTAACACTGGAAGGTATTGAGTACGTTCTAAAGGAAACCATGCGTTCGCCACCCCCAAACGTAAATGAGCAACAACTAGAAATGTATAAAATATTTCTAAAAGATGATACCATAGCAAGAACGATCATGTTAACATATATGGAGGATGACTTGATCAGGGTCTTTGAAGAATATGAGACCGCAAAAGAGTTGTTTAACTTATTAACAACTAAATATGATATAACTGCAAAATTGGCAGTTGATACTACAAAAATATAATTCCTTCATAATGAAAGAAGGAGAAAATACAGTAGAGCATGTAAATCACATGTTGGTAATGGCTAGAGACTTAGCCGTAGCAAAATTAGTCATCCCCGAACCGATGCAGATATCAACAATATTGAACAGTCTACCCCTGTCATGGAATATGATCACCACTGCCCTGAGATTAACCTTTCTGAGTTGCCCCTTAAACTAGCAATAGAGAAAGAACACATGCTCAAAAATAAGAAAGAAAAATTGTTAGTAATTCAAGATGAGTTAGCGTCTAGCTCCAAAACTAACTAGAGGAAAAAACCAAATAAAATGTTTGGCAAGAATAACAAGAAAAGCGGTCAAAATTTTAAGAAATCGCAGGAAATCGTTTCTCGGATCAAGTGTTTCAACTGTGGAAAGATTAGACGCTACAAGAGGGACTGCCGAAACAAGAAAAGTAGAGGAAACAACCCACAATGCGGACAGTCAGTGAAGCATGACATAATCTGCTTAATTTTAGAATGTCTATATTTGGACCGCCTAGTGAAAGGTTGGTAGATAGACTCAAGAGCTACACGACACATCTCGAAGACCAAGTAAGGGACAATGGATCTGAAGGAATATCAACTTAGAAAACATCGAGTTTATATGAAAAATAGTACTTTCTCAGATGTTTTGGGTATTGGGTCCTTCATGATGCATGTACAAGGCAAACCAATTGTATTGACCGACGTGTTAATTGTGTCATCAATAAGGGGCAATCTGGTCTCGATCCCTGGCTTAGTAAAGAAAGGTTTTGAGGTTAAGTTTATTCCTAACAAGGTTACTATGGATAAGCATGAGAGAATTTTATTCTCTTGGGAATTTGATGTAGAACAAGGACTGTTCAAACTTTGTAATAATGAAAATAGTGCATCTTCTGCTTATATTGAGAGTGCCTTTACTATTGATGTGAATATGTGGCATAAACGTCTATGGCATATAAGTATGGAAAAGTTGAGGAAATTATCCAACTTTGACTTATTGCCTGGATTTGAGAAAAATACTTTCAACAAGTGTGAAGCTTGTATACAAGGGAAAATGACAAGGAAAGTTTTCTTAAGAAAACAACAAGGGCAACAACCCTGGTGGAAGTTATTCACATAGATTTATGTGGACCTCTTATAATAAAGACACATCGGAGAAAGGGTTATTTTATAACCTTTATCAATGATTACTCTAGATATATATATTTATATCTTTTGACACATAAATCTGAGGCACTTGATACTTTTAAAGAATATAAGCAAGAAGTGAAAAATCAATTAGGGCATTCGATCAAAGTCTTAAGATTAGATAGAGGATGTGAATATATCTTGACAGAATTCTTAGAATTTTGCAAAGACTTTGGTATTACAAAACAGAATATAATGCCTAAGATACCTCAGCAAAATGGTGTAGCTGAAAGATAAAATAGAACCTTACTAAATATGACAAGGTCAATGTTAATCGATGCCTCTCTTCCAAGAGTATTTTGGGGAGAAGCAGTAAGTACAGTTGTTTACATACTCAATAGAGTACCTTGTAAGGTTGTATTCACTACACCGTATGAGATGTGGTTTGAAAGAAAACCCAACTTAAGTCATCTCAGGAGGTGGGGATTTGTTCCACATGTAAAGATCCTTAATCAGTCTAGAGATAAGATAGACAGTAGGTCCTTGAGATGTATATTCATTGGATATCCAAAAGGTTCAAAAGGATATCGGTTTTATCATAAGGACCATGGACTCATTAAAAGCAGAGATATTGAATTCTTAGAAGATACTAAGAATGACATCCTAGAAAACAATGAGGAATGTGTTGATGATCTGGTAGACTTAGACCAATCATCTTTTGAGCCCATAGAAGATCTTCCTGAAACTACTGATACCTTCAGTGGACATAAGAGGCCAAGAGCCACTCTGTCCTACTTAAAGGATTATCATACTTATCTTACAGAAGAAGTGTGAAATTCAGTAGATTTAGATGAGTTAACTGATAACTTGACTTATCAGCAAGCAATGAACTCTTCAGAAGCGACAGGCTGGGAGAAAGCCATGGATGAGGAAATTGAATCCATTGAGAAAAACCAAGTATGGGAATTGACTGATTTGTCAAAAGGAAGAAAAGCTATAGGCTGCAAATGGGTTCTAAAAAAGAAATACAAGGTCGATGGTAAATCGACAAGTTTAAAGCGAGGTTGGTTGTAAAGCGTTTTTCACAAAAAGAGGGGATAGATTATGTTGAGACATATTCCCCAATTGTAAATTTGCATCCATACGGATAATCTCGGTAATATTTGCATACTATGATTTGGATTTACATCAGTTAGATGTAAAGACAGCTTTTCCAAATGGAGATTTAGAAGAAATCATATACATGCAGCAGCCCGAAGGATTTGTGGTTCAAGGTCAGGAAGATAAAGTATATAGGTTGAAAAAATCCCTATATAGCCTTAAACAGTCACCTCGCCAATGGTATTTGACTTTTCAAAATACCATTTTAGATCTTGGGTTTGTGGCTAACAAACTTGATCACTGTGTATATGTTTGGAACAGTGGGAGCTACTTTGTCATCCTATCATTATATTATGTAGATGACATATTGTTGATTGAAAACGACAACGAAATAATTGTCAAAACCAAGTCATGGTTGAATTCCAAGTTCGAAATTAAGGATATGGGGGAAGCATCCTATATCCTGGGAATAAAGATCTCTCGAGATGGAAGATCTAGACTCTTATGCCTGAGTCAAGAGAGATATATTGACTATATCCTGAAGAAGTTTAAAATAGGTGAATACAAGTATGCAAATACACCTGTTGCAAAAGGGGTTAAATTAAGTAAGGCTGATTGTTCCAGTAAAGGAGACGATAAGTCTAATGTTCCTTATGCACAAGCTGTTGGCATCTTGATGTATGTTATGTTGTGTATAAGACCTGACATCAGCTTTGTTATTAGTCTTATAAGTAGATATCAAAGTAATCATGGTTGACAGCAGTGGGTAGCTGTGAAAAGGATTCTAAGATATATAAAAGGAACAAAGGACTTGAAACTATGTTTTCAAGCAAATGAACTGAAAGTGGTAGGATACTCAGATGCTGACTTTGCTGGGAGGAAAGATAACAACAAATCAACCTCAAGACAGATATTCTTATTTAGAGGTGGTGGTGTTTCTTGGGCATGTAAGAAATAGGGTTGTGTAACATTGCATACACAGGAAGCTGAGTATATATCTTGCTATATGGCTGCAACAAGTGTTGTTTGGATAAGCCGCTTCATACGAGATTTGAAGTTGAAAATAACAGACGAGTCATTAGTTATCTACTGTGATAACAATGCAGCAATTACTCTTATCAAGAGTGGAGCTGATTGCTCGAAAAACAAGCATATAATGGTGAAATACCACTATGTTCATGATATGATTATGAGAAAGGAAATATCCATCTCATACATGCCAACAGAAGATATGTTGGTACAACCCTTAACAAAAGGCATAACAGAGGAACTTTTCTCAAAACATGTTACTAACATGGGTTTGAGGTATGTTTGATTGTTGTGTAGGGAAATAACTACACAACGGATGACTAGTATTGTATAGGTAAACAACCATACAACCGATAAATTGTTGTGGAGGGAAATAACCACACAACAGGTTTTGATTGCAATAGTAATTAAAAAATGACATAACTAGGTAAAACCCTGGAAAAGTGGGAGAAAAACCAGTATGTCAATACACTTGGCTCGAATGGCCAAGTGGGAGATGTTACAGATAGAGTGGTCCCAATCTCCTTCGAGGAAGGCCCGGTTGCTGTTGCTGTAGAGCGGGTGACAGTCTGTGCGTTGCAGCAGCGAAAGCGGAAATGGAGGTTGCTACTTTACGAGGTTTCCTTACAGCGGTTTATTTCAAGGAGACTTGTAACTTTTCTTTTGTTTTTCTCTTATCTATATTTCTCTGTGTCATTGCACTGCTCTATTTATAGAGCAGTGGCTCCTCATGATCTTCTGGCTTGCACGTTGGGTTTCCCTCTTCTAAGCAGTCTGAATCCGGATGGTTACCATGAAATCCGGTAGCCGTCTAGCGGTTACACTCGGCCTCATCCGGTAACCTCATCTATAGTAACAGACTGGATGGCCAGTCTATCCGTTACCAGATAAGGTTGTCGAGAATAACTGAGAAAGTACTATTTTTCATATAAACTCGATGTTTCCCAAGTTGATATTTCTTCAGATCCATTATCCCTTACTTGGTCTTCCAGATGTGTCATGTAGCTCCTGAGTCTATCCACCAACTTGTCACTAGGCGGTTCAAATATAGACATTCCAAAATTACGTAGATTATGTCATGCTTCACTGATTGTCCGTGTTGTGGGTTGTTTCCTCCACTTTTCTTATTTCGACGGTCCTTTTTGTAGTGTCTAATTTTTCCGCAGTTGAAACACTTGACCCGAGAAGCGGTTTCCTATGATTTTCTTAAAATTTTGATCGTCTTTCTTGTTATTCTTGCCAAACTTCTTATTTGGTTTTTTCTTCTAGTTGATTTTGGAGCTAGATGCTATCTCATCCTGTACCGCAAGCAACTTTTTTTTTGTTTTTCAGCATATGTTCTTGCTCTATTGCTAGTTTTAGGAGCAACTCTGAAAGGTTAATTTCAGGCCCTAATCTAAGTGTTGTGGTAACCATGTTCCATGAAGGGAGAAGACTTTTTAGTATGGTAGATATTTGCATCGGTTACAGAATGACTAAATTTGCTACGGCTAAGTCTCTAGCCATTACCAGCATGTGGTTTACATGCTCTGCTACATTATCTCCTTCCTTCATTCTAAAGGAGTTATACTGTTGTAGTAACAATTGCACATGCAATTTTACAGTTATATCATACTTAGTTGTTATTGAGTCAAACAACTCTTTTGCGGTCTCATATTCTTTGAAGACCCTGATCAAGTCATCATCCATGTAGATTAACATGATTGTCCTTGCTATAGTATCATCTTTTAGAAATATTTTATACATTTCTACTTGTTGCTCATTTGTGTCTAGGAGTAGCGGACACGTGGTTTCCTTTAAGACATACTCAACACCTTCAAGTGTTAGAGGCAATGAGATTCTTCTCTTCCACGTTTGGAAGTTAAGACTGTTTAACTTCTCAGCTTTTGCCAACTCAGACACACATATCCTAGAGCTCATTTTTATGTGTTTGGCAATAGTAACAATTAAATGGTCTAAAAAGGAAACAAATACAAATCAAAGAGCACACATAGCAAGAATCATGTTAGAATGACGCACAATATCAAACAAGTAGACCAACGATAATTTTATAAGCTCTTTTTCACAAATTCAAATTTTTTCTCGAAGAGTTTCTACCTTTGAACCCCTTAAATAATACCAAGGGCAAATCCATACTTTTATCTATTTGTCCCCTTTTTGTAATTTTGTAAAAGCCTGAGGACAAACTCGTAAAATTACTTTTTGGTATTTCTATAAAATTCGTAATTGATTGGGGTTAAAATTGTAATTTTAACCCTCAGGCCGAATCTATAATTTTTCAAAAGTACAGGGGTTTTTTTACTAGATGGCAGAACTGAAATTATCTAAACCAAGAAGGGCATAAAGGTAAAGTGACAGTATGATATTTCGTAATTTTCACAAACAGCCAGAGGGTAAAATGGACTTTTTGCATAATAAGGGCAAAATAGTCTTTTTACCTGAAAATATCTCCGACTGTCGGCAACCAGAGCTCTTCTGTGTTGGCTGGCCTCTTCTAGTCTTTTTGGTTCAGATAGTGCCATTATAAATACTCTCTCTGAATTATGCACAATTAGAAATTATTAAAATATTAAAATTTATTTAACTACGAATCTAACGCAACAAACTGTATCCAAATGAGATCTTAAATAACCTTAAAATCAACCAAAACCAATTTAGATCCATTTAAGCTATCCTAAATCTGAACTGATACCTGGATCCATATCCGATCCAAACTGAGTGACATAGTAGGTAGCTTGTGTCACCGTGTCGACACAGAACCTTCAACTACTGAGACGAGTCTTGTTTTTGACCCAAAACCCATTTCAAGACTCGACCCAAACCTAACTCATTTTCGACACAAAACTTGTTTTAACATAGAATTGTTTCTTAACACGTGACACGAGGACACAACACAAATCCGTGTTGATTGTAGTTATTTTAGACACGATACATCGTGATGGACACGACATGATACGAAAATGAGGACACACCCAAAAGGGGTCGGTTCCCTTGGTTTTTCGGCATCGATTTCATAGAAACCGGCAACGTCTAAGGTCGGCGATGGTTCCCAATTGACTGTCTGCCGCTCCTTTTCCAATCCAACCAATTACTGGTCACTAGCAAAGGCATTTTTGTTAGAAAATGCATGAAAAACAGTAACTCATATTTGAGAAAATTTTTATGAATCTATACTTGTTTTGAACCGGTTTTCGCGTATTAAGGCTTGTTTTCAAATGTTTAGCATGAATCATATAAAAGACCTTTGATATAACTCGGTTTTACCAACTAAAAATGAAAAAAAATATAAAAGCAAAACAAGGGTTTCTTACCGGATAATGGTCGACTCCTCGACGATTTCCCGACTTATTCGGTCTGTATCGATGCTGCCCACCAGGATGGTAACCGGCATCAACATGGCTGTTACCATCCTTGGTCTACCAGCCAAGAAAATGCAACGATCGGCGTTGCATTTCTACAACGGTCGGCGTTGCATTTCTGCAATGCTCAAATCAGGTGTTGCTGTATTTTTTTGAATAAAGCGGGTTTGGATCCAGCTTGATCCAGACCCGCATCGTCCATATCATTATATTCTACCCCTCTTAAAGAAATCTTATCCTCAAAATTTAGAAAATACCTAAAGAGATGTGGATACTTCTCTCATATCTCATCCTCGAGCTTCTAAGTCGCCGTCGCCTTCGCTTCGTCTTATGCAGTGGTTGGCCCTTTCCGACTTGTTTCACCTTTTTGGTTCAGTCAGGCCATCGCCTTCGCTTTGACTTGTGTGGTGGCCTCAGATGTGGTTATTCTTGCCTTGCTTCGGCTACATATCTGGCCACGACTTTTGGCCTCAGATCTGGTCGTTGTCGTTGACCTCAGATCTAGCCACCACCGCTGTCGGATTCTTTCTCTTCTTTGTTCCTTTCCTGTCTCGTTATCCACCTTTTTTTTTTGCTTACCTTGTCTTCCGGTTTCTGATTTTCTCCTCCTCTCTTTTTTTTGTAGGGTTTGTTAGGCCCTGATACCAATGAAGGTCCCGATCTCCTTCGAGGAAGGCCCGGTTGCTGTTGTTGCAGAGCGGGTGGCAGTCGATGCGTTGCAACAGCGGAAGCGGAAATGGAGGTTGCTGCTTTAAGAGGTTTCCTCACAACGGTTTATTCCAAGGAGACCTGTAACTTTTCTTTTGTTTTTCTCTCTATATCTATATTTCTCTCAGTCATTGCACTGCTCCATTTATAGAGTTGTGGCTACTCATGGTCTTCTAGCTTCACGCTGGGTTTCTCTCTTCTGAGTAGTTCGAATCCGGACGGTTACCGTGAAATCCGGTAACCATCCAACGGTTACACTCAGCCTCATCCGGTAACCCCATCTCTGGTAACGGACTGGATGGCCAGTCCAATCATTACCAGATAAGGTTGCCGAGAATGGACACTCTATCTGTAACACATCTTTTCTCTTAGAGCTTTCTCCGACAAAGGGAGTCGCACGACCAAAGGAAGAACAGCCTGGAATTCAAGGCCACGGAACTCTTATCTTCTCAGAAACAGCACTATGTATCACAGTGTTTATTTTATCTATTTTCAACTTCAATGAACTTTCCAAGTATTTAACAGCCCAATTTTTCAGTTCCATAGTTAGTGCCTTTGATCCAGATGAGATTACCAATATATCATCTAAATATCTACAACAGAATAACTTCGTCGGTTTAAAGAAGATGTTGTATGTCTTCAGAAGATCTATATTTCATCCTTTCGTGTATCCCATCTTTGAGCTCAGATGACTCTGTAATTCCATCAACTGAATTGAACCTTGAGCTTGTCCTGTCAATATGAAAGCGCCACTTCTGAACTTCTCTATCTAACCCATTCAAGTAGATATTAACAAGCATGGAACTCAATCTGCTTTCCTGAGGAAGATCTTTCCCCATATACCAACCTCCAAAATCCACACAAACTGCTCCAAACTGAAACAACCTGCTTAGCAGATCTATTAGCAACGAATCATCAATCTTTTGCTCCAAAAGTACTGCCAATTGCTTCACACAACTATGATCAAACCTCTGAGGTAAAAACCTGATCTGAAACCACCAATTTGGGCTAGTGACTGTCTTAAGGTACCTAACAGTTGTATGAAGCCTCATTCCTACACGACCGCCATAAGAAAATGTCATGAACTTCTTATCATAAATCACCTTCAGCACCATTCGAATTGCTTCAATCACAGTTTTTAGTTTCACGTCAGGAAGGACCCAATGACTGTCCTTTTTCCCTCTTTGGGATCATCCTAATGCAGCCAGATTCTACATCCAAACTACCCTCTCTGAGTTGCTTAGATGTGCTCTCTATCCAGTTCCAGTCAATCCCCTTATACCCTGAGGAAACCAACAAACTCTGCAACTCTGCACCCTTTTTACCAACACTCAAGCTTTCGCAAGCTGTAAACAACAAACTGGGGACTGCGATCACTTCACTTATCAGGTCATGGAATCTACCATTGTACTGCATCAAAACAAGCTTTCAAGCTCAACTTTGGTTAAAATTCTCATATCCTTAGTTGCATCAAAATCAACGTCCTTAGAGAAACACCGGTTGAATCTCAGGTAAAACCCAATCCTAAACCGAGGCAAACCAAACCGCTTGAGCATGAAAACCTGTACCAAAGGAAAATTGAGATAATAGGAACATATATATCATCACAACGAAGGTGATAAAAACTCAAACTCAACATTCATGAAAAGGTGAATGTTCCCTGAAGAATAAAATACACTACCAAATGAAAGAATAAATATAAAAATAAGGGAGATATCAAGATGGAGAGTAGGACTTCAAATTTTTAAAGGGTTTTACTTGATTCCAGACAAACACAAACAATCCCTCATCCATAAAAACAAACACGAATCACAGAAGGAAAAAAGGGATACTTTTATGACAAGCAGAGAAGAGCCAATAGAAAAGGTCTGAAGCTGCTACTCTTTTCAGCAATTAATCTTGAGTTTGCATAATTGAGGACTAGAACATATTGATGTCTTTCCTATAGAAAAGGTCTGGAACTCTTTTCAGCAATTAATCTTGAGTTTGCATAATTGAGGACTAGAACATATTGATGTCTTTCCTATAGAAAAGGTCTGGAGCTGTTACTCTTTTCAGAAATTAATCTTGAGTTTACATAATTGAGGACAAGAACATATTGATGTCTTTCCTATGCTTGATTGCATAAGTGGCTCTGAAAGTTCAATTGGTTAGTCCATAATTAAAATGCAAAACGGAATACCACACAATGGTCTGAATTTCACAAAGACTCGTTATTGAATCATCACTATCCACCAATAATGACGCCAAATTGCCATGCAAGACGCCGACCTTCGCTACCACCGCTCGCCAAGAAACACAGAGCAGGAAGAGAGAAGAAAAAAGAAAAGGAAGAAGAGGTCAATGAAGAGAAAGACAGAACCTCGTGCCACACGCTGGATCTTCGTCACTGCCTTCCACCGCCGAAGAGACTCATAGACGTGCCGGAGAGAGAAACGGGAAGAACTAAACAGAAGTAAGCGGGCAGAAAAAAAGACCTCCTTGCTTCCAATTAGGTTTATTGAACTTAAGCCACTGAAGCTGGGGCAAGTTTTTTTTTTGCTTGGTGCAATTTGCAGTTGAATTTGCTTTTTAATTGCTGGAATCAGAATTACTCTCTGGATTTTTCTGTTTTACCATTTGCTTACCGTTAATATGCTACTTAATACAGTATGCTCGCGGAGAAGTTGAATATGAGTTACGATGAGGCTGGGAGATGGATAATCAATCTTGTTAGGAACTCTAAGCTTGACGCTAAAACCGATTCCATGTCCGGGACTGTTGTTATTGGTACCAGCTACCCAAATGTGTAAGTTTTATTAATATTGTGGTTAAATGACATCGAGTGTAGTTTGTTTCCTAATGATGCTTGCCTGGTTTTCCCTTTCTTGCTGTTGCCGACTTCTGTTAATTTCATTTCTATGCTGTTTGAATCTCGGAGGGTATGAACAAATCATAGAAAGCACAAAGCAGTTGTCTTTCCTTTCTTCTTCTTCTTTCTTCTTTTTCATCCCTTTTCCTGTTTTTTTCTTTCATCAACCCACTCTACAGAGGGCGTTGCTTGACCTCTTCCATTCTCTGTTTTTCTTCTCTTTCATCAACCCACTGTAAGAGAGGGCGTCCTATACAAACTACGAATCCATTGAGATATCGTCTGCTACAAGGTTGTTCTCTTCCTGTTTTTTCTGTTTCTACAAAGCCGTTGAGATATCGCCACGTACAATTTTTTTTGTTTTCTTTTATGTGGTGCTAATGATATGCTACAAAGCTGTATGCATTTTATTTTATGCAATTTAGTTGTTCGATGAAATGCTTCGGAGGTTCATTTTTGTAGATTTTATCACGACATAGATTTGTTCTCTTTCATCTTGTGTTGCTTTGTCCCCAGTAATAGTTCTCCTGACCATCAAAACAAAAATGTTCTCCAACTAAAACTTTTTGTGTATGTCATTTTAGCTTATTTTTCTTTCAATAGACTGATTATCTCATTTCTCAAGATGCTTTTTGGATTGGTTGGCACTATTCATGTTGTGAACTCTCAATTCCCAAGGACAGTGATTGATGTTCCTCTTTCCTGCGTTTATAGTTGTCATTGTTGCAGGAGGTTTCTTGTGGGGATTTCTAGATAAGTTTATACAGTCACTCGTGTTATGTCTGGAAGAAAAATGGATATGTCATAAAAAATGTTTATCATAAGCTTTTCTTTCATTTTAAGCATTGAAATTATAATGGAACCTAAAAAGGAGTTATTCCTTGTTGACAGTAGTCCTGCCAATAATGTAGATTGTTTACATTAATGTAGATTGACAAATAATGGAATAGATCATGTTATTTTTAATTCACTTCATTAAATCATGATTTAGATAGCTATGTCTCTTCTAGGTATCACTAGAACATTTCTTGGTATCACATATTTCTTATGTTCAATTTGGAATTCTGTACTGAATTGTGCTTGCTTGGTCCTCAAGCATCTGCATTGCTAGTACTTCTCTGGCCACTTCCAGCAAGTCACGGGTGTTCTATAATTCTGTACTGAATTGTGCTTGCGTGCTTGGTCCTCGAGCATATGCATTGGAGTTCTGTACTAAACTGTATTGTCATCCTCTCTTGAAGGATCATGGCTTTCAAAAGCACATAATTTTGGTGTCATTGATTCTTCTAACACACGTGCACACACATATTGAAAAAGGTAGGATCATATCCCTTGGACACATGCACACACAGTGTATTGGGTGGTGGTGGTTATGTTATTGATATCTTTATTGGTTGCACTTTATATATATATGGTGTCCCAACTCTGCACTTTTTCACCACATGTATACCCTCTCATATGATATCTTTTTATATGTATCTAAATATTTGTGTTTTAGAAGGAATGGGTACTAGCGTGAAGGATGTTGAAGAATCACATCACACATCCATGGCATGAAAGCAAGGGAATGCTGAAGCCTAAGGCAATGAGAGAGGTAGATAAAAAGCTGTGGGAGAAGTATGGCCAGTTTGATAAGGATAAGCTAAGAAACAAATTGGAAAAAGTAAAAGTGCATCTTGTGATTTGCAAAACTTTACTTTGTAAGAGTGGTTTTAGTTTTAATTACAAGAAGAAGTGGTTGCTTGTTTGTAATGATATTTGGATCGAACATATCAAGTATCATATAAATCATAAGCGTTTTCGATATGCATCACATTGGAAGAAGCATTATGAAGTCTTGAGAAATTTGTGGAGAGTCGATTGATACCAATACCTAGGGATTTGATAAGTTTGTGGCAAGTAGCGAGTACTCAATACCACTCTAATGTCTACATAGAAAATAACTCTAGTATACCTAGGGACAATCTTAAGTGTTAGTGATATTTTTTCCGAAAGACTTGATAAGTTTGTAACTGTAATTGATTATTTCACACGTGCATGAGACAATCTTATAAAAGAATGGCAAAATACTAAGAGAGCACTGTAACTTTGGGGAGATATCAAATTAGGAGTACTTTAAAGGATTGCAAATGATTGTCTTAGAAGATATTGCTAGATGCTTTTACAATATTCTATACGAAGATAGAGTTATATGGTTGAGAATGAAAATATGTTTTACTAACCCATGAATTAGAAATTTTACTTTATAATATTGCTATATACATGTTGGTATTTTTTCATGTACTTTTATTTCATGTTATTGTATGCATTCTACATGTTATTGTTTATGATGTTTTATTTCATGAAAATCATTGCAAGTGATAGAGTTACTTCTGTTTTCCAAGTTACATGCTACTTTTGTACTTTTCAATACTATTGTGACTTTTCTTCTTTATTACTAATTTTTTTGTTGAACGGTTTGATTGAAGAAGAATACCAATAGAGATAAAGCCTTCACATTTTCCCATAATGATTGATACTTTGTAGGACTTCATTTTAGACTTCCAAGTTGTAATGTAATTGATTTTGTTACGTACTTTTAATTGGTTTTATCACTCAAGTTGTTATGGACTTGAAAAAGGCTTGACAGATCTTTTTATTATCTTTTTTAGATGATATCTATGTATCAGTTCTCTTGAGTCAGATTTGTCTTCGAGTAACAAGAGATTACTGCAAAAATTTCTTGGAAAACAGAAGCACAAACAAATTGTATTTGAGACAATTATGAAGCTATTTTGGAGTGTATTGCCGTTTATTTTTTTAAAGCTGGTTTATTTTTCGTAAGTTTGATTATGCTAACAGAAATTATGTTGTTGATATGCTTATCATTGTAGGTGTCCAACATCCGGAATCACCTTCGAGCAGTGAGAGATTATGTCAAAACTTCAAATGAATACAAAAGTCAAATAGTTGGTTGATTGAATGTATGTATATGATGTTTGTAATTTTGATTGAACTAGTTGATTGGTTGATATGTATATGAATGATATTTATCAAGCATAAAACTAGTTATAAGAAGTTAGAACTTGAATATTATCGCTGAACCATGGTTTCGAGTGCTAGTTCTAAGTGTAAATTAAACATGAAACCAGTCCCATGTAGACTTTAGTACCAAAAGCTTGGCATTGTGAATCAAACACCTCTTAAGGGTGTATTTGATTAATGGTTTCAGGACCATAGTGTTAGAACTAGAGGTTTAAACCCACATGGGCTTGTAATCATGACTATGTATGTGATTTGTTAGTGGTATTGATGCTTGAGCCTGCATGTGAGGTGGAATAGCAATACGAGAGAGGATGCACTTGGCTTTTGGTGAAGTCTCATGGATCCAGTTCTTATACCGTCTCTCTTGGCACCAACATTTTTACTCAAATTGGGGTTATAGAATTATAGTTTAACAACAGAACTTAGGTCGTGAGTTCGATTTTTGGTGCACCAACATTTTTACTCAAATCAGTGTCTAGCTTCCCTAGAACCACGAATCAAATGCACCCTAAGCATGTACTGGTTAAGTTGTAACATTCCACATGGACTTGCAACTTCACTAATGCATGTAGCTTGTATGGAAGGGTTCTTTCAGTCCCACGTCTTAGGTCGTGAGTTCGATTCTCGGTGCATTTTTTCTTGGATGTGAGCGTTAGGTTTAGGCCTCTCATTGTAACAAAAGGAAAAAACTTGGTTGATAATAAAATAAGTTGCAAATTGCAACTATACAATCATAAAAGTGAGTCTATAGGTTTAATTTCAATTCCAGTTCGATCCTATGATAGGTTGGACGGGAACACAAACTGCTTGGGTCCTGGTTTTGACTGGTTCTAAAAGGGTGGTTCAGATCTGATTCAACCCGTTAAACTAAGTAGACCTATCCGGTTTTGGATAAACTGGGACTGCTAAATCGGCCCTCATTTGGGTCCGATTCTGGTTTTTGTTTCGGTGCTGTTCTAGTTTCAGTTTCAAATGAGTTTCGATTCTGAATTTGTTCTACTTTTCTTTCCAAAATAGCAAAATTTTAGAACTGAAACCTTGGAACCGGCGGGTTTTGCACCACTGGTCTCGGTGTCGATCGGTTCTATGGAAGGCTTGGTTCCATTTCAACCGGCAGGGCCTGGGCCAGGTTGGAACCGAAAAGGTAATGGGTCATTAGCTCTAATCTGCACGGTTTCCAACGGGAGATGCTCGAAAAGGATTCCATCATTAGGTCAATTTTCCATGGAAAAATCACGTTCCCTATACCACCAGTATGTTAATTTTCATTTTTCACGAACAGGAAAACCTGCTTTTGGGCATTTGATCTGAGGAAGCATATTGAGCACGCAAAGAACTTTGAGGAAGCATAAAGAAAATTTAAAATATTAGAGGGCTAACTTTTTGGTGGGGAAAAGCAGTCACTCTTCCCACTAAGCACCGCCCTTTTCGGCTCCCTCTCTCTCTCTCTCTCTCTCTCTCTCTCTCTCTCGATCGCTCGTCTTCTTCTTTCCCCTTAATCCGACGAGATTAGGGTTGCTGCAGTCTCCGATGAGCGGATGGCGTCGTTAACTCTGAGAAAGGTGAGTTTTTGAAGATTGGAAAACAAGGGTCTTCTTGCTCGCTTTCTGGGTTTCTAGGTTCTGATTGGACTTGAATGGGCACCGTTACGTTTTGAGATCCTATCGTTGTTTTGCAAGTTTATGTTTTGAGATCTAATCGTTATTTCAGGGTTTATAGGTGATCGTATTGGCGGCTGGCATGAAGTAGGCGTACTTGATTGACTCTCCGAAAGAAAATTGCTCGTTTCTGAGGAGAGAGTGAGAGCAGACCAGCGATTGAGAATCCGACTGAAATATTTTTAAAATTTGGAAGGGAGAACCACGGTCTGTAGAAATCAGGCGAGTTCAGAAAGAATTTGTTCGATTCCTTCCGGGAAGCTATGGTGTCATTGAAATTTCGAGATTCTTATAGGTTTCGATAAGAGCAGGATCAGTGGGACACCTTTCGACAGCATTAGTTGCTTTTCGAAAGGATAATTAGGTTTACCGTTGTGATATTCTCGAGTTACGATGGGAAAGAACGCTTCCGGAAAGTCGGCATCTCACCGAATTTTCAAGGATAAGGCGCGAAATCGGGTGGATGATCTTGAAGGCGTCTTCACGAATCTCCAATTCGCGAGGAAAGAAAGCCGTGCAGGCGACGTTGCGCTCCTGGAGGAACAGGTTCAGCAGATGCTGCGCGAGTGGAAGTCAGAGCTCAATGAGGTGACTCCTGCGAGTTCGTTGCAGGTAACGATGAGGCAAGCTCATTTTTGACCTCCGATTGTAATTTGGTCTTGAATTGCTTCATCTTTTCCTGTGTTCATTTTCATGCAATTCAGGAGGGAAGCAAGGGTTCCTCTGATCTTTCATCGGATATTCGCCGGCTGCTGCAGCTCTGTGAAGAGGCTGATGATGCCACCAGCAAGCTAGCTCCAGTTCCACTGAGCCCAAAGATTGAGGCAATTCTTACTCTTTGTTTTGTGCCGTATACAATTCAGTGTTCTGATTCGCCATTCTTACCAGTTCGCAGCCTTTTTTGAACGTCAAGTCAATTAGGTTGACTTAATTTACAGAAGCCATGTCTTAGTTTATGATTGGTGCTACCTTAAGGGTTCCTTTAATTGCAATTCTTGCTAACTATAACAGAAAAGTTGGAATCGTGTATCCTCATCAGCTTGTTCGTGTCATATTGGTTTTCACCTTTAACAATTGGTTAGTTTATACTTCCTTTCAAGTGATCCATTGCTCCAAATTGGATGATTACTTTTTGATGATTAATGTTTTGGATGTTATACTTCGTGTCTGCCAATAAGTATATAAAGAAATTGGCAATTGGAAGTCCAAGTTTCTCTGGATTTTCTGTATTTATGAGTAAGGTTGTCACTGACACAAGTTTCCGGATTATATTCTTTGTTTCAAGCGACCATTTTGGTGAGAAATTCGTGCAACTTAAGGAGATTTCTTGTTCTGTTGGTTTATTTAATCTTTCCATGAACTTGTTGATATTTGTCTTTATTGTTTAGACCTGATGGATGTCGTGCTTTCTGATTGCTGATGGGTCTTTCTAGCGTAGCAGTTCATTGGAGCACTTCCGTTAAAAGATTCACGGTGTATCTTTCAGGAATATTATGTTGATCATGTAAAAGAAGAAGATGATTGTCATGAGGTTGTTAACAGAAGTGCATGCCCGCCCAGTGAGGGACTGCTGCACACTATTGACAACAATAATATGTTACCGGCCACTGTGTTTGATCATTTTCAATTTGATTTGCACGAAGCTTTTGCTGATGATATTTGTATTAGCTTCCCAGCTGCTGGCTACCAGCAGCTTGAGGAACCTATACTTGACATTCCTGGTATTAGCCAGCCTGCGGCAGCATTTTTGGGTCCAAAATGTGCATTATGGGATTGCCCTCGGCCGGTTCAAGGATCTGAATGGTGCCAGGATTACTGCAGCAACTTTCATGCCAGTCTTGCGCTGAAAGAAGGCCCACCAGGGATGAAGCCCATTCTTCGACCTGGAGGCATTGACCTTAAAGATGGCCCCTTATTTGCAGCTCTGGGTGCAAAGACACAAGGCAAGGATGTTGGCGTTCCAGTGTGTGAAGGTGCTGCAACCACAAAATCTCCATGGAATGCACCTGGTATGAATTCTTTATTCAATTATGTTTCTTCCATAGTTTACCTTTTTGGATGCTACTTTATAGTTTTCCGCATTTTCAAGATCGGCTGGTGAATCACAATGTTTAACTTATCATTAGCTTCACCTTGTCTTTTCTTTTTTTCTGAATATTTTAACTTTGTTGGTATCTGATCTATGTGATGTATAACTTTTCTGTTTTTGTAGAGCTTTTTGATCTCTCTGTTCTTGATGGTGAAACGCTTCGAGAATGGTTATTCTTTGATAAGCCTAGGAGGGCCTTTGAAACAGGGAACAGGAAGCAGAGGTCATTGCCGGATTACAATGGCCGAGGTTGGCATGAATCAAGGAAGCAAGTAATGAAGGACTTTGGGGGTTTGAAGAGGTCATACTACATGGATCCGCAGCCGGTAGGTCCGTTTGAATGGCATCTATATGAATACGAGCTGAACAACTGCGACACTTACGCCCTATACAGGCTGGAACTCAAGATGGTCAGCGAGAAGAAGAATTCCAAGGGAAAGGTAAACGGTGATTCACTTGTGGATTTGCAGCAGCAGTTGAATAGGCTCTCGGCAGAGTTTCCTGTGGATAGCAAATTGTCTGTTGAGGGCCACACGTTGGCTGCTCAAAATAGTGTAGCTGCGACTCCAAATTTGGTTAGTAATCAGGCACCTCCAGTTAGTGGTAACTTTGAGTATGAGGGAACTTTTCAGTATGGTTATTACATTGATGACTTTGGTCGCCGATATGGAACTTAGCTCGGGACACCAATCGTTTGCCACATCTTGTGTCAACTAATTGCCTCTACTCGCTGATTTCTATCTTCTGGTTGCTGGTTTCTTAGTAAACCCTGATTTGTGTTCCACGGGGATTGCATAGTTTCACCATGCATGTATATGCGAATTTCTCAAAGGAATAGAGGCATTCTTATATGGATGCTGCGAAGGTTAAATGTCATATAACTACATATATACTTTGTTGTACTCTCTGTTCTTTCAGATTTCCAAGTTGATGGCTTGCTTGCAAATGATTCTTGGAAGTCTGTGACTTCGTGAATCTACTCCGGGCTTGCACCGGAATCAAATCAAATATATAGTTCATCTTCATGTGCCTGCTTCATGTCATCTGCTGGCTTCACTGCAGGTAGTGGTAACCATTTTTTGTGGAGTGAAACTGGCGAGGTTTTTCTTGTAGCTGTAGCTTGTCTTGTCAAAAGCAAGAGCTTTTCACCTTTTCTCACGTTGTTCTGTTCATCTGGATTATTTTTTACTTCTGCTACTTGTGTCTAAATGTATGCCTTTTAACTAAAGAAATTATTAATAAGCTTTTCGACCTTTAAAATGCCTCGCCTCTCGCTTCTGCTTACCTAACTTTCGACCTTTGGCCCTTAGTTATGTTGATGGCAGTTGAATTTGATCATTTTGTTTAGCTATCACCTTATGAAAGATGGATCAGTAAGTCATATATCAGATTTCAGAGATGGATTCTACGTTGTGTTGGTGATGATTTAAACTTTTCTGAATGCTGACATTATTTGCACGAACACGGTTGGTTTTTGTATTTGTTAGGCCCAAGCAATGAAGAAGTTGCTATCGCAGGTGGCCCTTGAGGGGGTGTTTGATTACGAGGCTTGGGCTCAAGAATTGGAATGATAGGCTAAGTTGGTTTCATAATTAAACAGGACCCTCGGTGCACAGTATGACCCCATTTTTTACAGAACTGGGCCTGCAGTAACAGTTTTGCAGGCCCAGAGATTTGTAATCAAACACCCCTTAAGAGATTTTCACTACATTGTAATTTGTAGGCATAATACATACACGAGACAATTCGGAGAGAATCGGTAGATTTTTGGGGTAGCGATTCATCTTTCCTCGACTGCAGCATCCAGCCCTATATTTGTACTGCGTAAATGACTTGAAGGGGTAGTTCATATTGGGCGGTGTAAACGATAAGTTCAAAACTGGCCTGAAGCAGGACCCAATTCTTGAATTTAAAAAAAAAAATCTTTAATTTTTAACTTTTTATATGTTTTTTTTTTTTCTGGTTCTAGGCAGTTTTAGAACTCAAACCAGACCGCTTTGAAACTGCCGGTTCCGATTCTAGCTAGATAATGCTTACCAAGGCTTCCCAAGTGGTTAGCCTGAGCTGACAGAAATACCAATACAGGTTCTGCACCCAAAGATGATCGAATAGGAATCCGATCCCGTCGAGTAAGTCGTAAGTCATCGGAGAAAATGTGAGATGAGAGAAATTATCGAGGCAAGAAAATCAAAGTATCCAAGAAGGGATTAGCTAAACCAATCAAATTTAGTCAAAAAGCATCACCAACAAACTTCAAAAGAAGAGAAGTGCCAAACCTTGAGAGGAAAATCATTCAGGCATCAGAATCTCAGGACAGGGAAAGGTAAGCACTTTATATCAAAACAAGAATGTAAAAGAGCTTAGGACAAAAAGGATGAGAAGACAGAAAGATGGTTTCCAGAAGGAAAGGCACATAAAGTTTTAGGTCCCGTTTGGGGATCTGACTAAGAACATGATCCCTAATTTGGGTTAACAAAACTTTTCTTTTTTTCTTTTAGTTAAAAGAGGAGGTCAAAGCCTAACACACCCACACATGCACCCATTGGGAGTCGAACTCTGTCATTGAGCTAACACTCTGAGTGCGGTTAGCCAAACTTGACTACACTATATAACTAACACTTCTAAACACTCTCAACTAAAAATACCACTCACCTTAGCAAAACCTTTGGGGAATACTATTCACACATTTTTTCTACTATTCACAGATACTTTTTTCAAAAGTGCTGAAATTATCTCTCAACACACTCTCTCTCCCTTCTTCCCAATTTCATCAAGAGTTCGTCTCTTGCAGGATCTCTTTACTTCGGCGATTGACATTTCATTTGTTTTTAGTATTATTGACTTCAGTTGAACAACACATACTCTTATGAATCTCATTGAAAGAAATGAAAAAAGAATAAATTATAAGAAAAACAAAAATCAATAACAAAAAAAAAGAACAATAACATTAAGAAGAAAAGAAAAAATTAAGAAACGTACGAGGAAAATAATGATGTCAAGTAGAGACACAGCATAGACGCGCCTCTTACCAACATAGAGACAAGCACATGTCCTGTGTCTCGAGTCGGGAGATTCATCAAATTAACAAAATACCCCACAAATCACTAAACTCCTCTTTGAATTGGCCCCTTTCTCTTTTTTCTTTTTTTTTTGTCGGATTCGAAGCACTATGAGACATTGCATGCTTTAGTATCTTATATTAGATCGAGCTTCGAGTTGTGGATCGTCAGAGAAATGGTGTGGGATGATGAAAGTGAGAATTAAGTCAAGGGCATCATGATAATTTTTGGATTTTAACAGGAGTAAAGTCAAAATCATCATTAAAAAAAAAGATGTGAATATTAAAAAGGACGTGAGTGTATCAATTTTGTACACTAAGGCAAGATGTTTTACAAGATGCAAGGCGACCACTTCATAAGAAGTTATTGATACCCTCCAAGCAGTGATGGATCTAAAATGGGCATCAGGTGGAGCGGATTTGTGATGGGCTTTAAAAATTATTAGAAATTTTTAAAATCCCAATAAGTAGACAAAAAAAATTGGGTGGGTGGGTGGATCCGCCGTTGCCTCCACGTACCGTGGACATAGTAACTTCGAAGATACGTTCATGGTGGAAATGTTGCATCCTTTTTAGAACTAGAACCGTATCTGATCAAGAATCGGTTGGACCCGGAACCGAGCCAGAGACCAAGGACCATTCGATTAAATTTCACCTCTTATAAAACCAAGATCAGATCTAAATTGAAACCAATGGTTTCAGTATTTAAAAAAATTATTTTAGAATTTTTTAATAAAAGTACCGATTTCAAACAGTTCTGAAATCATAATTTAAACCAGTCTTAAACCGATTCAGTTACTGTTCCAGGCTAACCTGAACCAGACGTGTTTGATTTATTATTAATCTTAGCAGTATCTCAGTCGCGAGTGCCCAACTAAAGAGTAGCGATTCCTGACCTATCATCCAACAGGAACCCGACCACCAAAATTCAAGCCTGAGTTGGCTAGGCAGTCTGGCCAGGCCTGAATTGCCTCTCTCTCTCTCTCTCTCTCTCCAGAGAGAGGGAGAGGGAGAGAGAGAGAGAGAGTCTGAATTGACTGTACATGTGCATGTACATACATAGGCACGTACACCTATATATATATATATATATATATATATATATATATACGAGCAATCTAGACACCCCTCTTCTCTCTCTCTGTGGAGATTAATGAAAAAAGCGCCATTCGATCAATTAGCGCAAAATGCTTTGATTTTTTATCCTTCAAACCAACAACACCATTTAGAGTCACAAGCTAAATCAAACTCTCACTTTCATACCCAACCAGATAATTCAATGCTTTTAAAACGATATATATATAAGAACATATACACATATATTTCATATATGTGTTTGTGTAGAGAAACTAAGAGCGACGAGAGTGTGTCGAAACAATATGCCTTTAGATAGTGGAGCACAAACCACGTGAGAGAGACTTACGATGAACAAGGATGGTAAAAATGAAATGTAACTAAAAACGAAGATGGAAGAAAAAGAGTTAGAAGAAAGATGTACAAAGTAAAAAAAAAGGGGAAAGAAAGAAAGAGAGAAAAGTAGGACAGCTAATTGCACCGGAAAATAAATTTCCGGTGACACCATGGCCGGGAAGTTCCCACCATAACATCTCAGAACCCCATTCCCAGATACGGCCTGTAGAACTTCCTCGTCTTCCAGAAGCAGGTCTCCGGCACGACGCTCATGGAGGTCGATCTCAAAGGCTCAGATTTGCATCTTGTCAAAGCGAACGGCTCGTATGCGTTCACCAGCTTCTGCTCGATGAGCTTCGCCATGGACGGCGATTTCTTCTGTGGCCTCTCGTCCGTGCTCACCCTTCTATTTTCTCCTTCATCTTTATTCCTCTCTTTCTCTTCGTCTCTTTCCTTATCTTGCTGCTTCTTCCTCTCTTGGCGTCTCGGTCTATGCCAAAGGAAGTCTCTGCTGCAAACCCATGTTTCCTTTGATACCTCCATTGATAGCTTCGGCTCGTACATCATCAGCAACAGGCAATCTGGCAATGGCTTCTCACCTTCGTCTTCCTCTTGCTCGTTCTCTCGCTTCTCGCCTACAAGACATTCCTTCACCACTACCATCGTTTTATCTTCCTCTTGGTGACTCTCACAAACTATAATGGTTTTGTTGGTATCTCTTGTATCTTCCTTTCGTTCCCGATCCTCCCCTTGTAAGATAGTGATTCCGAGCGGTTCACCTTTGTCTAACTGTTGCTTGGTTTCTTCATCTTTTACCAAGATAGTATCTTGATTTGATTCCTCAGTAGTGTTTGTCGATTCGCATCTTTGGTGAATCTCTTCTGTTTCTTCATCATCTGCAACCTTTTCTGCCTTTAATTCGGGGGGTTGTTCAGTCTGCTCTTCTTCTTTAGCTAAAAGCTCAACTCCATCTTTACTATCTGTCGGTGACAGGGAAATATGAGCATCGGTGTTCTGCTGAACCGCAAAATTTTCGTTGTCAACAATGTCTAAAGCCATTTCATGCAAGATTTCGTTTTGCTCACACTCCTCTTTGATTACCGTCTTCACCTGATCTTCCAAGATTTCAACTTCTTCGTTTTCAGACTCTTCTTCATCATCATCCTCTTTCGCTTCTCTTTGTTCAATGTTATTTTCTACTGTCTCATCCTCTTCTGCTACGTGTGTTTCATCGAAGTCTAAAAACTCTTCACAATCCTTTTGATAGTCTGTGATTTCAGTTTCTTCCTCCTCTTCCTCTTCTCTCTCTTCGTTTAACGTCACCAACACTTCTTCCTCGTCTCCTTGCTGCTCCTCTTGCAGATTCTCCCTTTCATCCTCATCCTCTTTCTCTTCGTCGTCATCTATCCCGTCTTCGTCCTCTTCTTCGTCTTCATCGCGACGTGCGACCCCCGGAGATTCCCAAAACCGGTTGGCTAGAGCGGCCATTCTAACCGGATCAGATCTGCACCTCATTAACAGCAGTGCGTTCCGTGGCGGCACGACCACCTTATCTTCCTCTTCTCCATCATACTTCTCGGCCTCATTGAAGCAAACTTCCATATCTCTACTCACTTGCTCTACCCTCAAACATTTCTCGCCGATCTCTTCTTCGTCTTCATCCTCGTCGACTACCACAGTTTCTCTCTGCGCCCCACCACCGGCAACAACGGGCATGACTTCATCCCTCATCCTCTTCTCATCACCATCAAGCCAAACCATCAACCATTTCGCGAAAGCCGGCCCGCAGGCGGTCGAAACGCCGTCTTTCTCCTTGCTACCGTCCTTTCCGGCCGCGGAAGCCTTCCCGGCGCTATCATTGCTACTTGTGCACGGCAGGAAGCAAGTGAACTCTCGAATTGCTTCACAGATGCTGAAAGAGACTTCCTTTTTGAAGCCGAAGATGTGTCCCCAACGTTGGTTTCTGTGGGGGAGGCAATCTTCTTGTGGGTGTTCTCTTTTACTGAAACTCAGTTCACCACCGAGACCATTGCCTCTCCCGAGTCTCATTTTCTTCTTCCCCTGCTTGGTTTTCACTCTGACTTGGCCGATGCACGTTACTTTGGGGGAAGTTGGCTCCTGAGTTTCGAAAGCGGAGCCGTTTCTCTTCTTTCCCGTAGCGAACAGCATGGGACTCGATTGTCCCTTGATGCTTCCGCTAGCCTTGAGCCGTCTGCTCGCCGGATTATCTCTTATCTTGTCTGCTCTTCCGGGACTCAGCATCGAGGAAGAAGCCTTTGTGGACGATGAAGGTGCGAGCTTTATAGAGGCGGACGAAGGGCGAGAAGTGAAACAAACGAAGAGCTCGCTACCGTGAGTCCGGTGATGGTGAGAGGACGTTGATCTCTCTGTTTCGAGGATCGCCATCGTCATCTTCGGTCATCACACGGGGAGATCGCTCATTAAGCGGATGATTTACACCTTTCTTCTTGCTTCCGCTTTTCTGTTGAGTTTATATCTCTGCGTTGCTGTGAATCGATTGTGTGTGTATGGCTGCAGTTCTCTCTGTTACGAGGATAAGGAGAGGGAGCGTTGTTTGCGATGTTTGAAGAAATGACATCCGTTCTTTCCTGCAATTTACAAGTTGGTGGCAGTGACGCAGAGAGAGAGATAATACGACAGAGTGAATGCGACACAGAGATACTTACGACTCCAGAGGGGACGAGAGAGAGAGAGAGAGCCTTGAAACTTGGCAAAATCAACAGATAGCAGAGAGAAACGGATTTAGGAGAAAGAGAGAGAGGGGGAGTCCTGAACCTCGACGGAGATCAACAAAAACCAAGGTAAAATGAGAATGAGAGAGAAGCTAAACAAAATCAACAGGAACCAAGAGAAAACTATGTTAGAGGAAAAGGAAGAGAGCAGATTGAATCTTGGTAGGAACCAACAAAAACAAAGAGTAGAATCGGATGAGAGAGAAGGAGAGATGGTCAACTCTCATAGTCTGGCTGAGAGAGAGAAAGTGTCTAGGAAGTGGGGGCCGCTGGAGCAGCACAGAGCGAGTAACCAGTGTCCCATTTCTGTGGGAATTAGGAAGGGATGCAGATGGGGTTGTTTTGACAGCTTTCTCAAATGGGTCTTTGTGCAATAATAACAATAATATATTAAATATTTACAGCAATAGGGACGTTCACAGAATCACAAGAGCTAAAAAGCAGATAATAGTTTTATACAACAATTAAATAAGTAAAGAAAGGAAGAGAAAAAGAGAATCACATTGGTGATAGGGCAGTGTGTGTGCACAAGCATCCAAAAGGAGAGGTGAGTACTGCCGTGCACATGCACCCTTCTCCCCCTGTCCTCGTGGACGCCTTCAATGCACACTCTCTCCCTTTATTTAATTATTCTCTCTTATGAATTATTACTCTCTCTCATACACACCTCTTGTATGTTAAGTTATTTTCTCTCCCTCTCTCATTGATTTACATTAAAATTATCAGCCCTCTCTCTCATATTTAATTATATTACTGTCTCTTTGTCTCTTGTACAAACCTGAGTTACTCTCTCATTAGTTTTATGTATAATTATTGACTCTACCTGTCTTGCTTTCTAAGTTTAGGAGTTCTCTTTGTCATGAGTTCATATTATGTTTGATAGAGATCTTTTTTCCATCAAGAACTTCATGCATCCATAGCCTTAGCTCAAGGGTGTTTTAGAGTCGTTGCTGTTGGTGGGGTTCTACTCCTATAGGATGCATGTATGGATATGCATCTTAAGAAGTTTGAGCTTACTTCTGTAACAAAAATACTACAACAACAACAACTAACCCTTTTTCCGGGTCGGCTACATGGATTTTTTGTTTCTACATATCCCTATCGTGTGTCATTTTAACAGTTAACTCACAATAAACTAGATCATTCTTTATTGTTTCTTTTCAACACTTTTGTGTTCATCCTCTAGCTCTTTTAATACTTTCCAAATTTAGTTTTTTATACCTTCTTACAGTTCCTATACATAGGGCCCTCGATAACACTATACATTCAAATGAAGGGAGATTTTTAATATAAAATATCTAAAAATATAGTATAAAATGTTAATAAAAAGGAAAACAGGTAAATCGCCGATACCATGACAGTTGGCTACCTTGCAAGAGCACTGTCATAACCTCTTACTCAGAAAGAAAATGTAGATAACCACAGTATAGATTGCTCCACTCTTCAGTTTTCGATGCACGAATAAACACAATCAAAGATCCTCGACAAGCACAAAACAATGATAATCGCTCTTATTGTTTTATGTTTAGTTGTTATCTCTTTCTCTCTCATGTTTTAAGCTTAGTCACCCTCTTGGTTTCGTGTTTAGTCATTGTCTCCCTCTTTATGTATATAATAAAGAGAGACAAAGAGAAAAAATGGTATTTGCTCAATCATATCATAATAAAATCTATTAAAACATTTGTGTTATTCAATCAAGGTAATCAACGATAGTGTTTTTAATTTAAAAAGTGAGATATATTATTGTACTTTCATACTTTACAGTCAATGCACAATAGTGCATTTTATTTTTTAAATTCAATTCTCTATTACCTCGATTGAAATGCATAATAGTGCATTTTATTTTTTACATTCAATTCTCTATTACGTCCATTGAACGATAAAATTGTTTGAGTTGATTTATGCATGAATTAAATTGAACATGTGCCACCCTTTCTCTCTCTATATATATGTGTGTGCGCACTTGTGTGTTGGAGGGAGGGAGCATGTTATGGTTGGAGGTCAGGTGTGGCTTTTTGAGCTCTTGGATGCCATAACTCTCGTTCACTCACAGCAGCTGTTGGACGGCCAATAGCTTATTAATTTCATAAAGTTTGTTAATGCAATTAGAAATAGAGTAAAAGTTAACTACTTCTAGTAGAAGTTCATGGTGGGTTAATGGAGAAAAATCCAACACTGGCATGAATAGTTGTTCATGTACATTAGAATCACAGATGTAGGGTTCGGATCCAAACCTGTTTGGTTCCAGGTATTCTAACAGAAGAAATAGCTTCCCGAGCTATATAATATGGGTCGGACCTGCAAGATCCAACTGATTACGAAGAGTTATTCTAGACCTTAAAGTGATCAAGTTCTAATTAAAATTAAAGAAAAAAGGATTACGAAGAAGGAACTCGGCAAAATGACCCCGTAACTTCAAGAAAATGGGTGTTATTGTGTCAAAGGATTAAGAAAACGATGCGACCCAATTTTATTAAAACCCGCAGAGTCTTAAACCTGCTGCTTGAGCGTTGTTTAATGTTTTGTTTTAGCATAAGTGTGTGGCTTTTTCATAGTAAACTTGATCGGACTTAAATCTAGGTCCACTGCTCCATTCTGCCCATTCCAATTCGACTTGGACCTACATAAATAGCTAAACATCGGTCCCACACTGTGCTAACTGGATTTGAGCAGTGGCGCATCTAGAAACTTGTTTAGGGTAAGACGGGCTTTAAAATTTTTAAATTTTTTAAAATATTCCAATACATAATTGAAAAAATTCAGAATTTTGGGTCTGCCCCGCTACAATGTGTTGGATTTGAGTCCCGTTTGAACCTATGCACGTACATAATACAAGAAAAGGAAAAACATTGGCTTGGCTTAGATTGGATGATCGAAATTTGGGACACGATACATGAGGAAACCAAAAAACCCTACATTCACAGTAGTGACACGAAATAGAGAACAAGAGATATTCAGATTGACCTCTGGTTTTGGATGGAAGACAAAATACAAACACAACATTAAACACAAAATTGCTGGGAGTACAATACGAGCACAACCCAAAAAGTTCCGTTTCGTGTCCATTCAAACCACACGGGGAAAACTGTATCATGTTTGGGTTGATCTTCTTTTAGAAGGAAACTACACAACATTCAAACAACCCCATTGCTGGTGATATAGCACTCCATGATGAGAACTCCACCAGGAACACAATTACCTGAAAAGTTGTTGACATGTTCACTTAAAGTGACACGAAAATGACTTGGTCTTCTGGAGGTAGACCTGTTGTAAAACACGAACACGATCCAAACACGAAAATTTCATGCCTATCTGTTGGGCGTAGAATATTAAACATAGGTTGCATGTACGGCTTCTTACTTGGAAGAAGGACAAAGATAATGGTCAGTGCCCATTTTAACGGTCCATTCCGTTTCCAGGGAGACGACAAAAAGTGGAAGCAATTTATAAGGGGGGAAAGTAAAGAAGCTGATATTATTTGCCTTTTTACCACTCCATTAGAGACCATGTAAACTATAATATATATATATATATATATATATATATATATATATATATATATATATATATATATATATATATATATATATATATATATATATGAGATTGAGGGAAACTGAATCTTGTCTTTCACATGTTCATTAATGTGGGTTCACTGCTTTTATTTAAAAGTTTTTGAAAAAGGATAAAAGTTAATGGTATTATATTCATTTTTTTTAAAAACAATAGTTGAAGCTGAGGGGATAATATGATACTACTCACTTTTGGCATGCTCTCTCATACTCACTCGTTAAGTTGTGGTAGCATGAGCACAATTTTAAAAACTTTAAGATTTAAAAAAAAATAAAAAACACTTATTATATTCATGCCCTAAAAAATAATGATGAAATATTGAGGAGATAACATGATCCAATCACATACACACTCTCTTTATATATATACATATATGTATGTATGTACACCCATATTGTGTGTAATACTTTTTCTTAAATTTCTAGGCTTAAGAATTCATGATGTTATATATATATATATATATATGTGTGTGTGTGTGTGTGTGTGTGTGTGTGTGTGTGTGTGTGTAAAAAGAGGGGAAGAGAGGGATTGTGCTTTTTGTTAAATCCAGGGAAAGAGATTTAGGAGATGCATGCAAGGATGATGTGCTAATATATATATATATGAAAGGGAAGAAAGAGGCACGAGGGTGGTCGCCCTCTGGCGAGTTGGCGTTGCGAAAGGGGGAATCGGACCACCATGTTTTCTTTAAATTATTTGTTTCGGTATGCGGGCTCGTTTGCTTCCTTTTGGATATGAACAGATGCCTTGTGAGTTTGCGCTGGTCCCTTCTTTCATTCATTATTAAAATCTTCTCTCTCTCTCTCTCTCTCTCTCTCTCTCTCAGGGGTCACTGTTTCGCTAGGAGGCAGTGAACCTTGAGAGAGATTCTCTTCTTGTCGTTAGAGGTGGAACTGATTGGCGGGTCAATTTTGTGTGTCAGGTCTTGATTGAGTTATTTCGTGTTCATTTGTGCCTGAGTTAGAAATAGATCAAGGAACATGATCGAAAAGGAACAGTTCTTTTGTGTTTTGAGTTCTTTTGTTTGTGTGTGTGAGAGAGAATATGAATACAAAACCTTTCATGCACAGTGTTGGTGCTTGTACCAAAGTGTGTCATGTTTGTGTCAAAAGTGTGTAAAAACAAATACTATATGATACTTATATGGACACGAACAGGGTCTTCTCTTGTCCGGTTTCCGTGTCATATTGTCACGCCTAGATTCAATTCTGTTTGATGTTTTGTTTGGTGATGGAAGGTTGAGGGTTGTATGAAGTTGCTTCTTTGGTGCTATCTACATAACGTTAACGTTGGTGGTATTATATAGTGTTGCTAGCTGGATGATGAGTTACATTTGCTGGGACCTGATGGCCCATAGGGATTGTGATAATTTGGATCTTCGGGTCACATTGGATATCCAACTGAGTTCAAATCCATTTAATCCAGTTTAGTGACCGTCCAGAATAAAAAACAACACTTAATATACAGTACTTATTAGATTTAATAGTTCCTGAATATAATACCTATTTGACCTAATTAAATCTGGATCTGGATTTGGATTTGGGTCAGAGTGTGCAAATTGGTAGGTTACACACACACACACACACACACACACACATATATATATATATATATATATATATATATATATATATATATATATATATATATATATATATATATATATGAAGCACGGATCAGAAAGTAAATATTGATGTTTAAATAATTGGGATGATAAAGTAGATTTATGTATATATATGGGGTTTGAGCATTTATTACTATCTCTCTTGCTCTCTTTTTACACACATATATATAAGGGAAAAAATACAATTAGCACGGATCAGAAGATTGTAAATGTTACTAATATTATTTCAATCTTCCTAGATTGAATTGAATATTAGAAAAACCCTGATGGGTGAGCTGGCTTGTTGACTCATCGGGCTCACCGCACCCACTTGTCCGAGCTTGACCAACACGTGACCGATATTTTCATCCGGATTCATGAGAACATTGGAAAGATTCGGTCTCATATACGTAACCGGTACCTTACACCTTAATGAGTCAAGGATTTAGTGCACGACTTTGGCATGTAATGATACCTTTTATCTCTATCGAGACATTAAAGTTTTATTTATTGAGTTAATCCAAAGGAAAACTTTTCTTCATTGAGAATCCAATCCTTTGCCTTAAACAACACTCTCTCTCCCAGAGAGAGAGAAAGAAACAGAGGTTTACATGAATAAATGATCCCGTTTGACAGGATTCTACCTTCTAACCTTGATTTCTTTGACTATTTTTTGCCGGTCAAAATCATTATTATCACCTTTAAAACCATTTATAAAATCTCTCTCTCTCTCTCTCTCTATATATATATATATATATATATATATGAAAGCCATAATATGCCCGTTTCTAATATATCAATCAAATGTTTTTTAGTAGTATGAATGTAATTTTAAAAGTTTTAAAAAAAATTTCAAAAAATACAAAGTATATTTTTATTACACTTATACAACTTAAAAGCAATGAATGATCAACATTAATGGTGAACATAATCCAATCATACTCTTCCTCTCTGTCTTTGTACAACAACTAAGCCTTTTCCCATACTAGACGGGGTCGCCTACATGGATTCTTTGTTTCCACATATCCCTTGCCTACATGGATTCTTTGTTTCTACATATCCCTATCGTGTGCCATGTTAGCAGTTAACTCACAATAAGCTACATCATTCTTTATTGTTTCTTTCCAATACTTTTGTGGTCGTCCTCTATCTCTTTTAATACTTTCCAAATTTAGTTTTTCTAACCTTCTTAGAGGTTATTCTTTTGATCTTCTTTCTATATGTTCAAACCATCTTAAACGATATTCTCTCATTTTATCCTCTATTGGTGTCACTCCTAATTTGTTTCTAATAACCTCATTATGTATACGGTCTTTTCTTGTATGATTATGTATTTTTTCTAAATAATTTTGGTAGTGATAGCGGATGCTTTGAGTGGTAGAAGATAGTTTCCAAAAATGAAAGAATAGTGAAAAAATGTCGGTTGGTAGTTGAACGGGTGAAACTATACCAAATGGAAGATCATGTACACTTACATCCTGAATCATTATACTTGTAAAACTACTTTTCTCTCTCTCTCTCTCTCTCTATATATATATATATGTATATATATATACATATATTATATATATTCTAGATAGGGTCATTACGTAGGAATGACAACTCAACCTGTCCCATGGGTACCTTCAACAGGGCGGGCAAGGTTAGGTTTGTAGTGAACCCCTCCCGGCCGGGAAGTATATATATAGAGATAAAATATATGTTTATTACATATATATATATATTTATAAATATTTTACATGTTTATATTATATATTATATAAAATAATTTTCTTAAAAAATAATTTTGTGTTAGAGGCAAGATAGGGCGGGACCAGGTCGTAACAAAAGGGTGAAAAGCGGGTGTGGGGTTGATCCCGAAGACCTGCGGGACGGGCGAGTATGGGTGAAGTGAAAACCCGCTCCACCCCACCCCGTTGCCATCCATGTCACTAGGGCTAATAAGCAAGCTGAACGAACCGACTAATGGCTGCTCACGTTCTTATATTTGCAAACAATTTATGCTTGAACGTAATCAGGAGCCGTTTGCTATTTCGAGTTTAGTATGATACACCGGTTTATGAATAAATTTTCATGCTTATGAGCTTCAAGAGATAAGAGATGAGATGAGTCTGTGTGTAGACATGTTGCCGGTTCTTGTTTACCCGAAACTTAGAACCATAATCAAACCGATCCAGTACCAATACCAGTTATGGCTCGGAAACTATCGACTCCGGTGCTGCCGTTCCGGTTTGAGTCTGGAATTGCATGGAACTGGTAATATTATTAACATTTTAATTTTTTTTTAAAAAATACAGGAACCGAACCGGGTGATCCCTTGCTCTTTTGCTAGGTCCGGTTCTGGTTGCAGGGTCAGCCGGTTACTGATCTGATTCAGTTGCGATTGAAACGGCCGAGCAAATTAGAAACGGGTCATGTCTCCTACGGGTGCACACTGTTCATGTTCAGATTAATACATGTCCACTACCCCCAAGAACCCTTATACAAACTGCCAATGAGTCAAACCAAGACGATCGACAAGGATATGTTTACATGGTACGAATACATTAATATGAAAATGATATTTTGATTAACAAAAAATAATTTAAAAATATAAAATGAGAAAAACAGTGAGACTGCAAGATACAGTGATATATCTTACAATGTACATAGCGAGTATTGTGTGGTACAATACACCCACTATAAATGAGTGAAAATGACATAGATATCGATATTCAACATATACGTATTATCTTACGTGAAGGGTATTTATCACATTTATTCTTTTTACTCTAAACCACTGCCGAATTATCCCATTCGAGCTGGGCTGGTGACTGGTGGTTTTCTCGCTTCCCAGGATTGGAACCCGAAACATTGCTCAAGGGAAACAGGTGGCTATCCACTTGAACCAATCGATCGTTGGTATTGATTTAAATCAGTATATGTCACTTTTAATTAGCAAGATACAGACAAGGAATTAATTCAAGAAAGATAATGTTTAAAGAGAGGGAGTGGACACTATTGGACATAAATTGCTGATAAGTTAAGTAGCTAGAGGCAAATTTCCCCAATTGAAAATCGTGTCAAAAGCACAAAAAGCAGGTCGCGAAGTGTCTCTGTGTTAACTTTGTCGTGTCGCTAGAAATTGTGTAAAGGCTCTTGGGGGGAGTGGAACTCATGGTGGGGATGTCAGAGGTTTGGATTCAGATGGATCTCAGTGTTACTGAATTTGTGTCGATCGGGTCTTCAATTGGATGTTAGTTTGGATTACGGATCCTGAAATCGAATACGACCTAATTAGTTAGCCAGGTTGCTTTTTCTAACATGTAAATAACTCAATCAAGTTCGATTTCAGTTGGAAACGGCTGAATCCGAACCCACATCCATTTATTGAATCCAGTTTTGGTCACCAATCCAATCAGACCAAATGGATCAAATCACAGAAAAAAGAAACCTTTATCACTGCCCATTTAGTTATCTTTATGCATGTGTGTGTGTGTGAGAGAGATGGAATATCCAGTTTCCTTGCGTTGTTATAATGTAAGATGATGGTGGACATGTTAGTTATCGGATGGCTACTTTCGGTTCTGGTGTATAAACCGCTTAAGAGAAATTATCGATTCTCTATCACTAAATGATTGGCATATCAGGAGCTCTCTCTCTCTCTCTAAAAAAAGCAGGACTCCGGCCATTAATTTTAACTATCACAAAGATAAAAACTTCCCGGTTTCGACTCGCGGAAGCAGACTTTCAAACATGTTGAATTGGAGCCACCCAGCATAAAACTCAAGACCAAGTTCTTTGACAGCCATAGGGCTGCGCAAGGGGAATGTTTTAACACTGTTATGGCATATAAGGAGCCATTTGAGTAGGATGCCTTAGAGCATCATAATGCCCTTGTGTCTGCTGCTGTAGCTCCTGCTTCAGTTGAAGATCTTCTATGGGCCCATATTGAACCATTGGCACCGAATTGGTGTCAAACACACTCAAAATGGCCACAATACAAATTGAGCTCACCAACATGGGAATCGGACCGAAGAGCCAAAACAACAAATTGGTAGCAAAATGCAGAGCTCTTAGACGTAAAGACCAGAAATTACTACCCCGAATGACCGCTCGCTGCACATAATCGACGGGGATGTCGGCCATGGGCGTGCTGATGAGGAAGTTGGCATCCACAAAGTGCCTAGCAGACTGAACAAAGAAGGTGAAACCCAGGAGGAAGCAGGTAAGCAAGGTCACAAACTTGAGACTGGCAGTGGATGAAGATGTGTCACCATATATCACACTACTTGTGAATCTCATTGAGGAAAGTGTGCTGCTCCCTATAAAAGTTCCCATGAGGGAGCTGAGTGACATGCATACCGATGCTTTGAATGTTGCCGGAGATCACCGCCAACGCGTTCCCGGTCGAGCTGGGTACCTGCAACAATGTCACGGGGGGAAGGAAGGATTAAATTCTTGTCTGGTTATTCACAATTTCTTGTTGCTTTTAGTAATTTAAAACTTGGACTACATTTGATATCAAAGTTTAGTAAGTGAATATGTGTGTTTAAAAACAAGCCGTTACTCTAGGTAAAGTTTTTCTTTTTTTCCTTCTAAGGTATTTCTATTGTTGGCGAGAATGGCTGTACCGTGTAAGAAACAACAAAAATGAATAGACCATCCATATTTCAGGCCAGCCATTGTTGCACCGGCAAATCAAGCTCGGTGAGCAGTTGTTGGATGACCCCTCTTTAACATTGTTTCTTCTCGTACAATGGGAAGGGCCGGAGGCTGAAGCCATATTTACACGCACATATATTAAATATAAATAGAGGGAGAATGTGGTAAATGCGTATACTCATTCATGCTTTAACTCCGCTTAAAAATCTAAACCGTTTCATGATCTATGATAGAAATTTGAATTTAAACGCAAAAAAAAATATGATTGTATTTTTTTACTTATATTTATATATATATATAGAGAGAGAGAGAGAATTGTTTCTTAGCTGCATCATTCTCTCCACCCAAGCCTTCTTGTTATGATTCTCATAACCAATGACAGTCGTATGTGGGTGCCTCAGTATCCTGTAAAGCAGAACCAGGTGATACCCCAGCAACAATGCAAAGCTCACTGGAACCAACAACACATCCAAAATTGCCTTCTCCATCGAACACCCTCTCTCTCTCTCTCTCTCCAAATTTTAATTATGTCTCCTCCTCCAGATATAATCGACTCTTTTGCAGCACCCTCCTGTAGTTTAGTCACACAACGAAATGATGGCAGATTAATAATGATGCTTGATGAACTGTCGCATCAAATTATAAAACTGGGAAGTGGGATCGACGTGCTAACAGATTCCGACTCTAGTTTTCAGCCTTTTGAGCTTGTTTGAAAGGAGATCTCGACTGTGTCAGCAAAAAGAGAACAATTCACACAACTCGTGGGCTAATATAAAAGATCACCGAGGCGTCCAATGGGATCGCAAAGGAATCGTGTTGAAGTAAATATCCCCATGAATGATGATACGAGACGTTAGCTATCAAACGAGCGTTGTCGAAGATATGAAGTAGGTGCATGACGTGAGAAGGCATGCAAGGGAAGATGGTCGATTATTTTAGTATTTTTAGGTGATTTTAATGGTTGCGGTAATGGTTTTGATCGGTGAAAAGTGGTTTGGGATAGTGGTAGAAGATGGGCGATTATTGAAACAGAAAAATCATGAAAACAAGTGATTCAGTATATACTACTCTCTCTCTCTCTCATATATATATATATATATATATATATGCTCTCAAAGGAGAAAAAGTGTCTTGCATTAGGGTCGGACTTAAGGTATATACCTTAAATCCAACCCTAATGCAAGACACTTTTTTTCCTTTGAGAGCCCGTCCCATGTAGGGGTGGACATGTAAAAATGGTCATTCATAACCCCATTCTCTCTCTCTCTCTCTCTCTCTCTCTCTATATATATATATATATATATATATATATATATATATATATATATATATATATATATATCAGATCGAGATTAAGATTCTCAGTCAAGAGCTTATGATCATCATTTACCATTAGCTGACGGTCTGAGGGATCATCAACCTTTTCTTTTGAAGATGAGAATACATTCATTGGACTTGCTATGGTTTTGCACAAGATACAGTTTATTCTGGGTGGCATGCCTAAAACCTTTGCAGACAATCAGGCTACAGTACAAGAGCAAACATCAGATAATGTAGATGGTGAAGTATTCTTCAAAGGATGAAATGGAAGGAAATCCAGAATAGTTGCCACTAACTCCTTGTGACAGTCAATGATGAATCCATGTGATCTGAAGATGATTTGGATACGTCAACAGTTGCAGTTGCAGTTGCAGTTGCAGGAGCATCTGAGCAACTGTTGTCCTCATAGCTTTTCATTCGGGAAGCCAAGGTTACAACTTCTTCATGTGTAAATATATGAATTTTGGAAACAATATCACAGAATTCCCTGAAAATGAAGACAGACAATCTTACACTTTTTTGGGTAGACCAGACGATGCAAACTAAACATGCTACGAAGTACATCAAAGCTATATCATGTGTTCTACTAAAAAAAAAGCTGTATGGTGTGGATATTGGTGCACGTGCAGAGAGTACAGCAGAAACTTTCAAAAATCATGCAAGACGGAAAATATATCTATAATTCATCTATTTATATATATGGATAAGACAAAGGATAACTCAATATAATATATGTATAGATGTACATATATAGATAAAGTTGCATTATGCTTCGCCTGTCTGTCGCATGTTTGACACTGGTGCAGTTCTCATTGGGAAGTGATATATCAGCAAATAAAAGAGATGAGATAGGAGCTTACTGCCATGGTTCATCACCCACAAGCATCACGTCACTGTCATTATCAGTATATACAACTCGCCACCCCTTCTTGGGGTCACGCAGCAACCCTTCCATATCAAAGAGTCTCTCCAACTCAGAGATCAGATCATCGTAGCCTTTGAGTTTTGAGAGATCAACTGCCCTACCCACTAAGCTCTCTTGCTTGTAGACCTGCAATGAATGGAATAAGTATGGTCAGACACGAGAATAAGCATTGAGCAGAACAAAAGAGGATTGCACGTCAAAATTAAAGAAATGCTCACTTTAGTATAGCTGCGGACTGATGGCTTCAACGATCCCTGAACGTTTGGAGATAAATGTTTTGCACTAATTTTTGAATCCTTTGGATGAAAAGGTTGATGGGAAGTCATACTCGGGTGAAAGGCGTCTAGTGGAGAAAACAAGGCTCCTTGAACTGATTCTTCCACATTTGATGTAGCCTCATCAGTTTTCAAAGAAAAGCCAAAGAGCCTACAACTGCTTTGGTTGTACCTTTCTAACTTTTCATGTTCACTATGCCCCATTCTGTAATCAAGACCAACTGCATGTTCATTATCTGGCCGGTTCGGTACTCTTGTAGTATGAACTGAATGCAAGCTACCAAGCCCATGTTGAGTGTCCTCCAATAGGTGTGGAGGAGAATCATGTCTCTGATTCAATCTTTCGGAATAGACAAACTGACCACATGTTGAATGAGGATAGAATGCCTGGTTACTTGCCTGTTGAAACATTAATACAGATGATGGTGAAGAAACCTTTGTCGATGTCTTCTGAAAATGAGTAGTGTATCTCTTCATCTGTGAGGACCACTGCCTTACTGCATTTGGAATTTGAAGCCCTTCAGTAACTCCAAACCCAGATTGTTCTAGTGATACCAAATCAATTTGAGAAGTACTTTTGGACTGAAAATTTTCTTGACCTTGCAAGACCTTTAGGAATCCATTAGATTCTCTAAAGCCTGTGCACTTGTGATGACCACTCGAAATTCCTGGAGGAATCTTGGAGAATCCTATTATTCCAGCTAACATGGAAGTATTAGGCAGGGGATTATGCCACTGGACACCAAATGCCTGATGATTCATTGAGTTAATGTTATTATATGAAGCTCTAAACCCTGAAATTTCTTGACCTTGAAAGACCTTTTGGAATCTTGAAGATTTGATGAAATCTGGCGAGCCACTTCCATCTGCAGGACAGAGAATATGGCCTTTTTGTGTTAGAAATAGCAAAATATTGAACAAAATGCTATTGTTGAAATAGGCAGAAGACATCACCGGAACCACAATTATGCCAGAAAACGTACCAGGAAGAGGGATATCTGTTCTGGTAGATGGGAGATTCATCTTTGGTCTCTTTGATGCAGATGTTAATGGAAAGCTGAAACCGGAAACTGAACTGGATTGCTCAATCTCCCATGGTGAAACTCTGTCATGCAGACAAGTGCCTGCATCATCATCCCATCTTACCTGTAAGAATGAGGACAACAAGAAATGCTCTCAATCAATTTAAAATCATATGCAGATTTCAGTCATGCTCACATGAGGTTACACTAGAAACAGAGTATATGTAATAGGATTAAATGAACTGTAGCTTTTAGAGCAAAAGGAAACCAAGAAAGATTTGACTCATAATCTTTGGACATCCATGAGGTATGCTCTTTTAAGGAATAGTGATCTGTTGGTTGGTACTACAGAACCAAAGCAGGGGTGGCAATTCAGGTCACCTGGTCAGGTTGGGGTTGAGTCACTAGCTACCTTGTTGTTTCTTTCTTAAAAATTGCAGAGTACTTTGTGCCCTTTGAGGGATTCAAAACCTTTATGAGAAACTCAAAAAAGTGATAAAAAGGTGAAAAAGAAAATAATAAAGTATTAAAGGACATCAATATGTCTTTTGCACTGATTAATATGAAAAGGCATTGTTGTTTTTGCTAAAAATAAGTCAAAATTTTATTAGAATTTCAAAAACAAGAGAAAATGTTTTCTAAAAGCATATTCATAGATATTGGGTCAAATTCAAGTACGGTTGTTATTAAATTCAAACTCATTTTGACTTTTTATGAGGTCTTTGTGGATCAACCCAAACTTGACTCAATGCACTCAACCCGTATGCATACAAACTTTTCGTTTTGAGTTCGGACTTGGCACCCCTAATCTGAACTATAATTGTATCATATGGTACAACCTGCACTGTGACGCATTAATGAAGAAGAAGAAGTACGGCCAGGCAACCTACTAAAAAAGGAAATTCAATAATACTTGTAAAACCAACACTTACATATTTGCAATTAGAGAAGAACCCCAAGATTCTTTTGCACATTTGATGTTTTTTTGTAGTTGATTTCATACTTGTGTTTTTATAAATCTTATAAGAGATATGTATGATGGTACAAAAACACATGTGAGGAATCATGAATGAATGATAAATTTCTTTAAAGTTAATATTGAGTTACATCAAGAATCAACTTTAATTGTATATTTATTTATATTGGTTATTGATGAGTTAACCCCATCCCAAGCCCGGATAAAGGAGGGTTGAGTTAGGCTTCCGACAGTAAGCATAAAATTTTGTCGAACTTATTTATCATGAATTCTACAAATTAGGCTACGTAGAGAAAAAGAATCCATGTAGCCAACCCCATCTAGTATGGGAAAAGGCTTAGTTGGTGTTGTTGTTGAGTTAACAATACATATTCAAGATGAAGTATCTTGGTATATGTCATTTGAAGATGACAATTGTATTAGTGGATGAGTCTAAAGAAAAAGTTAATAGAAAATTAGAACTAGAAAGAGAAATATTAGAAAGTAAAGGCTTTCGACTTAGTAGAATAGGGCTCTATAGGAACAAGGAATCTATGTGGCCGACCCTATTTAGTATGAGAAAAGGCTTAGTTGTTGTTGATTTAATACTTGTGTTTTGGAGCTTTAGCGAGTTTCTAGAAGAATACTTTTCACTCTTTTTGATTTAAAAGCACATTAAGGGAAGATTTTATTTCATACCTAACCCAAACCCGACATGGAAAATTTGTGTCCTTGCCCATAGTTGAGTGTATCAAATCGAGTTCTAGTTGATAAGAAGAAACCCAATAAAAAGTTAGGTAAAATTCTAGACTAACCCCAATCTGGACTGAATCTGATCCAACATTTATGAATATGCATTTCAAGCAAAAAATTCCCACTTATGAAATTTAAAAAAAAAATGACCCATTTATAACAAAAAACACTAGTGTCTTTTTACATAAAGTTGGTCCAAAGAATGCATTCATGTCCTTTTAATACTTTATTTCTTTTATTCTCAGACTTTCTTATCACCATTTTGAGTTTCTCATAGAATGCAAAATATTATGCAATTTTAAACATTCATGTCCTTTCACACACACAGGGAGAGAGAGAGAGAGAGGTGTTAGTAATCTAGACAATATGCCTCCAATCTAAAAGACCATGGATTTGGTAGATTGCATTAAACATTCCCATCAACACTTATGATAAGACTGCGCATTTTGTTAGTAACGTATAATGATAACCACGAAATGCCTATCAAGAACCAACTTGAGAACAAGACATCTAGAAACTGTAGGTACCAAACTGCTCTTGTTAAGAGACCAGAAAAGAATAAGAATTGGAAAAAGCAGAAACAAATCATCTATAGAAAGAACTTTACATCATCAAACAAAAGAAGTAATGACAATCAGAGTCACAAGGATATACCACCAAGCATCTCCATTTTGAGTTAGGCCATCTAATTGGATCGACATCACCAACACCAGTTATCTGTCCAGCATATCTGCAGTTATCTACACTTTGATCAGTAGACATGGAGGGCCATATCATTTATGGATTTTCATCAAATAGAATCATATAACAAACCTCCTCTCAACTGCATCCTCAGTTTCAACCTTGATTTTGAGCCTCATTCCAATGAAGAAGGGATGACTACAGCTTTTCAAGTACTTCCAGTAGGGTATCATGAACTTTGCAGGGCTGGCCCTAAATGAGTTAAAGAAAATGCAGCAGTAAGTCCCATAAAGACAAATTAATACCTTTAAACTCAGAATTAACAGGGTATTAAGAAGACACGTGAGGCTTTACCCCTGGCTTGGTTCAAAAGGAAAAGAGAGTTAATAAATGAAGTTTTTATCCTATGAAATGAGCCCAATTTGAATTGAAACATGACCAGGTATCAATCTGATATACCTTGGGTTATAATAAATGTGAAATATTTTCTTCATGGACAATGCATCACCAATCATGGAAAGCATATTGACATTAGAAAGCTGGCATAGAAGGGCAGAGTAGGGAACACAACATTGTGATAGTCTAATTGCTCTTCTAATTCCTAGTCTTAATTCTCCATCATCACCCCTGCACAGCAAGGAAGAAACCAGACACTTCAGGAGATATCTTCCTTGCATTACAGGAAAAGAAGAACAAGTTAAGTTTGGAATGGACAGGCATAGACATGAATATGATACCTGAGAAACAAGACAGCGTCACCGGACTTTAGTTTCTTCTTATTGACAAAGGAACTCCATCCCGTAGTTAACAAATGCCGTCGGGGCTGACCTGCAAGAGCCAGGTCAGACCATCAACTTCTCAAGACATTATCTGAAGCCTATTCCTAATCCCCCACCTCATGCAAAATCAAAGAATTTCCTGGAGTTGGCTCAATTTGGCATTGCATGAGCACAAAGAGGAAAACTAAAATTTGCAAAACGCTAATCATTTTAACACGTCCAATGTTTCAGGGGACAAACCAAGATATATTAATAGAAATGCAAGATCAATCATAAGCACCTCTGTAGATATGGCGAAACCTCCAGATAATACCGTGGAGATCTTTTGCAATAAGCTCTTGTGAGGGCCGCTGCTGACTATAGTCCTTCAAGATGCCGTATACAAACACGAATGAACATAAACAAAACAACCATACATCTCAAAGGAAAATAGCAAAACCCCTTACCAAGGGAGGAAAGCAATCCTCTGCTGCTCGCCGGGGCACCGAGAACCCACCATGAGTGCTAGTGTCAGAAGCAGTCAGTGTCTTACAAAACATATGAGGAATTGTGCTTCTCCTTAGCCCCTGATTCTCTTCACTCTCTTCTTCCCCTCCGCTCAAATTCTTTACTACCGACTGTACGCAACAAAAGGATCAAGCACTTAATTTCCGCTGTAGAAATGATAAATTCATCCAAAGGAAACAAACACTCAACGTTCAATGAATACTCCTTGAAGTTCAAACTTCCTAGAGAAAACTCGCCTCATCTTCAGCCAAAAGCGAGACTTGAGCATACAACTCATCGTTCGATTTTTCAGCCTAAAACCACAAAACCAAATTACCAATAATCAGAATATCAGAAAACGAATCAAATTTTAGCAGAGAAACTCAGGCAAAAGGGCAAAAGATGAAAGCAACGTAGGAAAACCAAATTCTGAGGCAAGCATCCAAAAACATGAAACTAAAAGTAAATTTTAATCTATGAACAGCATGATAGAATTTAACAAGGTGGGTCAATGTCATCTTACTTGGAGTTTAACGTCCATAACTCTGCAGATGATTTGAGGAGGAAGGTCGTAAGTTCGAGTGTGAAACTCTTGTGCTTGCTGCTGCTCCAAATGGCCATGTGGGAAATATACCACGATGCTTCCTTTCTGAGGCAGAGAGATAAGAGGGCCAGCACAAGCATGCCATAGATCCAAGCACACAGATGAAGAAGAAGGAGTTGTGGAAGGATTAACCAAGCCTGGAAAATAGCTACCATTATCCGAGATATTGTCTTCCAACTTGTTTAGGTCGATCTCCATGAACACCAACAACCGTTTCCCACCCTATTGATCAGATGGACGTTGGTTTTGGGCCTTCATCTATTCCCTTCACTTGTCCCATCTTCCCCATGGATTCAATTTAACCATCTCCGTCTCTCTCACATACACACACTACCTCTCTCTCTCTCTGATGGATCACAATTATTATCATTTTACCGTAAAAGACATGGTCAAAAGGGACAGCCCTCCTCTCCACTTTATTTTCAAATATTTTCCATGATCTGCCGTTCCCGTTCCGAGAGAGAGAGAGATGCCACATCCAAAGTAAAAGTTTGCTCTGCAGAACCCTGATGTCTATGCCCAATTACTCCTGCCATTGTACTCTCTCTCTCTCTCTAAATCAAATCGCATCTAATCTCAAAGCAAAAGTTTGCGCGGCAGAACCCCGCTGTCTATTAACCTGCTGCTGAATTAGCAGTTACATCGTTCTCTCTCCTCTCTCTCTCTCTCTCTCTCTCTCTCTATATATATATATATATATATATATATATATATATATTATATAACCACTAGTAGACAGTGGTGATACTGTTCCTCTCACCATATCATCTAACTACCAATTACCACTTTCTCTCTCCAACCACTGATAGACAGTTTAACCGCCAGCAGAAAAGGGTCGGAATTATTGTGGTGACAGTGGTACAGTGACCATTACCATATCCTATATATATATATATGATTTTTAGGAATATTTATTTTAAACATGAACTGTTCGATCTTTTTTTATTCACGAATGGAGATGTGTTGGAGCCGTTCCTTCCTCTCCCAAAACACACACACACACACACACACACACACACATATATATATATATATATAATACGGTCCTCCAACAATACTCGGCGACAGTCTCATGGCCCCACATGTCTTTATCATTCTCCTCTCTCTTATTCAGTTCTCTCTCTCTCTATTTGATATTTAATTATTTAAGTGTAAGTTATCATATGACTGACAACGGTGACAAGCGATTCATTCTTGGAATCATTTGTTGCTTTAGATTTTGTTTGCAAAATGGTGTTTTGTTTACTTTAGCTTTTGCAGAGTGAATGGAGTGAATGGTAGCTGTGGTGGCAGCAACTGACATGGGTTACTGACTTTGCCTGTTATGTTTAGATGGGTGCCCGGACAGAACGGGTTACCACTCGAATAATGGCTCTCCCACGCCCTTTTCGGCTTTTTCTCTACCCTTTTGTGTTGCATGCCCGGCTTCAATTATTTTCTTGGTATTAAAAATTTTGCAGATAGATGTCTGTTATTTTCATTTGTTCATGAACGAAGCCCCCTTTAATGGGCTGGGGGAGAATGCCCATCGTGCTTTCAGTGGGTAAATTTAATTCCTGTATTTATATCATTGTGAAACCTTCAACGAATCATACATCGGTGGTACTTAGTGGCCATCTGTTTCATGCATACTGTCATATTATTGTAGTTAATGTTCAAATTAATGCATTTGAATAGCTAGGATGTAGAGCAGGATATTTAGTGTCATTTGTCATCCACATACATATATATATATATACTACAGAGAGAGAGGGGGGGGGCAAGGTGCAAACTTTGAAAGCTTCAAGCAGCGCTCTGCACCATCTTCAACCACTCTCTAACAGTTCAAAATCAACCTCCAGCATTCAAAACTCCTGCTATTACCGTCAAAACCGTTTAAAAAACCTAAATAATTGTACATATAAGTAGTAGTTTGTAGTTTTTATGTGGTTTTGGCAGTGACCATAAAGTTTTTAACTGGTAATAAAAAGTGACAGTGTGTAGTTAAAGTGACAAAGCAGTGTGTTGTGCACTTACTACATCCTCTTTTTCCTTCGTATGTACATATATATATATATATATATATATATATATATATATGTATGTATGTATGTGTATATGTATATATGTTTGTATGTATTATATATGTGTATGTATATGTATGTATGTACTTGGTAAACCAGGATTAGTAGTTCCAAACCCTCACATTTGGTTCCCTTGAATACGAAACCGAATCAAACCCATTCCTCAATGATTTCAGTTATGCTTTCCATTTTGCCGGTCTCGTGTCCTGTTCCACTCAGTTTAAATCTTGATTTGGTTTCAATTTCATTAAGAAAAAGATCAACAAAGGTGCGATTTTTTGTTTATGACAGAGGGGATCCATGGTTCGATTATGGTTTTGATTCCAGCTCACCCGATTTCAAATCTCATCTGTTTTAGAGGTGGTTCGGATTCAACACTTTGGACCACGTCCAAACTGGCCAATTACACGCACGTGCAGAAGCGCACACACACGTACGTACACTTCGGGTTGTCTTTGGTTCAACCTTAACCCAACCAAGCTTGATCGAGATGCTCCAAGTCAAACCAGACCTGACCCAAGGTGTCTCACCCTGACTCGTACTACCTTTTTGTTTTCTAAATTTCAGGTCGGGTTGACGGGTAGGGAACGAAACTGTCACCCTTACGACTATAACTTACTCTTTTGAGAATATTCTCACCTCAAAACATGGAATGCCATGTGATGTCAAGATGAGATACATACCCCGAATTTGCTTTTGCGGGTGTCACTAATTCTCCTACCATTTGCATGCTTGGTCCACATTGATATGCACGTGTCAATTGCTACTTCAAAACTCTTACAATTAATATTAACCGAAAGTTCAAGAGTTCCGTTCTTTTTTTATCAGGATGTTTCTCTCTCTATATATATAGAGAGAGATTCAATCTCTCCCTCTCTCTCTCTCTCTCTTATATATATATATATATATATATATATATATATATAAGACAAACTGTTTTGTGTATAACTCTCACAACGTTTACTCGTACTTTTTCATAAGGGTACAATATGATTGCCTTTTTAACTTTAAAAAAGACAATCATATTATACCTTTGCCTTAAAAAATAATGGAAAAACATGAGTATTAGGGATGTAAGAACAAATCTCTCTATGTATATATATCGATAAATATTCAAACCCTATCCATACTTAATTTTATTTTATCATCTCAACAATTTGATCTTTAAGGTGAATTATTAAAGACATAATACAAAACATTTAATGCATATAGTTATTAAATATAAAGTATAAAAATATAATGACACTTTTATTCAACTATTTCTCCTTGATCATGCTAATCAAACATTGGATATGTTTGAGCATGAATAGACCTTATATTATGACATGATGTTATACTAGTAGTGGTAATTCTTAAACCCATTCTATGTTCAATTCTACTTTATCATTTCAACCTTTCAATAGTTTTGAAATGAATGGTTGATATGATAAAATAAAAAGCATTTAATACATATGGAATATTAAATGCAAAGTACTAAATACAATTATACTTTTAATTAACTCTTTACTACTGATTATGTCTTTGAGTAGATTTGAGTATGAATAAGATTTGATGATTTACCTCTCTATATATATACATATAAGGCTTAGTATATGTTAATAACATTACATATTAATATATCCGGTAGCATATCTAGAAAATAGTGTTAGGGGCGAAGTATGTATTTCATGGTGTTAGGGAGGGCAAAGTATGGTTTGAACATATTCAAAATATCTCAACCATCTAATTTGGTAGATGGATGGTTGAGATTTTAATTTTAAAAATCTCTTAATAATTATTTTTATAAGTGTAATTATTCAACACTCAATGTTTCGCTTTTTAAATTCAAATCTCAACAATCTATCTTCTAAATTAAATGATTGAGATTTGTTTGAATATGTTAGTATATACCATATGCTTTCTCTACACATATATACGCAAGCAATACTAAGCGCCAAATAAATCTCAATCATCTAATTTAACTTCTAAAAAAAAGATGAACATGTCCTGTTATTGCAAATAAAGAGAAGAAGATGATCAGTATGACAAAAGACTAGCATGGGGAGAACGCTTTTGGAGTTGAAGGTAACACATGCAACCGTTTCTTTTAATTCTCTTTTCCTTTTATGTTGTGGGTGGTTGTTGTTGAAGGAATTGTCACGAAGAAAAGATTGACGAATAAAACGAATGCACCTCCTTGTGCCCGAATATACTTGTACTTCTCTCTCTCTCTCTCTCTCTCTCTCTCTCTCTCTCTCTCTCTCTCTCTCTCTCTCTCTCTCGTTTTAAAGCAGGTCTCAGGCCATTCTTTTCAAAATTAAGAAAGGTTTATGGTCTAAATGAATGCTAAAGGGAGGAATAGAAAGGAAGAATTTCTGAAAAGGTGTCTCATAAGAATCCTGCGTCATAAGGGTGAGGCATGTTTTCCATGAATCAAACATCAAAGCTATTGCACCCAGAGCGTTAGCTCAACCGATAGGGCGTATTTGATGCCCTTGTTGATGGGGAGTTCGAATGCTGGAGGTTGCATGGAGTGTGTCTGTGCGTGAGGCTGTGGCCTCCTCAAGTATAAAAAAAAAACATCAAAAACTGTTCACAAGGAACCCTCTTTCTGTTCCACCGATGATGTACCTAAAACGTTTTAAGAGAATTTAGGGCTAGACTTTGATCATCTGAATTTAGTTGAGTACACGGCACTAACCTGTCTTTAATTAAAAAAAATTAGTGCAGAGTTCAATCACATCAGAAATATGGGTTCCAAGACAGTGTCTTGAGTACTAAACACCGGCGCAGCACTCTTGTATTGCTCTTGGTTAAACATGGTCGGTTCTGTTTTTTTTTTCTAGAATCAAGAACTGGAGCCAAACTGGGATCGAGCAGATTTCGGTTTCGGTTCTAGTTTGAGTCCTAAATAACTAGAACAAGAATAAATATAAAAAGTGTAAAATGTTATAGAAAAAGTTAAAAACCTATTGAAGCAACTGTTTGAGACCATTTCTGATTTCAGGTTGGTTCTGATTTCACGAAAGGCGGAACCGAATTCAAACTAGGTGGCTCTCGGTTCCAGTTCTACTAGTTCCTGGCTCGGTTTGTTCCCAGTTGGACCCACTGGGCTTGGTTCAAATTGGTCAGGTCTACTCTTCGTCATGTTAGAGGTGGCCATTTTAGATCGAGTCTCATGAATTCAAACTGCACTCGAAATGGTCGGAACTGAATCAGAGACCCCCAAATTCGACTGCAATTCTACTTTCAACAAAAATAATCGAACAGGCGGTGCAGAACCAATTTTTGGTGCGAAAGTGCCAACTCCATGAAACTTGTTTTTCAAACGAAACAGGAATATCACATCTGAAACTAGAGAACCGGAATCGAAACCAGAACCAAATGGAGGTTAATATAGTTTAGGTGGAATAATAAACAACAATTAAGAACCGCCGCCGGTTCCGGTTTACCACCACCTGGTCTATTCTTAGAAACTGAAAATATATGCATTTAGGGTTTAGGGCTTTCCCATGTACATCATTGTCCATCAAGACCTTCGTAGTTTTCATTGTCACTTAAAAGTGGAGGTATTCTCTTGGTCTTCCAAGTAACTGAAGATATAAGCCATTATTCAAAGGTTTAGAGCCTTTCATCATGTACAGCAATGCCCATCAATCCCTTTGTAGTTTTCACTGATTGAAAAGTAGATAATATGCTGTTGGTCTTCTTGGTAACTGAAAATATGGGCCATTATTTAGGGTTTAGAGCTCCCATCATGTCCAATCTCTTTGTTGTTCTCATTGTCACTGAAAAGCAGAATATATGCTTTTGGCCCTCTTAGTAACTAAAAATGTGAACCATTATTTAGGGTTCATCCCCTTTGGGGATTTAGAACCCAACCCTAATTGATTGGTCATTGTGTTAAAGTAGAATTGGGTTCTTTCTCATCTCCAGCACAAAGGAATGATTCATTTGAATGGAAAAGTAAAGGCTGAAAGCAAAGGAGGGAATATCCAAGACAGAAAGGTAACAGTTCACAAATGTAGATCCAAGTGGCATTGGGATGAGCAGAGACAAGCTAGTAACCAACTAGATATCAAAACCAAAACCAAAACCAAAACCAAGCCTTCTTCCATGCTAAGTAGGGTCGGCGATGTGGTTATTAAGACGAGAAATAAATATATATGAAAAGTAGACATCTCTGGTTCCGAATAACAAACCATCGGCTCCGGTCTTGGTTAGAGCCACCGGTTCTCATAGACAAAGCTATCTCTGTCCAGGCTAAGGGTGGCTTTGGAGCTGTCATTTTGAGGAGGAGGTGGTAAGTTTTGGACCAAGGTTTGGATCTGATAGGATTCTGACTAACCCAACTTGCGACTATGACAGCCACCAAAATGGATACATTGAAGCAATACACGGGTCACCTCAATGTGGACATTATAATGGGTGTATTTAGAGATGTCCGGTTTCGGCTAGCTTGGAACTTGGAATCGTAGCCAAACCGGTCCTGAGCCGGTTCTGGTTTTAGTTTTAGAATTGGCGATTCTAGAACGATTTCAGTTCAAATCAAAACTATCTTGAAAGTATAATCCATGATTCTTAAACCACATTAAAGAGTTCTCAAAACTTGTGATTCCAAATTTCCAACTAAAGAGTTGTGAATCACATGGAATGTGAACATAGAAACGATCACTCACACCACAAGCGACCCGCTTTATGGGGCTCGAAGTGCTATTTCTTGCTTCATGTTTCATCATCACCACAAAAAAAGATTTCCACAATGAATATATACATAGAGAGAGAGAGAGAATATGGTATATAGTAGCACTCTTAGGTACTAGTAAATCCAAACAAATCTCAATCATCTATCTTGAGTGCGATTGTTGAAACTTTAAAATGCAAAAACAAAAATGCTCATGTGAATAAAGTGTATCTGCAAAAAATACACATGCACTTTTTACTTTATAGATTCAAATCTCAATCATTAATCTTGAGTGATGGATAGTTGAGATTGGAATCTCTAAAGTAAAAAGTATATATATACTTTTGTAGGTATACTTTATTCACGTGAACACTTTTGCTTTTGAATTTTTAAATTTCAACCATTCATTCTTCAAGATGGTTGGTTGAGATTTATTTGAATTTACTATAATGTAAGGGTGTTAGCATATACCACTTTATATATATATATATATATATATATATATATATGATGAGTATATCAAAAACTGATTAATATGACGATCGATAACCTATTTAGATCAGGTACTTTTCCGTCATGAGATCAATCAATGAAAGTTTATGGATGAGTGAATCAGTATGGAAGAGTGAATTAGGCTCCACATTAAGCATTTGAATTGTACTCGTTAAGCACCGGGCTGGATGTAGAATTTTTTTTGGGGTGGATCGAACTGCTTATTCAACCATTTGAAGTGGGGCGGACTATAATGGTCATGGATTCAATCACCCCTGTAACTTTTTCATTGGTTTTCCAAATTTCAGGTAGAGCGGCCGCACCACCTCACCTCACTGTAAGTCCCTCACTGGGCTGTGTATCATAGATTCACGAATTACTTGTTCCTCTAGTTTATCTCATAGGGCCATAAAAGAGCTTCCCGAGACATGGAAGATTCCACTTCATGAACTTAGCTTTTCGTCTTTGGTCAACAAGATTAAAGAACAATGTAGCAATTAATTTAATCATTGAAACAATGATATTAAATAGTTAGATGAATCTCTCTCTATATATATATACAAATGTGGTGATTGGATCTTACATCCCTAGACATGCACACTTAGGACGATACTTTACTTTTGGAGAATATGAATGTAATAAGGTGTTCCTTTTATACACTAATACCCCCTCAAAAGTAAGGGATAGGGTGTGTGTGTATATATATATATATATATATATATATATATATATATATATATATATATATATATATATATATATATATATATATATATATATATATATATATAACTTTCTAATTATCACTCGTACACAGTAAAAGTAAAAGTTATATATGAATATCTATTTGTAGGATTCAACTTTCTTATATAACTTTAGGATCTGCCCCATGTAGGGTTCGGCCTGGTTGGGTATGGGTTGCCATCCCTACCTCTTATCACCATAAAAAGAAAAGAGCAAACCGAGACTCTCTAATTTGCACCTATATTTTCTTTAAAATCCCAAAATTACTTATACATTTCAGAATTTTCACAAAATTGATTCTTATCTCTTGCTTAAGTTGGATGATAGATGGTCAGATTAGGTAGAATGATATCATATTCTAAAGCGTCGTGTGCATACCCTGAGCGAACAAAAAGATATATCATATTCTAAATATCATCCCACTTGTACTAATATAGCCTTGTTGGTTACTTTCGTGCAAAGGAGGTCTTCCATTCGAAATCCTAAAGACTTTTTCTTTAATATTCTTTCTATGATTATGTACAAATAATATATATATATATATTTCCATTTCCGTGCATAGTAGAAGCATATATATATACATATGTATATATGTATATATATATATATATATATATATATATATATATATGTATATATATATATATATATATATATAATAACTAAGCCTTTTTTCATACTAGATGGAGTCGAATACGTGAATTCTTTGAGCCTTATCATGTGTCATGTTAGCAGTTAACTCACAATAAGTTAGATTATTCTTTATTCAGAAGCATATATATATATATATATATATATATATATATATATATATATATATATATATATATATATATATATATATATATATATATATAGTTTGCAAAATATTGATGAGAGATCCAATACAACAACAACAACTAAGCCTTTTCCCATACTAGACGGGGTCGGCTACATGGATTCTTTGTTTCCACAGATACCTATCGTGTGCCATGTTAGCAGTTAACTCCCAATAAGCTAGATCATTCTTTATTGTTTCTTTCCAACACTTTTGTGGTCGTCCTCTACCTCTTTTAATACTTTCTAAATTTAGTTTTTCTAACCTTCTTACAGGTTCTTCTTTTGATCTTCTTTCTATATGTCCAAACCATCTTAAACGATGTTCTCTCATTTTATCCTCTATTGGTGCCACTCCTAATTTGTTTCTAATAACCTCATTATGTATACGGTCTTTTCTTGTATGACCACTCATCCATCTCAACATCTTCATTTCTGTCACAAACATCTTTTGTACATGTTGATGATTAACTGCCCAACACTCAGAACCATAAAACATGGCAGGCCTAATTACTGCTCTATAATATTTACCTTTTAATTTTAATGGTATCTTCTTATCACAAAGAATACCTGATGCTCCTCTCCATTTTAACCAACCAGCATTAATTCTATGTGTAACATCTCCATCAATTCTTCCATCACTTTGAAAAATTGACCCTAGGTATTTAAAACTTTCCTTTTGGGGAATGCAATGTGTGCCAATTTTAATTTCTATGTCCTCTGAAGTAGCCAAATGATCAAACTTACATTTCATATATTCTGTCTTTGTTCTACTAAGTCGGAGGCCTTTGTTTTCTAATGTTTCTCTCCATAGTTCCAATTTTCTATTAACTTTTTCCTTAGACTCCTCCACTAATACAATGTCATCTGCAAATAACATACACCAAGGTACTTCATCTTGAATATGTTTTGTTAACTCATCCATCACCATTATGAATAAGTATGGACTTAAAGTTGATCCTTGATGTAACCCAATATTAACTTCAAAGAAGTCTGTCGTTCCTTCATGAGTCCTCACACATGTTTTTGCACCATCATACATGTCTCTTACAAGGTTAATATATGTCAATGGGATACCTCTTTTTTCCAAAGTTCTCCAAAGAACCTCCCTCGGTACCCTATCATAAGTTTTTTCTAGATCAATAAATATCATGTGAAGGTCTTTCTTTTTTGCTCTAAAATGTTCCATAAGACGTCTCAAAAGGTGAATCGCTTCAATAGTAGATCTACCAGGCATAAATCCAAATTGGTTCTCTGTTGTACTTGATACTTGTCTTAACCTACGTTCGATAATTCTTTCCCATAATTTCATAGTATGACTCATTAACTTGATACCTCGATAATTCGCACAATTTTGAATGTCTCCCTTGTTCTTATATACGGGTATAAGTGTACTTGCTCTCCATTCCTCGGGCATCTTTTGGTTTTTCCATATTTCATTAAATAGTCTTGTGAGCCAAGTGATTCTTATTTCTCCTAGTATTTTCCAAACTTCTATAGGAATATTATCTGGTCCTATCGATTTACCACTTTTCATATGTTTAAGAGCCTCTTTGACTTCATTCTTTTGAATACGTCGGTAGAAATTGTGGTTTATATACTTTTCCGACTTGGCTAAATCTCCTAAACTAATACTAACATCTTTATTTTCATTAAAAAGATTATAAAAATAGTTTTTTCATCTATTTCTTATATCATCATTTGCCACTAGAATTTTTTCATCTTCGTCTTTTATGCATCTAACATAATTAAGATCTTTAGTTTTCTTATCTCTAGCCCTAGCTATCCTAAAAATATCTCTTTCACCCTCTTTTGAGTTGAGTTTTTTATATAAGTCCTCCCAAATCTTAGCTTTTGCTTCACTAACGACCTTTTTTGCTTCCTTCTTGGCTTTCTTATAAGCTTCTAAAGTTTCACTAGTTTTCTTAGCATAATGTAATTTATAACATGCCCTCTTTGCCTTGATTTTATTTTGTACTACTTCACTCCACCACCAAGCTTCTTTTTGTGCCGGTACACCTCCCTTAGATACCCCTAACACATCTTTCGCCACTTTCCTAATATGTATAGCCATATTGTTCCACATATCACAGGGTGTACCAACATAATTCCAAACATCTCCTTGAAGGACTTTCTGTTTAAATATATCTTCTTTCTCGCTTTTGAGGTTCCACCATTTAGTTCGAATAGCTCGATGCACTCTTTTCTTCTTTGTCTATTTTTTTATTTGTAAATCCATAACTAAAAGTCGATGTTGGGTGGTTAAGCTTTCTCCTGGAATTACCTTACAATCTTTACAACACGCTCTATCTTTTTTTCTACAAATAAAGTAATCAATTTGTGTTTGTGATAAGCCACTCTTATAAGTAATTAAATGTTCATCTCGTGTTTTGAAGATTGTATTGACTATAAAGAGATCAAATGACATAGCAAAATTTAAAATCTCCCTACCTTCCTCGTTTATATCCCCATAACCAAAGTTTCCATGAATCCCTTGATATCCTAATGCCTCTTTACCGACATGTCCATTTAAATCTCCTCCTAAACAAATCATCTCCCTTTGTAGAATCTTTTGAAACACCTTATCCAACTCTTCCCAAAAAACTGTCTTTATACTATCTTCTAGTCCTACTTGGGGTGCGTAAGCACAAACTATATTCAAAACCTCTGCTCCTAACACTAATTTCAATGTCATGATTCGGTCACCATATCGTTGTATGTCTACTACACTCTCCTTTAAATCTTTATTTATGATAATACCAACTCCGTTTCAGGCCTTTTCTTTACCTGAGTACCATAATTTAAAACATGTATCCTCTATCTCCTTTGCTTTTTCTCCAACCCATTTTGTCTCTTGTAACATAGAATATGAATCTTTCTCCGAATCATAGTATCTACCACCTCCATTAGCTTACCCGATAATGTTCCGATATTCCAAGAACCAATACGAATCTTATTATCTAGGACTATCTTCCTTACCCCCCGCATCCGTCCATAATCAAAATGCGAAGACCCTCTCTGAAAATTTTTCACTACATTCGGGCGGCAATGTAGCGGGACTAACTTCTTTACCCACACCCGTCCATGATGTGGGAACCCTCTCTGCAATTGATTCACTACATTCGGGCGAAAATGTAGTGGCCCTTGCTTACTTCTTACTACATTCGAGCTCTGCAGCACGTCGCTAGGCGGGGACGCCCCAAAGCAATGCTCATAATTTTTGTAATCCATGTTGTAGAAATCCGACAAAGTTTTACGCTGGCTGTCGGAAGCCTAACACAACCCTCCTCCTTTATCCGGACTTGGGACCGGCAATGCAAGGGTGATCCCTTACATGGGCGGAGTTTGATGAGAGATCCAATATCAAACATAAATATTACAGCAACCAACAAAGAGAGATTAGAAGCAAAGTAGAAGAAACAAAGTACCTTTGTGCTAACCACGAGGAAAAGCCTCTAATCCACATTTCTTCTTATTCAAGCTATCAAGTCGCATAATGGTGTGGGTTGGGTGGTTTGGGCCACACTCAAACCCAACCTGGATCCTGAAAATGGGTTGGGAACTTGCCACGACACACAAGGCAAGGACAGAACTACGGAACTCAAACTCCAATTTGAGGTCTAGCAGCCCACCCCCAAGGTGGGTCATTGTGGGCCTCGCAATAGGGTAAAAGGCGGGGTTGTACAATCCCGTTAGAAACTAAAACTATAGTTCCAGTCTCGTAGTCAAACATCCTCTAAGGTTCTAAAACCCGCACCAGTTCCATATGGAGGACTTATATACCCCCCCAAACAGACTTGCACAAATTAATTAATAGAAATATTTCTTCCTCAAAAGAAATTAAATTAATATTGTGTGGTACACATGGACAATATATCGTATATTAAGTTGGTGACAATAGAAACCATACTTGATCTTAGATCATAGGCCAAAAAGGTATGTTGTATCCCATTTAGGAGAACTGAGTAGACCAGATTTAAGGCTAAATAGACTTTAAAGCATGGCTGGTTCTGGGTAAACCGGAACCAGTGGTACCAAAATGCTAGTTCTGGTTTTCCTAGAGCCAGGAATTGGAATGGTCCGTTCTGATTTCAGTCTTAAATCTCTCAAAATCGGAAAAAAACCATTAAAGATTTTGAAATAAAAGAATAGAACCACCTATTTGGGTTCTGGTGTCAGGCTCCTGGCACTAAAACTGCATGCATATACCTCACATGGGCTTCTAACCCCTGTGTTTGGTTCATGAATGGTATTGATACTTGAGTTTTTGTGAAGCACTTGGGTTTTCATGTGAAGCACTGGTCCAGTTCTTGTGGTCCATTTCCAACGTGGTGCTAAAGTTCTTGACTCAAATTGGGGCCTAAACCATAGTTTCACACAAACGATGGGTTCTGCATTTGATTCACAATGGAACTTGAAACTGTAAGCACTGATGTCAAACACACCCTAAGGTTCACTGTTCGGCAGGTCCAAAAGTTGTTTCGATAATTGAATCAATACAAAGAAATCGTTTGGTGTATCATTTCAGCATTCTTTCGATGATTTTTTAATTAATTTATTGAATCATCATTTTACTTTTTATGCAGTTTTCTTGTAAAATTGAAAGAATTTAGCATTTAATTCTATCATACAGGTCCAATTCATTGGGTTAACATGGTTTTCTTGCATACGTATACAAAAAATCCTATATATGAGCTGCAATAAACTAAACATACATGTGTGTGATTTTAAATAGTAAGGCTGAGAGCACATGCAAGTCAAGGAACTCATTCAGGAAGGAGAACACACTTGCAATTAAGAGAACATGTCCACTATATTCTATGCAGATGAAGCACATAAGATATCAGTATTCCCCCGAGGAAGGGACTATACTAGGCTCGGTTCTGGTTCTGGTTCCGGTTCCACCAGTTCCATAGTCGGTTTCAGTTGCACCCTCAAGCAGGGTATAATTCCGGTTTGGTTCCAGTTTCATTTAAAAAATAAGGTGCAACTTTCAAATAAAGAAAAAGTACTTGAACCTGGTAGTTCTGGACCACTGGTTCCGGTTCTTGTTCGGTTTTTCAGTAGGTAAAACCGGAACAGAACCAGTCCCTGGCTCTGTGGGTGGTTCAGCTCTGGTTGAACCTGCCAGGTCGGGTCGGAATGGGCAGGTGTAAGATGAAGCCCAATGGCTGATCAACCGAGATTTCTTGGTTCGAAAAACTATTGAACAAGTATATAGAAACTGATGATTCTAGTTTCCGCGCGGTTTTGGTTCCATGCAAGGTGGAACTAGAAGCGGAACTGAATCAGGTGGTCCCCTGTCCCCAGTCCAGTTTGACAGGTTTCGGTTCCAGCCGGTTCCTGACACGGTCTATGGTCCGGTTCCAGGCACCGTGTAGCAACGTTCTACATTGTTCATATTCAATCCACGCTTTAAGAGCGAGCTAGGATGTGTTTGGTTGGTTTAGTCGCAAATCAAACACAAACAAGCTCATCAAGAGCTGAACCGAGCCAAACCGTGGCCAGCCGCGTTCGTTTACCAGCCCCAGCTGGCTCTAACAGATTAAAATTGTGCCATGCACCAGGTCATGTATTCTTATAAATCCTACATGTGACAAAGCATGAGGAAGGCAATATTTTTCAGCTAACTTATAATGGTGGCTAAAAGAATCCACATTGTTCATTTATTAATAATACTAAACAATTCCCTGCCTTCAATTTATAACTCAACTTCTCTCAGTGAGAATTATTATAATCTATGCCAAATAATAATTCATTGATACAAACTCAAACTAGTGCTTAATGATGCACATCCTCTAGAATCCAGGCTTGTTTGCAATTGAAAAGTCAAATACTCTACCTCACCAGTCTGTTAAAGATGGCCCATCTTATTTCCAATATTGATAATGTAAGGAGACAATTCTCTCTCTCTCTCTCATGGAAAACGAGGAGATTCACATAGACATGGCATTGATAGAAAATAAAATTGGCTTTGATGTCATAGAGAGCTTGGATGAGCAATGGTTCTATCAGAATATACTTACACAAGCTGATCCTGCATTTCCAACCAGTTCATCAAGCTCTTTCATGAAGGTAGAACTGGTCAGCTCCCCTGATATACCTGCAATTCATCCATCTGAAGAAGCTGCTAATGATGGCGCCGCAGTCAAGATAAGTTGTGTTTCTGAGGATGTTATTCCTATGTCAAGAAGTCCTTCGCTGCCGTCCTGTTTTGGAAGGACTCAGATCGATCATGGAGGATTAGGTGCAGTCTGCAAACTTCGAAATGATTTTCCACCTAGAGTTGGGACTCACTGTTCTTCCACTAAGGTAAATGATTCAAGAGTTGGTATTCTAATTAGGCTTTACTATGACATAATGTGTTGATCATGTTGAGCTCATCGACGACATCCACTCGCCAACTTGCCTGTGCTTAGACCCAGACCTGATCGGATCATCGAATTTCATGGTTTCTCTCTGCCTGAGTTCTGATCGACTCGGTCTCGTTGTTCGAAGCTTGTTTAAGCAAATGTACCTTCTTCAATCTTTTGCTAACTGTTCAAGGATGCTAGAATCAACCTTCTTAGTGATATTAACCAAAACCTTCTGCATTGTACAATTCCTTTTCTGTGGGATCGTTTACCCCCCTTGCCAAGAATTACAACCGGTTCCATCACCATTCTCACAAGCTTCCTTCCCTGAAAAATCAAAACCACAAAGATCTCAAAATTTCCAACTTGGCTTTCGGGGATGTAAGTTTGTGTGGTTTTGATTTTTCAGGGAAGGAAGCTTGTGAGAATGGGTTTGGGGCACCTTAGCCCATTGAGTGCTCCGTCTTTTTGCCCCCTCCCTCTTATGAGGGAGGGTATTTGATTGCGAGACCAGGACTACGGAACCAGAACTCTAATCCCAACAGCCCACCTTATGATGGCCATGTAATCGAGTAAAAGAAGGGTCCTATGGATTACTGCACGTCAAGGCCCATGTTTGATTACAACAAGAACTGGGAATTGCAGTTCTATAGTCCCAATTCCCGCAAGCACTAGCTAAGCTGAATTTTGCGACCTTCCAGCAGCACACCTCATGATGAGCCATGTCATCGGGTCATATGAGCCCTCTTTTTTTATTACAACGGGAACTGGAATTGTAGTTTTGTAGTCCCAGGCCCCGTAATCAAACACCCCTTAAGCGTTTAATATGAACAAACCACTTGAGGAATCCTTCATCCATGGCATCACTTTGGCCTAGTTTGTCCAGTGGATCGAGGGACAGAAATAGAAACAATAGTTCCGATCCGATACAAATCACATCTGTTCAAACTCCGATTCTAAAAGGAGGAGCACACCGTGCTAACGTAGCTTCTTGGCCTCAGTAGTCGACATGATCCTCATCGAAAAGTTTGCTCAAGATAGGCTCCTCTCGAAATAGACGGAAAGAGTTTGCCCAAAACGTAACACAGTAATGCACCTTCGATCGTGCTATGATTTACTACATGAGTTCTTAGTTACCATTATGCTTGATCTTGTGTGAGATTAGTATTTTAACTCGAGAAAGAAAAACTAGATCATGTTATTGTTTTTTCTTTCAAACACAACACTTTCGAGACCTTGATTTAGACGTATATGCATGATCTCAGCTGCCAGGCATTCCTAGACCAAGACAATCCAGAGCACTCGAAGGATCGCAGTGCACCCGAGTTAGTGTAAGAAGGAATAGAAGATTCAAGAGCCTCAGCGATCTCGAATTCGAGGAACTGAAGGGCTTCACGGACCTCGGCTTCGTATTCGACACGGAGAACCCGGAACCCTGCATGGTAAATGTGCTCCCAGGCCTTAGAAGAGCCGGCGAAGAAGCTGAGGAAGTTAGGAGGCCCTATCTTTCTGAGGCATGGTTGGGTGGGAGAAGTGATTTTCTTGTTCTGAGAATCCCATCACCAAAATCAGAACCCCACATGAAATCCCACCTGAAGGTCTGGGCGAAGCATGTGGCTTCGGTCGTAAAACAAGGCTACTGACTGTAAATAATGCCAGTAAGGTTGATGAGTCACATTTTGTTCAAGGCTGATGATCCAAACGGTAGGCTATTGCATATGAGGAACATGTCAGTCTCTTCTCTTTGCGAGTGGCAGACCAAGAAATTCTTCTAGGGTGAGGCTAAGTTTAGTTGGGGTGAGATTTAGGTGAGGCCGTCCATAGGTTTTCCAAAAAATTTAGTTGACTCACTAATATATATATATAAAGAGAGAGAGAGGGGAGAGGAGGTCGATTATCCAAATTAATCGTATGCAAATTTTATCCAAATTAATCTCAATAATTTCATTGAGATGTATGAATAGTTGAGATTGAAAAGAAAAGGTGAAAAATACATATTGCAAAACATACATGTACTTTTTCACTTTTTCGTTTTCAGTATCAACTATCCATGACCTTTAGATTGAAAGATTGTGATTGGTATTAATAGAGTTTTAATGCATGACCTTACATTGGATAATTGAGATTAATTTGAATAGATTTTTTTACATACACGTGATTTGCATCCTTGGACCTTATATATAAGAATTATAGTGTCTTCTTATAGTATATACTTGAGGATTACCGCTCGTCTAATCACTTTTCATAGATGATGAGAGACGGTGTCAAAAAGACACTATCCTCCTATGACAAAGATAACTCCATGTAACAGAGATGGTACATTATATATATAATTAAGAGTTGCTAGACACTCTCTAATACCATACTCTATTAGACGATTTGTATAATTCATGTGATCACATAAACGACAGAGATCAAGCTATCAATATCGACACAAAGATAATGCTATTTAATGCACATGAATACATTAAATACAATACGAGATGAACACCTTAATCACCACCATTAGATTGACCGCACAAATGATGGTGATAATAAACAATACCTAACATGAGAAACTGTCTAGCATTTCTCTCTCTCTCTCTCTCTCTCTCTCTCTCTCTCTCTCTATATATATATATATATATATATATATATATATATATATATATATATATATATATATATATATATATATATATATATATATATAGCTTATTCGATGCAACCCTACCTTTCACTTTAAAGCACGAAACGACAACAAGCGGAATCACAAAGGACAATCTAGATAACCAGAAAATATGCAAGGGTTTACGACATTAGAGTTAATCGGGAGCAGATTGTCACAACTTCAGAGCTTTACTCCAGGTTATTCCATAGGAAGGGTGGTTTCTCTAAGTTAATAAAAAAGAAGAAAAGCATTAGGATATCAACAAAGCATACATTAGTGATTACGGTGTTGCTCCATTTCTTCCCCTTTATCATGATTTAACTTCAGGTAGAAAGGATGTCTGCAACGGCGATAGCAGACGTTATTACTCGCAATACGGTTCAACACTGTAAAAATAGATCAGTCATACCACATTTGTATTATATTAATTCCATATAATACAGGATGCTGGAGAGAATTTCAATTCCTTTTAGCCCTTGTTCTTCCTAATGCCTTTTCAGGTTATCTTCAAAGTCATGATGAGATCCAATGCATTTGGGGGTTGGAAAGGTCACAACCTCGATATCAAATACATCGGGGTTGGAAAGATCACACCCTCAATTAAAAGGTTCAAGAAAGCTTTCCAGTGGCTCTCGGTTATCTAATGCAACCAGTGCTGGATGTACATTGAGACGAGGTGCCCTGAGATTTCAAAAATCAACTTAAAGTCTACAGCCCGTGGTACAATCCATGGTTCGCCCCATCCGAAACCATCCAAGGACTATTCACCTCACCACAAAAGAGTTTCTAAATCCACCCACCATTAAATGCAACCCTCCTTTATCCAGGCTCTTGGCAGCTTATGGAAGAGCAAACCCATACTATAGAGTGCTAGAGAATTTCGCTAACAAATGCAAAAAATCTTAACTCATTTTAGAAAAGAAAGGAAGAAAAAAAGAAAAAGAAGTGCATCTTTACCAGGAAGTAAGTTCCCCATAAGGCATAAAATACCACAACATCCAGCCGCTAATGCATATAGAACCGATTTGTCCAACATATTGCAGATGAGGGTCCCCAAGGCAGCATGAGGAGAACAATTTAGAACAGTATAGTCCCCCGTTTGATTGGTGGGGCGGTCACCCGTGAAAAACGACAGCAAAGTCTGTCCCCTACTTCGCCGTCCATGAACCTGAATGCTCCCTAAAGTTGTCTTTGGATTAACAAACACCCTCACCAAAAAGGCTTGGGTGGCCAGCTTTTCACTTAAAACGCTGAAAGCATGATTCTAAATCGGAGGCATCAATGTCTGCAAAACAAATGCCGGGGCAATCACATGCGCTCCTCAATTCTATAATTGGTCGCCAAAGTATAATTGTCATTATGTACCTATTGCTGCCTACTACCATTAATACAACACAAGAAACATCTTGGAATCTCAAAACAGAGGTAATGATGGTCAGTGGGGCATCCGAATTCCAAAAATATGAAAATCAACAAAAAGCTGTAGCCCATGATTCACTCTCTTGCCTAAACATTTAGTTTACCCACCCTAAACAGTTCCGTGGGCTATTCGCCCAGACACAAGTGATGATATTGATGAAGACAAGCAGCCTTGTCAAAAACTGGAGTTGGGCAACGTGATACACTCTAGTAGCAGCAGATATGGTGCTCGAAACAAGTTTCTCATAGCAGCATAGAACTAATAAGGAGATGAAGATGGCCATAGTTCACCAAACATAGCAAAACCAAAACCAGTATTACTTAGACTTATCCCACATTAAGTGAAGTCAGCTACATAGAAACAGACATGAGACACATGATGGAAGCCTATATGAGATCGATGTAAATGGGAAGGGGACATACAGAATGTGGGTTGTTTTCTCTTGCCCATTAATGCCAAATTAGATGTTTTTTACTGTAGCAATTTAGACTCAGATGCTTTTTCTTCATGAAAAGAAACCCTCTTCCAGACCCCAGGAGGGGACACACTACCCTTTGCTCTGACACCCACTTTGCCAAACGGGGCAAAACAGAATTGATGTTGGAGCTAAGGTACAAACCAGCGAATTCTGGTAGGCAAGTTCGAGAAAGGTTGAAATCGGATGTTAACAATGATAGTGAAATAGGCAATAGGGCATTCTGTCTAATAAATACTGGAGTTGCAGGAAAATTATGATGTTGGCAAGTTCATAAAATGTGCAATTCTGATGCATGAACCAGCAGGATGATAATCTAGAACTCATTGATAAAGAATGATGCCTTTGTACTAATTCTTCAACTAACAAGTTTTTCTCAGACTTGTTTAAATTATACAACTGCCAATCAACACAATTCACACCATGAACATCACCAACACAGTGAACAATCATGAAAATCTTTCACAATTTCATAGACATATTGAGTGTTGAAATTTAATCTACACCTTGTATTATATAGTAAAGAATAGGAGACCAATATCAGCATCATTTTATATACTAAGGGAGTAGTATAACATTGGCGTGATAGACAAAAGAATTTTTTTAATCTGGTCCAACTAAATGTACTTATTAGGTTAATTGTTTTCACACAAATAGGGGAGGACATGTCAACATCTGATACATGTGACAACAGCGGAATGACAATAGGATCACCATTGCTTGACTGCTCACAGTTGCTTCCTCATTACAGATACAACTTTGACATATTCAAGGATGATAAGGCCATTAGAAAACAAGGTTCTGGAGATTGCTTTACCAACCACTGGAGCATAAAACGAATCACAATGAAATTTCGCAACACCCACCCTATACATAATCCAGAAAAGAAAGATCGTTTAGCAAGTGAGGTTACCCTCCGGTAAAGGTTCATCCTGGCATAGAAGGTCTCAAGTCCAAATAAAGGAGATTGTATTACGTAGTTGACAGCCGTCTAGTATAGGAAAAGGCTTTGTTGTTGTTGTATTACGTAGTTGACAGACAACTTAAAATTGTGTTGAACTTGAACCTTTTTATGAGCAAGTGCAATCTTTCAACTCTGGTGCTCCAGATCCTATTAGGAGTCTTTGTGCTAGAATAGTATTAGAAACAGTCACAGTCCTCACATTGGATCTTCTAGCCAATCCCACAGGCTTCTCAAGGTCAAGGTAAGACAAAAGATGAGAAGTACTGAATCACAATGTGACTGTAAGTTTCTAACGTGCATGCAGGTTGTTGAGGAACCTTATAAAACAATTATCATGATTCCAACGTACTCTTACATCTAACAAGTGTTATCCAAGACATTGCTATTAAACCAAAAACGTACACATACATCCACAAATCTAAGAAGATGCAACTTGCACCCATGACACATTGTGTGTGCGCGTGCATATATTTCCTATTGACATAAAATTGGGAAGCCAAGTTTTAGGCAAATTGTTATATATTCAGATATAGAAGCATCTCTTGATGCAGACACATATAATGCAAGTGCTGCAAAGAAATCTCCCTAGTGTCTTAAAAGAACAGGATCTTAGAATCATGGAATATTGATTGCAGCCTCGAGAAACGATCAAAGCCCCATCTAATGTTGTGAAACAAAATGCGAAATGAAACAAAAAGAGACTTCATCCTGAATAATTGACAATAATAAGCGATCAATTCATTGAGCAGAAATATCAATTCTACCATCTTATTTATGCATAACATCATGTTTCCACAGCAGTAGTCATAATAATACATACGTAAAGATCGTGCTAGGCCTCTCTCACGGGCCATCCTACAATCAACACGCATACAAACCGTAAACCCATCACAGCTAAAACATAAACATAACAAGTCTTCTCTTAAACATCACAATCCTTTTACATCAAAGAGCCGCTCCAACTAAACAGAAAATTCTCCTTTTACACATCAATAGCAAGAAATCAGAAACAAGATTTGTTCAGAAACAGATACTAAAGAGGCCAAATGAAGTTGTTGGTATTGTACTCTCAAGCAAAAGGCTGTGCTGTGAGGGCTCTAGAAGTGATTCTTCCTTGCTTTGTGATCATAAGGAGATGAATAAGAGGAAGACGGAGAATACCCGTTTGAGCTCAGGCGATTTCCGGCCGAACCCGGCCTGGGCCTCTCAGCACCGTCGAATTCCGGCCGTACCCCTGACTCCAATGACCCACCGGACTTCGGGCGGGTACTCTCCGAAGCCTTGCACCCTTCTCCGTTGAACCCCGGCCTACGATGGGGAGGGATGAACGCCTCCGTCTTCGCAGGAGGCTGGATTACCGGAAGAGCGTCGTGGGTAGGCTGGTGTTCGGGTTTTTCCGGCGTGATCGGAGGGGATACGGTAATCGGCGGCTGACGGAGATCGGATGCGGGGGGCGGTTGGGGCTTGGGCTTCGATGGGCGGGTCAGGACAAGCATGCTGCCATTGGAGGGCAAGCGAGGCCTGACGGAGGAGGACGATAGGGGAGGAGGATGGACGGCGGAGGACGACGCAGAGGAGAGGGAGGACGATTTTTTGCCGTAGATCTCGTTGAAATTGATGGCGGTGTATTTGTTGCTGCTGCTTCTTGCCATCCAAAGGGGTTCGTCTTCCTCTTCTGTTTCTTTCTCTCTCTTCTCCCCTTTTCGGCAGACAAAAGGAACAAGATGAAGATGTGTCGAGAAAAGAGAGAGAGAGGTAAAATACTAAAATCGATCCGCCCATGGTTTTGTAGATCGTTGCGGGGTGACCATTGTTCGCATACGGCTCATTATACGAATACGTACATTACACCATCCGAGTTAAGGGTAGGATGGATGACTAAGGGTTGGAAGTGGGGGGACTCGGAAAGGAAAACTGCAGTCTTGTGTGACGCGTATAGTATCGTGTATCGCTGGGCTCCACGATATGAGTGTATAGTATCGTATCGTACTTTAATATTAAAATAATATAAAAATTAATTAAAAAATAATAAAAATTAGTAAAAAACTGAAAAAAAAACAAAAAAATCAGAAAAAATTTAAGAAAAATCTGGTAATTACTTTAAATTCATATATTGTAATTTTAGTACAGATTGAGCATTCAACATTGAACAATTGCATCCAAATTTATATATTTTGAATCCAAAAAATGAAATACAAATTACAAACACAATTACATTTTATAAATTGTAATCAGGATCATCAACTAAATAATCTTCATCTTCTCCTTATTGCAGATTCTCATCATCATCAGCGACACATTTTTCTTGGAAATCAAATTATTCATCTCCTTGATGTTGTTGTTGTGCTCCTTCCAAATTAATCCAAGTAACATCTTCTTTAGTTAGGAGGGCATTTTCTTCAGTGTCTTCTATAACCCAATCTTCTAATATATCAAAATTATCCAAACTTATTGGATTAAACTGACTTTTTTCTCTATTTACTTTTTTAAATTGCCTACGACAAACAAAGATAAATAATTAGTAAATAATATTAACAATTGAAGACTGAAATTAAACAATATTGAATTGAAAATTTGAAAGTAATACAACATTACCTTTCACGAAGACACATGTTACAACGAATATAAACTAAATCATTTAGTCTTTTGTGTTCCAACCTGTTGCGCTTTTTTGTATGGATGTGTTAAAAAAAACTCAAATTTCTTTTACAACCTGTTGCACTATAGGTTTGGCTTAAGACTCTCACTGCAAAATCTCTAAGGTTTAGACAATCAGTTACAAACCTATTTCACCAAACATCTTTAGAAAAAGACAAACATTAGAGACATAATCCACAGTAATGTAAGATGAAACTTAAATATGAAAATAAACAATTTACATTAACGCATCATAGTGCGGTTGCGAATTGCAACAGGCAAACCCATCAAGTGAAGAGCATTATCATATATCTCCATCTCTCGATGTATCACATCTGCTATGCTCTCATCAGGGACTAATCTGTTGATACATTCAATGATTCCTCCATTAACCTTACCATCCCTTTTGAAGGTTGCTGAGTGCTTGAATAATGGGTTTAGATAGTAGGTTGTTACATGAATAGGTTGATGCAATTGTTTATTGCATCTACTATCAATTATTTTCCACATTGGCACATAATTTCTCTTTTTTCCATTTAAGTTATTTATGATGACTTCCTTTGCCCTGTCCATAGCTTTATAAAGGTAGCCCATAGATGGTTGATGTAAGGAGGTAATGTTGTATTACTTCCTTTGCCCTTTCTTCAGTGTCTTCTATAACCCAATCTTCTAATATATCAAAATTATCCAAACTTATTGGATTAAACTGACTTTTTTCTCTATTTACTTTTTTAAATTGCCTACGACAAACAAAGATAAATAATTAGTAAATAATATTAACAATTGAAGACTGAAATTAAACAATATTGAATTGAAAATTTGAAAGTAATACAACATTACCTTTCACGAAGACACATGTTACAACGAATATAAACTAAATCATTTAGTCTTTTGTGTTCCAACCTGTTGCGCTTTTTTGTATGGATGTGTTAAAAAAAACTCAAATTTCTTTTACAACCTGTTGCACTATAGGTTTGGCTTAAGACTCTCACTGCAAAATCTCTAAGGTTTAGACAATCAGTTACAAACCTATTTCACCAAACATCTTTAGAAAAAGACAAACATTAGAGACATAATCCACAGTAATGTAAGATGAAACTTAAATATGAAAATAAACAATTTACATTAACGCATCATAGTGCGGTTGCGAATTGCAACAGGCAAACCCATCAAGTGAAGAGCATTATCATATATCTCCATCTCTCGATGTATCACATCTGCTATGCTCTCATCAGGGACTAATCTGTTGATACATTCAATGATTCCTCCATTAACCTTACCATCCCTTTTGAAGGTTGCTGAGTGCTTGAATAATGGGTTTAGATAGTAGGTTGTTACATGAATAGGTTGATGCAATTGTTTATTGCATCTACTATCAATTATTTTCCACATTGGCACATAATTTCTCTTTTTTCCATTTAAGTTATTTATGATGACTTCCTTTGCCCTGTCCATAGCTTTATAAAGGTAGCCCATAGATGGTTGATGTAAGGAGGTAATGTTGTATTACTTCCTTTGCCCTTTCTTCAGTGTCTTCTATAACCCAATCTTCTAATATATCAAAATTATCCAAACTTATTGGATTAAACTGACTTTTTTCTCTATTTACTTTTTTAAATTGCCTACGACAAACAAAGATAAATAATTAGTAAATAATATTAACAATTGAAGACTGAAATTAAACAATATTGAATTGAAAATTTGAAAGTAATACAACATTACCTTTCACGAAGACACATGTTACAACGAATATAAACTAAATCATTTAGTCTTTTGTGTTCCAACCTGTTGCGCTTTTTTGTATGGATGTGTTAAAAAAAACTCAAATTTCTTTTACAACCTGTTGCACTATAGGTTTGGCTTAAGACTCTCACTGCAAAATCTCTAAGGTTTAGACAATCAGTTACAAACCTATTTCACCAAACATCTTTAGAAAAAGACAAACATTAGAGACATAATCCACAGTAATGTAAGATGAAACTTAAATATGAAAATAAACAATTTACATTAACGCATCATAGTGCGGTTGCGAATTGCAACAGGCAAACCCATCAAGTGAAGAGCATTATCATATATCTCCATCTCTCGATGTATCACATCTGCTATGCTCTCATCAGGGACTAATCTGTTGATACATTCAATGATTCCTCCATTAACCTTATCATCCCTTTTGAAGGTTGCTGAGTGCTTGAATAATGGGTTTAGATAGTAGGTTGTTACATGAATAGGTTGATGCAATTGTTTATTGCATCTACTATCAATTATTTTCCACATTGGCACATAATTTCTCTTTTTTTCATTTAAGTTATTTATGATGACTTCCTTTGCCCTGTCCATAGCTTTATAAAGGTAGCCCATAGATGGTTTTTCCTCACTATCAGTCAATCTCAAAACTTTCACTAAAGGAAAAGTAATTTTCAATAATCTAACACATGCATTCCAAAATGAACTTCTAAAAATTGTTTCTGCAATCTCATTCAACTTTCTATTTCTTCTGTTTTGAGGTAACTCTACAAATTGTTGCCACTCATCTGAGGAGAACATTCTCTTCAAAGTTTGCTTCTGTCTCACAATACTCTATATAGATAAGAAGTTTGTTGCGAACCGAGTTGTAGTTGTGCAAAGAAGCTCTGCACCTTCTGTATATCTCCTCATCATACACAAAACAAATGCATGGTTGTAAATGAATTTTGTAATATCTTAGCAACACTCAGTTGCTGTCTTTATTTCATCCATCTCACCAATGTCCTCGAGGATGAGATCTAAATAACGGGTTACACATGGTGTCCAGTAGAAAGTCCCATAAATATCAATTAACTCCTTCCCAACTGCTTTGTATTTAGCTACATTATCTATAATCAATTTGACTACATTCTCTAGCCCAACCTCCTGTATAACCTTATCAAATTTCTATCGTAGGATCTCCGCAGTGTGCCTCTCTTCTGACATATCTAGAGATCTCAAAAACATGAGTCCTTTAGGATAATATACAAGAAAGTTTAGCAATGTCCTTCATCGCCTATCGGTTTATTCATCTGCCATGATAGTGCATCCCGTTTCCTTCCACAATTGTCTCAAAGTCGAACAATATTGTTGCACTTCAATGACGGTCTGATCTAATATCTTTCCTCTCAACTTCTGATAAGAGGGCATCCTGTATCCTACACCAATGTTAGCAATTGCATTTGTCTTGTTTGCTGCATTAAATGGAATGCATGAATCATAAAACCATCTTCCCACTACAAGGTCTGCCTGATCATGCAGTTGTTCTGAAGCCATAGCAACACGAATTCGAGGTTAAGCACCAGGTGCAGTGGAAGGAGGAAAGAACGAATGTATGGTAGAAGAAGCTCTTCCTCTACTCCTTCTTGAACTTCTTTTTCTGCCACCTCTAAAGTCTCCAGTTGCAACCCTCTTTCCCCTGCTAGATACTCGTGAACTGCTACTACCAATCTCTGTTCTAGCATCTGAAGGAAAACTATCAGTGAATCCAACTCTAGTGACAGTAGCATCATCAGTTTCTTCACACATATGAAAATCATCCTTTTGTTGTCTCATTTCCTGTATGCTCTCAATTATCTGCAGGCATTGTCATTTAATACCTTCTAGCACACTTCTAACTCTGCCTGTGCATGGAGCAACTTCTTTCCTAGTTTCTGCTAGGTGGTGTTTCAACCCTGAAATTCCACCACTAACCACCTTTTTCACAAAATAAGCATCTAATCTTTAACTTGAAACCCTCAATTGGTATACCACACTGCCATGCTGAATCATCAGACCGATAATGGGACTCTCTATCACCCCTTCCTGCCATCTCAATGGAGTACTTTAATTCAAACAAAAACCTGAAAATAAAAGCACTTCGTAAATCCCTTAATCTTCAAATAACACTCAAATGGAGTGTCTCCCACTTCATGAATGCAATAAAAATCATATACACACTTAATAACTTCATATTTTGTCATTCAAAAAAAATAAATGAAATAACAAAAAAATAAAAAAAATATTAAAAATATACCTAAATCCGAGTTTGGAGGCTTGCACGGACACCGTAGGACACTATTTTAGAGCTTTGAACACCAAGGAGGCGAAAATCGGCTCTTAGGGAGCTTGAGAAACCCAAAAGGAGAGAGGAAACCGGCGAAAAATCGCGGCTTTCGGTCGGTCGGAAACCCTTTATAAGGGTCCCAAGGTGTATCGTCCGTATTGTACGAGCGATACGCACCGTATCGTGATACGGTGCGTATCGCAAGATACGAATAACACTTCTTTCATGTTAGATTATTGCTTTTCAAGAGTACGAAAATAATTTTAAATTGTTATGAAAATATTTTAATTCATGAAGTTTCAATGGTGCAATCGAAAAACATGAGTAAATAATATCAACTTCTCTCTCTTTATATATATATATATATAAATAAAATGATTAGATCTTATTCATTATTAACGTTGTTCAACTATGTTTGATTATTGTTATCGTAAAAAAATAAAATCAAACATAATAAGAACCGATCACTGAAACACTGAAAACTATGAAATTAAATATTTATATTTTTTGCATTGAGAGTGTTAGCTCACAACACGACGTGGTTGCTGATGGTTGAGCGGTTTGACTTTAAGGAAGTGCATGCTTAGGTGTGTATGTTAGGCTTCGGCCTCCTCTTGTGACAAGAAAAAAAGAAAAGAAAAATATCTAGAGTGTGTAATTGAGCAGAGCCAAGTGAAAAGTTGACTACAATGAAGTTCAGCTCGACTCATTAAGACAATACTCGACCTGAGCTCGAATGAGCTTTAATATCCAGGCAACTCGAGCTTGAGTTATGTTTAGACAACTTGAGCTCAACTCTCTGGGCTCGTGTGATCTCAGTGCAACCAGAACTAACTCAATCAAGCATGGTGGGAGATCGCAATCAGCGAGATTGAAGATTGAGCTCAACTGAGCTCATGAATTAGCTCAAACAATATTAGTCCAACCCAAATATATAAAACTTTTAAAATATAATTAAGTCAATATATTTATGTGATAGATCCTCATCGCGGTTTGGATCGATTAGGCTAGCTAGCTGCTCAAGCTGAGTGCCTATGACTCGAGCTTGGCTCATGAGCAACCTCAATTGGACTCTAGCTCACAAAGGTCGAGCTAAGTTTGAGTTTTTCTCGAATAGAGCTTTAGTAGCTCTGGTCCATTGCACCCATACTCTTAAGTACACATTAAATATTTTAAAAAAATGGTATTAATAATGATTTTCAAATGCTATATTAATAGGGAAATACCAAAATGATCTATTTCAAAGTTTTTATAAATGAAGATTACTTATGCATGTTTCTTATGTGTACACAATGTGCTTTAGCTTCTTTGGTGCATGACGAGCAGTGATGGATCTACATTGAGCGAAGATGAGGGAGTTTGAACCACACAAAATTTCAAATATCAACTTAAAACCTATAGATCAAGGTTGGATTCATAGGCTATATAATACATCGTTTATCCCACTCTAAGCCATTCGAGGGGCTATTCACCTTAACCTAAAACAATTTCTAGATCCGATTCTGGTCACAAGCGACATGTAAAAATCATTAATAGAGGATGTTAATACATTTTTTTTAGTAGTTAGGTCTTATCATGTCATTTTGGGTCCACGTCAAAATCATGTCAACCCACACATGACCCATTTACGTACACGACCTGGTAAATCCAACTTGACAAGGCAGAACAAGACACGAAGACTAAACCCTATCAACCCAAACTTCACCCATTTCCCGTGTCATGTACAGGACACGAATCCGTTTACACGAAACAGTGGTCGGAGATTGGTAGATTGACAACCTTGTGTTTTAAAAAGGGCATGGTAATTGTTTGGTCAAAGGTGTTGTAGCTTGAGATCCGGTCAACTGCGGCAGGCCGAGACCAACCACGCTTGTGTGGGTGAGAAGAAGAGTGAGCTTTCACTTGGCAACAAAAGCCAACTTAGTCATGTGACATCTGAATACATTTAACACTTCTTTTTTTTTCATTGATGGGTTTAGCAGTTTTGACTTTACCCAGCAGACTCCTTTCACAAAGATTTTTTATACACCTACCTATCTGGGATACTGTTGGAAATCCGATTGTTAGAAAACCATGAGTTGATGTTCCTTTATATATATATATATATATATATATATATATATATATATATATATATATATAGAGAGAGAGAGAGAGAGAGAGAGAGAGAGAGAGAGGGATTCTCATGCTACACATTACTTGATAATCTTCACTTTTCGTGTACTTCATCGTACCATGATGATAAAAGTACCCATTCCGAGTAGTATTTGCATTAAATGGCTTTGAATCTCGTATTGATGATGATCAGAAAGTCGATCATAGTCATTCGTGCCATTGCATGGGTGACATAGATTGTCTAGTACAATATAATATGAGATGTATCTAGTATCTCCCATTTTATATATATATATATATATACAGAGAGAGATTAGTTCATACATACATTAATTAGTGTTTAATCATGCTTTTAAATCTCAACCATCTCATCAATGAGATAAGTAATTGAAATTCAAATCTCAAAAAATATACATATAATGGTACTTTTTTGCAAGAACAATAAATGTGTTTGGTATAAGTTACTTTTTGACTTCTCAATAATTGATCTTAAAGATTAGACAATTTAAATCTTTGAGAATGTTTAAGCATAATGAATTGATGGAATTGATGTGTGCATGTATTAATTTCTCACATATATAGAGAGAGGGAGGGAGGGGGTTAGTCCGTGCACACATCAATCCATGCTTAAACATGCTTTTTAATCTCAATTAATGGTTAAAATTAAAATCTTAAAAGTAAAAAAATATGTTATACTTTTTATAGGTACAATAAATATGCCGAGTAAAAGTTGTTCTTTAACTCAAAGATCTCAATTATTGATCTTCAAAATTGGACAACTAAATTTTTTTAGCATGCTTAAGCATAAATCTCTCTCTACATATACGTTGGAGGATATAAATCAAACCACTAATATACAAACTCTATCAAAGCTGATATCAATCATGTGATCGGGGGTTATGAGTAGTTGAAATAAAAAATCAAAAGGTTAAAAGTACATATAGGATACTTGATTATCTTTCTATGTACTTTGCATTTTTTATTTTCAATTGCAACTATTCATACTCTTCATAAAATGATTAGGTTTGATTTGCACGGAGTTTGTATATTATTGGTTTACATCACCACTTTTTCTTATATTTATATATTTGATTTTAGAACTTAATTTATTTTTTTAATTTAAATCTCAATTATTTATCTTATAGATTGAATGGTTTAGATTTTTTTGATAGGTTAGTATGTAAGCATATTATACATACATATATATATATATATATATGTGTGTGTGTGTGTGTGTGTGTGTGTGTGTGTGTGTGTGTGTGTATGAAAATAGACGAATGGTTAAAATTTGAATTTAAAATATAAAATATATTTGTATTTTTTTCTAACATATTAGTTATCTTTCTCTCTCTCTCTCTATATATATATATATAGAGAGAGAGATGAGGAGAAAGGAGAGTTACAAGTTTGCTATTTTAGATGCTTAATTATTTTTATAAATTTCAACTATTTGTGATGTTAAGATTATAGCTCACTTGTACCTTCCCATGTATTAGGTTATGTAAATGAGCGAATAAGCCAAGAAAGAGCTGTTTTTTTCTTGTTTGTCAACTTAAAATCTTGTTCATGTTCAGGTCATTGCTCACCTGTGCGGATCCCAACTTTAGCTGAGCACTAACCATCTTAGATGCAAGCTGCTCTTCAAAGAAAAAAACCTGACTTTTCACATATAATTTTTCATGAAAACTTAAATGTTTTAATTAAAAATTAATGCTAAATTTTAAATTTTATACTAGTAAAGTTGAAAGATGTGATCGTTTAGTTGCATTCACACCCACTAAGTTCAGGTTTTCAACAATTACGTTATATAAACTTTTAGATACATAATAAGTCCATACCAGTCGAGATGAACCAAATATTTATTGTTAATGTTTTGCTTGTAATACTTTTGAAAGAATGATGAGTGATATCTCATTAATATACATCAATTTTATAAGAAACATATATGATAGTGCATAAGTATGCGGGAGGACTCTTGAAGGAATAATGAGTTTCTTTAAAGCTAATATTAGTTTACATTATGGATCAACTATAAGCCCATATTTATTTATTTTGATTATTGATGAGTTAACAAAGCTATTTAAGATAAAGTACTTTGGTATATATTATTTATAAATGACATTGTGTTAGTTGATATGTTTAAGAAAAAATGTAATAAAAAATTAAAATTATAGAGAGAAATATTAGAAAATAAAGTTTTTCACTTAGTAGAATAAAGGTAAAATATATTGAACACGGTTTTGATAATTTGGCTACTTTACACGACAGAAATTATAATTGGGGCATATTGTATTTCACATAACAAAACTTTTGAATGCCTAAGGTCATTTTTTGAGAATGATAACAAAAATTGATGAAGATGTTACTTATAAAGTTAATGTGAGTTGATCAAAACAGCGAAGTGTGTGAAAAATACTATTATAATTAAAAATAATGAAGTGCATCAAAGTGTGTGTGCGTAGCCATGCAGACCGATTGACCCTAGAAGGCATGGTGTTCTTGCTAGAAGTTCATGGGGAACATTCAGCTGGACCTAAAAAGTTGTTCGCGGACTTACCAAGTTGGCTGGCAGGGCCAACTGCCAGTTGATTCGAGATAAAGAAGAGATGGCAGTATTAATAAAAATAATGATAAAATTTCATTATTACAATAATATAGAATTGGTTAAATACACTTAAAATTTGAGAAAATTTAAGACCCAAACTTCAAAATACAGGAAGCAGGTAGCTTAAAACGATAGGATGACCTAAAAAAAATTAAATTTTTTTGGGTCTTATAGAGTAAAAGATTTTAGCGCTAACAAAATTTGAATGAAAAGAATATATATATAAAAAGAAGAGAGAGAAAGCAGAGGATGTAAACTATTCATGTGTCCATCTCAACTACAAGATTGATGGTCACGATTGGTTCAAATTCGAAAAAAAAAGTGAAAAGTACATATAGACCAGTTAAGTACCTGACTAAAAATAAATATATTTTTCGTGCTTAAAGTTCACGTACTTTTCACTTTTTAGTTTTCAATCTTAAGGACACATGGGCATTAGATAGCTGAGATTAGTCTCAATAGAATTTGTATATAAATAATTTGCATCCCCTAACTTTTGTACATATTTTATATGTATCTACACTAAGCATACATATACATACAAGTGTCCATCCATGTATCCCTGTTCGGCTAATTGTGGTAAAAAGATAACTCAAACCCATACCCAACCAGTGGAAGTTTGGGTCGGGTCCGAGTACAGTCTCAGGCCTGCCCCCATTGCCATCTCTATTTGGCAGACGACCACGAGTTTGCCACCTTGATCTCAGTGACCCTTCGTTCCTCGAGCTCCTGACCTCCTGTTAGAGAGCTAAAGCTTCACCTACTATTTCAGGCAACATTGTGCATGCTTGTTGTTTGAAGGGAGATGGTTATACTTGCATGAAAATATGAAATTGAGCTTCTTATTTTTCTGTATATAATATTCATATATAAAGATAAGGCCCTCTTATAACTTGATCTTTAAGTGTTAAGTGAGTGATAGAATTAACTTGAACTCTAAGAATCCTTTGTATAAATTAAAGAGCCTTGAACCTAAGAAGTTTCTTGAGAGGCGCAAAGGAGTCAGCAAGAGCGTCGGGAGGAGATAAATTGGTAGCAGGGTAGTGATGAAGGTCTCTCGCGATGATAATTTGTATATAATCTGTTCCTTGGTGATGGATATGGCTCAATTTTAATTGTGGTTTTAGTTGATTAAATTTTTTAAAAATTACAAGAAATTCCATCCAAAGTGCCCATCCTAACTTCATGATTTATGAAATAATTTAAAAACAGATTTATTTAAGTTGCCAACCTGGGTTCGGTCACCGACGCTGTAAGAAGATGATATCAAACAATTTGAAGGTGCATCAAGGGACCTACTAAGGTCCAACCATGTGACATTCAAGTATTATATACATACTAGCTGCCATTTCAAACAAGCAAAATGTTTGTTAATTTACTATTTGCAATGTGTAAAGAGACTCACTTCATGGTCGGCACGGTTTGTTGGTCAAACCCAGCTTTTAGTGAGTGAGCCGACGCAGACTTTTCTATTATAAAGGTGTTGGGGGTGGTGGGCTCGTGGGTTCGAAACCTTCCTGTTGAATCTATACCTGTGCTTGACTCACTTCATTCAACTTGATCAAAATACAGTGGGTACTGAACTGGGTCGGGTCGATGCAGTCCTATGTACCCGTGACCCTCACGGACCCACCAGCACAATAACCTTGATCCTTCTTCCTTGTGTTCTTGAGGTCAAGAAGATATTTTGCTTTGAAAAGAATCACCCGAGATATTGAAAAAGATATATTTTGCTTTATAATTCCTTTATAATTTAATTTATTAAAATAATTTGTGTTTTTCCTTGCCATATTTCTTAATTCTCTTTGAACAATGCTTTGATGATAAGTTTCTTTTAAGGCTCAATTTTTATGGACTGGATCTGGATCAATTGCATTACTAATTCAAAAGAGGCGACGGTGGCGGACTTACACGGGCTCGAGGTGTGGCATCAGCCCGACTTCGAATTCAAAAGGTCACAGAAAGCTCATAGCACACGGTTGAATGTGTCCACTATCCTCATAGCTACCCAACCTAAAGTGCTTTGTGGCCCTCGGTCGAGTCCGTAGGCGTGCGTAATCGTGGGCTTTCAGCCTTGCCCTTTTAGATTTTCCATATCCACCACTGCAAAGAGTCGCGACCATCCTGGCTATGGTTCAAGTCGAAGACATTCAAGGAGGAGGTCACGACTTTGATGCAGTGAAAAAAACACCATTAATTGTTTATTAAAATATAATCACATTCATTATATATATATATATATATCACCCCTCCCCCACAAAAAAAATCAAACTCGCCGGTTGCATGGTGAGAGTCCGAGAAACCCTGCCGGGTGAGCTAATGCTCTGGGTTGAGTCCATCATATATTAATGGCATCCATGCCCAGGATGCCTTTAAAAACCCATAATACTAGAATCTTATGTCTGATCATATAATCCTAACATAACTCTCTCTTTTTTCATATATTTGACAAAAGTATTGAAATAAAACACTAAAAAATTATCTAACAAAATATCATTAACATAACACGGGATCAAACCTATATATTTGACAAAAGTATTGAAAGAAAATACTAAAAAATAATCTAACAAAATATCATTAACATAACACGGGATCAAACCTATATATTCGACAAAAGTATTGAAAGAAAATACTAAAAAATGATCTAACAAAATATCATTAACATAACACGGGACCAAACCTAATAAAAACAAAGAATTGATGTACGGTTCTTCAAAAATGAACCCGAGAAAAAATCGGCCAGTTCTAGGTCAATGTGATCTTGACCTCGACCCAAGGTGACCCCAGCCTAACCCGACATTACTAACCCAATTTGCCACCCTACACCCGAAGAATGCGAGTTGTGGTTTAAAATAATGGGCTATAATAAATTACTCACAAGCTATACTAATAAAAAAAACTCGCAGTATAACAGTGAACTATAATACACAACCAACAACAAATCCGTGGGCTATTAGGTCGATCATAAAATCAATTTCTCGATCGTGGGCATCGATCACATCACATGCATGTGTTATTTTGCATCAAATATGTCATCTAATCCTTGAATGGCCCATCAATATCACCCATCGTCTTCTCCATTTCT